>VZTB01017797.1:11569-29912 GCA_013397245.1 Thryothorus ludovicianus | reverse complement strand
TCGGGGGCACCAGCACCCTGGGCCAGCCCAACACCAGCACCATGGTAAGGGGCTGGGGGGCTGCGGGGCGGGGGTCCCTCAGTAACTGCAGTAAAGCAGCACCTCCAGCTCTGCAGGCTGCCTGCAGTGAGGAACTCCCGTGCTCAGCTTTGTTCCTGACAATTGGAGAGCAGTCAGCTGTTCACACATGTTCGCCCACTCGCCTCCTCATCAGCTGCTCTCCAGCAACTCCAGTGCTTCCCATCACTTTCACTCAGATAATGTCATTCCATGATTAACCTTCTCTGGGAATTCACATCCTGAGCTTTCTGGTGGCAGATGTGCAACATTTTTGGGTGTTTGTGACAGAAAGATTCTATGTAGTTGTAACTTTTGTAACTAGAGGCTTTGGCTCCAGATATCCTGTGTTCTTTGTGAATTTGTTGTGACTTCTCCCAGAAAACTCTGTGAAATGTTTCTTTGCCATCTCCCTTGTTCAAAGTGATGAGGACGTTCCAAAATCCTTTAAATCTTGGAGCATAAATTTTGGTTTGTTTTGTTTTTTGGTTTTTTTTTTTTTCCCAATTTCCTTTTTGTAACTAATTTATTGGAAGAGGAGTAAAGCTCCTGGAATGCTCTTCACCCCTCCTCTTCCCCCAGCACAGGGGCAATTGTAGCATTGTTTTATTGCCTGATTTTGTGTGTTGGATCTGTTGTTGTCAGTGCTGGACTTGGAAAAGCCTGGGAGCATTACCTTAACCTGGTTCCTTTTTGTAGGGTCTCTTTGGGGTCACCCAGCCCTCGCAGCCTGGAGGCCTTTTTGGGACAGCTGCCAATACAAATGCTGGGACTGGATTTGGAACAGGAACTGGCCTTTTTGGACAAGCCAACACAGGATTTGGTGTTGGTGGTTCGGTATGTCTGTGCCTTTCTAATAAAGAGAAAACCAAGCAGAGCCCTGTTCCAGGGTGCTGACCTTCAGGAGGTTGTGTTGGCTTAGGAATTCAGATGTCTGAGATACAAAAGTTAGGTGGTTTGTTGTAAACTGGAGGATAAACAGGTGTAGCAGAGTCATTTTTTTAACAAGTGATGTGTGGAGTGATGAAAGCAGCAGGAGAAACTGAGGTTCTCAGTGCCTGGGGGTGCCTCAGCATAGGGTTGGAAGTACAGGTTGTGAGTTGTGATGGACCAGAACCAACCTTGGTTTTTGATTTTCAGTCATTTTGGTTCTGGTGGAGCAAAGATCACAGGATCACTTGGATTGGAAAAGTCCCTTGAGCCCCTTGAGTGTGGCCCTAAGAGCTGCTTTTGGGGGGTCTGGCAGTGCCTTGGGATAACCCCACTCAGGGGAGGGTGGGCTGGGGGGCTCAGCTGTGCTTGGCTCTAGTTCTGCTTCCTTGCCTGCAGCCAAACACCGATGCAATCCCTGTGGTAGCAGCACCCCAGGTTTCCAAGCTGCTGTTGTTTTCCTTTCAGACCCTGTTTGGGAACAAGCCTGCTGGATTCGGAGCCACCACGACCAGCGCTCCCTCCTTCGGTACCACCACGGGCGGGGGCCTCTTCGGTAACAAACCTGCTCCCAGCTCAGGAGCCCTGCACACCCTGCCAGCCTGGGGACGGGCAAAGAAGGGTGGCTTTAATGGCTTAAATCTGTTCTGTGTGTTCTCCACACACTGGAGAGCCCGTGCTAAGTGTTGTAGTGTTGGAGTTGTCAGGTGAGGGACAGCCCTGCTACAGGGAAATGTGCTGGGTGCTGCGTTGTGCCTTTGCTCAAGGGGGGACTCAGGGTGTGGATGGTCAAGTGCCACTGTTTTGGTGAGTCCTTAAGGGAATTTTCAGCCTGGACTGGCCAGGAGAGCCCCTGGGGTCCAGGGGAGCTTTGGGAAGAGTATTCCCAGCTGGTCAGGGAGGGGATGCTGCCCCTCTGCTCAGCTCCAGGGAGGCTCCTCAGGAGTGTCCTGTTCATTTCTGGGCTCCACAGGTCAAGGAACACCAGGAGCTGCTGGAGAGGGTCCAGGGGAGGCCACAGAGAGGATTTGGGGTTTGGTGCATCTCTGGTGAGGAGAGACTGTGGGAGCTGGGCCTGGTCAGTTTGGAGAAGGGAAGGCTGAGAGGGGATCCAGTGATTCCCATGGATATCCCAATGATCCCCACAGATATCCCATAGATCCATATAGGTATCCCACTGATCCCACACATATCCTGGCAGGGGTTTGGGCTGGGTGCTCTCAGGGGTCCCTTCCAGCTCCAAACATCCTGTAATTCTGTGATTGAGAACTCCTGAAATCAAAGATGCAGGGAGCAGAGGGGTTTGTTGGGAGGCTGTGAACACCCTGTGTTGGCACAGCAGCTCTGGGAGAATTGGAGTAAAACCAGTGATCCCTGGGCTTGGACAGGTGTCAGGAGATCCTGTCAGGGTGAAAGGAGGCAGCTCCAGTTTAGCTGGTGGCTGTTGTTGTCCTTGGTGTTGTGAAGGACCAAAGTTCTGAGGAGCTGGTGTTGTGTTCCTGGTGGCCTCTGGTGTGAGAGCTGATGTTGGGTGAGGCTGTGGCTGGGCAGGAGGAATGTGTAGGGATGGCTGAAGGGACTGGCAGCTTCTTTCATGGCACTCTGAAATCTCTTCTGCCTTCTTAATTCTGGATTTCAGAGCAACAAAACTGTGTCTCTGAGAGTGAGTGGGAGGGGGTTGGATGCTGCCACCCCTTTCTTGCACTGCTGTTTTGTGTTGGTTGTTTAAGGGCAGTGGGGCCTGCCCTGCCTTTGGCCTGCTGTGCCACCCTGCTGGTATAGGCAGGGAGGAACTCGAGGGAACTGGGTGATGTTTATCTTCCCAAATCAAGCTCTGTGCAGTCCTCAGTGCTCTGAACCAGGGCAGCACCTTGGCAAGCAGGGTTTGACTGTGGGGAAGCCTCCCAGGGGTGTGAGGGGTGCTTTGGAGTTGTTCTGCTGGTCAGGATCTCCATGGCCCCAGCAGTGTGTTGGCACTGTTGGGTGAGACCAGCCTTTGCATTGTGTGGGTTTGGTTTGCCTGTGTCGCAGTTTCTGGGAGGAATGGAGCTGAATTCCAAGGGATTGGTGCACACCTGCAGTTTTGCAGTTTAATCCTGGCTTTGTGTACTAACCAAGCAAGGCATGGGGTCAGCATCTGCTGTAGAACTGAGCTCAGGGTAGATTTGGGCTGGCCTTGTTGCAGCTACAGCTGTGCCCTTGAGCTGTGCAGATCTGAGTTCCCACCTGCTCTGTGGTGAGGGTCAGAGGAGTGAGGGTGTGGTATAAACAGGATGAAATGAGGTTTGTTCCCTCCAGGCACTCAAAAAGCCCCAGCACATTTCACTCTGTTGCCACATACAGCAGCATCATGTCCACTGCCTTTCTGGGAAACTTAGAAGTTTGTAACAAACTGAAGAGCTTAAGAGGGCAGACCAGCATTTTTCTGTGTTGCTTTAATGTCTTACTTAAAACTAAAATATGTTTATTACCAGTGGAGTCCCTTCTTGCTGATTGTCAGTTTAAGCTGCGCTGCTGGAAACAGTGAGAAATTTGACTTTGGCAGGGCTCTTTGACCCTGTGATTCTTATTTATTCAAATACATGGTTTTAATTTCATCTCTAATGAGCTGCTCGTTCTGTTGTTGAAGGTTTTGGTGCCAACACTGCTGGAAATAGCTTGTTTGGGAACAAGCCTGCGACTGGGACTCTGGGCACTGGACTTGGAACAGGGTTTGGGACAGGTAAGCAGTTCAGCTCAGTTCTGGGCAGCCTCAGCTGCTCCAGCCTGGCTGTTGCCTGTAACTGAGTTAGGAAAGGCTGGGCTTGTTTTAGCTTCAAGCCAGGATGGCTCAGGGCAGCTCCAAGGGGAGCTGCTTGGCAGTGCCTGATGGAAACTGGGCAGCACTGGTGGGACTGGTGAGACCCTCTGCTCCCTTGAGTGCCTGCAGCATCCATGGGCATGGAGGGTGCTTGCTGCAGTCCAGCACGGAGCTGATTGGTTGTTGTGCCTGTCAGCTTGTCAGTGGAGTAGTGAATGACAGTCACCTCTCGTGTCACAGCTCTGGGGGCAGGACAGACGTCCCTGTTTGGGAACACGCAGCCGAAGCTGGGGGGAACGCTGGGAACGGGCGCCTTTGGAGCGCCGGGATTCAACACTTCCACAGCCACCCTGGGCTTCGGGGCCCCTCAGCCTGCTGTAGGTGAGTGTGCAGGAGCTGCTGCTTGCTGCCTTGTCCTCACGTGCCTGAACACAGCATTTGGAAGGACAGAACATCTCCTTGGGGCCACTGCTGTTCTCAGTCACAGTGCAGACCGTGTTAATGACCCTTTCTTTACTAGTTATGTGTATTTTTTAAAGGAATTACAAATTGCTTTACATGCCCAATAATTGCACCTATTTTAGAATGCTCTCTTTAAGATTAGTAGCATTTCCCATCATTGAATTTGGGGCAAATACATGTGCACAAAAATGAGTAAGGGAAGTGCAGCATTGGCTTTTTCAGTCCTTCCAGATAGGAGAGGCCTAGAGGGCCTTTATTAACAGGAATGCTGGGCCTTTGGGACAAAAATAAGATCCAGTTGTCTCCAGCTCTCCTCCTGACTTCCTGCAGACCCTGACAGTAAGTTGTTGTTCTGAGAATAGTTTTGTTGTTCTTTAAGAATGTCCACATCCCCCCTGGTTTTGTTGGAATTAGAATTAAGCTGCTTTTGGTGGCTTGAATGTTTCACAGGGTGAAGTCTTAGAGGATTATAATAGGAATTAAAATTAGATGGAGGGGCAAGATTTAAAATCCATTGTAGAGGGGGCTCTAGACCCATATGGTTGTGGTAGCTGTAATATCAAAATTCTGCATGAAATATTTTCCCTGCACACCCTTTCAGAAGCCAGCTGGATTAGTTGAATATTCTGGCAGGCCAGCCTCTTTGCACTGCTCTGTAGCTCTCTGTAGCTCAGCTTTCCACCCATGGGCACTCAGTGAATATGGTTGCACACTCTGATGCAGGAAGGAGATGCTCTGGGAGTTGCTGTGTTTCTGCCTGCCCTGGTTCTGTTCCCAAAGCTCTAAAACTGAAGTGCTGCTCCTTTTGTAGCTCTGACAGACCCCAACGCCTCTGCAGCCCAGCAAGCTGTCCTCCAGCAGCACCTCAACAGCCTGACCTACTCACCCTTTGGGGACTCCCCACTCTTCAGAAACCCCATGTCAGACCCAAAGAAGAAGGAAGAGGTGAGTGCACATCAACACTGAACTCACTTTATGGGTGACAATTGAAATTACTTTGGTCTTTGTGCAGTCTTCACTTCAGTGCACACTGAGCAGCCAAGTAAGTTGCCCTCTCTGCCCTCCCAGTGGTGCAGTGAATTTTTACTCCCCTGGATACAAAGTGCTTGGTTTTATTCCAGGGGAAAGTTCCTTGCCCATAGCAGAGGGGCTGGAAGTGCATGATCTGTAAGATACTTTCCATCCCAAACCATTCCATGATTTCCTGCTTTTGCTTGCATCACAGCCTTGGCTGTGGAGTTCCTGTGCTCTCTGCTGCTGATTGGGAATAAAGATGGATCATTGTTAATGCTTGGAACAATGGTAGTGCTTTGCTTAGGACATCTCTGGGAGTCTCTGATAAACCTTTCCCTGTTACTTTGTTCAGAAGATGATAGAACAAACGCTTCCCAGGTTTCTGAGGTGTTAGGGAGGTTCTAAGTGGCTGCTGCCCCTGGGCAGGTTGCAGGGCTGGAGGTGAGTCCTGCCTGGCAGCTGGAGCCCCAGGGTGCCCGCGGGCTGGGACTGTGCCTGGAGCCCTCACCTGGGTGCAGTTACTGCTTCCCCTTTGCCTTCAGGGCCCTGGGCTGGAGCACCCTAAAGCTCTGTCCCCACACCTGAGATGTCCAACTGTCCATTTTCTGTTCCAGAGGCTGAAGCCAACCAACCCAGCAGCCCAGAAGGCGCTGACAACCCCCACCCACTACAAGCTGACCCCACGGCCCGCGACCAGAGTGCGGCCCAAGGCGCTGCAGGCAGCGGGCTCGGCCAAGTCCCAGCTCTTTGATGGGCTGGATGATGATGAGCCCTCCCTGTCCAACGGAGCCTTCATGCCAAAGTGAGCCTCTCTTTTGTCTCTGTGGGAGAATCTTCTGTGAACGCCTGTGTATTTACCCTAAATCTCATGATTTTGTGCCCTGGTTCTGATTGGAGGAATAGTAACAAGTTGTCTCTAAGACTTCACTAGAGCTGTTTTCTGTAGGGGAAGTGAAAAAGTTCAGCTTAAACTCTTAAGGCCAAATCAGCTGTGAAACGAGGTCAGTCCATGGCAGGAGCAAAGCTCCTATAAAGTAATTTAGGAATTCTTACAAGGAAAGCTTGCACAGGGTAACACTTCCTGCTCCTGAACCATCATCAGGTTTGCTCATGTCCTTGGTATGGGGGCAGATTTCTGGTGGTTTTATTCCTGCCCTGGTTCTATTTCAGATCCACAGATGCTTCTGTTAAAAATAATTTGTGGATCTGATTGAGTAAAGCTGTGGGTTCAGTTTTTCGGTGCATCAGTGGCTGCCATATAGAAAAGGAAAGATTTGGAGTTGAGTAAAAACAAAGAGCAAAAGACTAAAGTGACCCTGCAATAAAATGATCCTGCACCTGTGGGCCAGACCTTCTGTGCTTCTAGAAAAGCTGATTTGGGGAACAGTGAACACTGGTTTGCTGAACTGGGCTTTGAGCCTTTCACTGGCTTATGCTTTTTACACCTCTGTATAAACCAGAGCCTTGAATGAAATTTCCCAAAAGATTATAGGATCTCTTATGGGAGGCTTGATAGATCCTGGGTGTGGGAACAGGTCTTAGAGCTGGTTCCTGGAGCATCTGAATTAAGTACCAAATACACCTGTATGCAGTGGATAGATGCAAGTTTCCCTTCCTGGGTGTGTTGTTTTTAGGAAGAGCATCAAGAAGCTGGTTCTGAAGAACCTCAGCAGCAGCAACCTGTTCTCTCCCGTGAGCCGCGAGAACGAGGACCTGGCGTCTCCGTCGGAGTACCCAGAGAATGGGGACAGGTGAGGAGTCACCTGCAGGGCCTTGGCCTCAGAAATGCAAACTGGTTCTGCCTGCCCCTCAATTACTGCTCTGCAGCTGCCACTTCTTTTCAGGGATGTCACTTCATTGTTCTTTGAAAGCAATTGACCTGCTGGGAGGTGCATTTCCTCCTGGACTAACCGTGCATTCTTCCTATGGGCACTGCCAGGTCACCCCACCCAAAATCCGGGTCACAGAGCAGGGACGTGTTCTGGATGAGTCTCTCTTCCTTCCCTGTAGCAAGAAACCCGGACATTTCCTTGGGGGAAGTGCTAAACCTGACTGAGGGGAGAAGAACCTCTCCTGATCAGTCCTCAGTGATGTAGGAATTGCAAGGGAACTCCTCTGATCCTCATGTCTCATATTTCTATTTTCCATATATATATTTTGTACAGATCACAATGAGGAGCCTCTAAGGCTACATCTTCTCCCTAAAGCCAGAATTCCAACCTCCTCTAAATAACCTGTGGCCATATTTCAGTTGAACTCTGATTTTTGCCTTGGTTTTCTTTTAATCAGAGTCTAGAAAACCTCCTGTCCAGCTCACCAGTGATTTTATTGAAAACTACTAAAATTTTATTGAAAACTTCCACTGCTGTGGGAGTGAGGTCACCCTGGGCCTGTGGGCAGAGGGTTTGGAGCTGTGGGGTTGCTGTTCTACCACCTTTTGAGACTTCTCTCCAGCCTGAGCTCCCTGTTCCACTCTGCTCTGCACAGGGCACGTGCCTTTGTCCCCAGCGTCGTGGGGACTGTCCCAGTGTCACCAGTGTCCTTTCTGTAGTGGGAGCCTCAGTGGCAGGGGTGGTCCCAGCAGGAGCAGAGGGAAGGGGAATGATCACTGACACTGCAGTTCACGAGGTCCTGTTTGCTCTTTGTGTGGACAGAGCAGAATTTTAATCACGGACTCACAAGGGAGGGAGGGAGCCACAGGGGTGATCCAAGTCCATTCCTGGCCCTGCACAGGAATGTTGGTGTGAGTCCCTTGGAACCGAATAATTCTCACTGTCCTCCCTCTGCCCAGGTTCTTCCTGTCGGTGCCTCCCGAGGAGAACCACAGGCAGGACGGGGAGCGGGAGGAGGAGGAGGAGGCCCACGAGGTGACGAGGTTCTACACGAACCCCATCGCCAAGCCCATTCCCCAGAGCCTGGAGGGCAGCGGGCACAAGGTGCCCCCGGGCGTGGACGACACGCTGGTGGCGCTGAACATGCGCGCGGCGCTGCGCAACGGGCTGGAGGGCAGCAGCGAGGACGCCTCCTGCCAGGAGGATTCCCTGCAGGAGGAGTGGGACAAGGAGGCTGAGCCCGGGCGCCAGCTGCACCCTGCAGGTGAGGCTGCCTTTCATGCTGAGTTTTCTGCTCCCTGACACCCTCAGCTTTTGCTTTTTTTCCCTCCTCCTTCCGCCAGAATGGGAATCTTGCTTTTCTTACAGATCTTGCTTTTTCCCAATCTCACCTAAAAATGTGTATTCACGAAGGTGTATCAGCCCTTCTCATTGGTTTATTCGTGTGCCAATATTACAAAACTGTCCAATCAAGTCAAAGCAGGGCACTAGTGCAGAAAGTTTAGCTGCCGAGTCAATGAGCATTTAAATTTTATCTCCCAGTGTTATATCACGTGGGTTGGAGTTTTTTAAACTTGAGAAGGTAAAGGGAAAAGATCTGTTAATCCTTCCAGGTAATACTTACGTGGCATGTAATGAAACTGGCAGGTGACTTGTGCAAAAGAAATGGCTCTAGACATTTTGGAGATGCAAAGTTCTTTTGGGAAAAAGGAAGGTCGTTATACAAGTTAATAGATGAAAAAGAATTGGAGCCTGTTAAATGTAGAAGCAGCTGCAGTGCCTGGGGCCCCAGGCTGCTAAAGCTGGGAGGGTTTCCTTCAAGTGTTGATGCATTTGCAGTTTTTCTTTTCCCTGCACACCTTCTTCCCTTCCTGTTTGCACACCTGCTGCTCTCTGGCAGGGGCCTGGGCTGCGTTTAAATGTGCTCTGGAGGCTGTGGAATGAAAGTGTTCTGGTGTCTTTTGGCTTTGGGTGCCCTGATTCTCAGGACCTTTTCCAGCTCTTCAGGCTAGCAAAAGAAATGGGATGAGAGTCTGGGAGTGTTGATGCCTTGCTGCCAGCCCCGTTCTCAGGGAGTGTTGTGTTGCAGGGATTGTTCTGACACGAGCTGGCTACTACACCATCCCGTCCCTGGAGGAGCTGGCGCGGCTCACCAACGACAAGAAAGAATGTATCGTGACAGACTTCACCATCGGCCGCAGGGGTGAGACCCCCTGGCCCCCTGGGCCTCCACCTCATCCGGGCATCCTGCAGCCACAGAGCCTGAGTGCCAAACCCTCAGTCTCACTCTCACCAGTGCCCTTGCTTTGGGAGCAGTTTGCACCAACGTTTTGTAGGATTTTCAGATAAAATAAATCCCAGTATCACAGACTGGTTTGGTTTGGGAGGGGCATTAAAGCTTATCCCATTCCATGGGCAGGGACACCTCCCACTGTCCCAGACTGCTTCAAACTCTATCCAACTTGGCATTAACATTTCCTGGGATCCAGGGGCAGCTGCAGCTGCTCTGGGTCTGCCCACCCTCCCAGGGAACAATTCCTGCCCAAAATCCCACCCAGCTCTGCCCTCTGGCACTGGGAGCCATTCCCTGTGTCTTGTCCCTCCATCCCTTGTCCCCAGTCCCTCTCCAGCTCTCCTGGAGACCCTTCAGGCCCTGCCAGGGGCTCTGAGCTCTCCCTGGAGCTTCTCCTGTCCAGGTGAGCTCCCCCAGCTCTCCCAGCCTTTCAATACTGGTGTCAAAGTTGGTAATGCTCCTCCAGAGTTTTCTCAGGGGGAAGGAGATGTCACTTTGCTCAGGAGACAAAACAGGGCTGGGTGGGGACAGGAGTAGCACAGCAGGAACATGGGCTCTCTGGCACATGACTTTTCACAGACAATTTAATTGTGTCCTTTTGGGTCATTTTACAGGGTATGGATCAATTTACTTTGAAGGGGAGGTAAACCTAACAAACTTAAACCTGGATGAGATCGTGCATATCAGGAGAAAAGAAGTTATTGTTTACCCTGACGACGAAAGAAAACCTCCCATTGGGGAAGGGTTAAATAGGTAAGTGTTAGATCAGGATGATTTTTCAAATCCTGACAGGCTGCAGGCTGCACCCAAGACATAAATCCAAATGGGGTATTCATTTTAGAGCATTAACAAGCCAATTGCAAGTTTCTGAGCCACACATGGGGTTTAAAAGCTGATGGGAGTTTTCCTGCCTGGGGCTGTGCTCTGCTCCCCTGCCCTGGCTCAACCCCGGGTCCCTGAGGCTGGGACTGCCTTTTGCAGGAGAGCAGAGGTGACCCTGGATGCGTGGGATGTCTGGGCCTGGGGGTGTCTGGGCCTGGGGGTGTCTTTTGCAGGGGAGCAGAAGTGACCCTGGATGGGGTGCCTTGGGCTGGGCCTTCCTTTTGCAGAGGAGCAGAGGTGACCCTGGGTGGGTGTCTGAGGCTGGGGTCCCTTTGCAGGCGAGCAGAGGTGACCCTGGGCGAGCAGAGGTGACCCTGGGCGGGTGTCTGAGGCTGGGGTCCCTTTGCAGGCGAGCAGAGGTGACCCTGGGCGGGTGTCTGAGGCTGGGGTCCCTTTGCAGGCGAGCAGAGGTGACCCTGGGCGGGTGTCTGAGGCTGGGGTCCCTTTGCAGGCGAGCAGAGGTGACCCTGGACGGGGTGTGGCCCACGGACAAGACGTCGCGGTGCCTGATCAAGAGCCCCGAGCGCCTGGCGGAGATGAACTACGAGGGCCGGCTGGAGGCCGCGTCCCGCAAGCAGGGCGCCCGCTTCAAGGAGTACCGCCCCGAGACTGGCTCCTGGGTCTTCAAGGTGAGGGCTGGGCACTGCCCTGAGGCTGCTGGCTGCTGGCAGCAGGCTCTGCTGAGAATGTCCTCACCAAAGCAGCTCCTCCTTCCTGGGAGTGTTCAGGGTCGGGTTGGATGGGGCTTGGAGCAGCTGGACTAATGGAAAGTACCCCCTGCCATGGAAGGAGCTGTAAGGTCCCTCCCAGTCCAAACCAGTCTGCAGTTCTGTGGTGAAACCTGTGGCCCCAGACCTGCCTCGAGCAGGTGGTTTTGGTCCGTAGAGAGGCTGAATTTGTTGCAGGTGTCCCAAGAGTTGTGTGTTGGGATACCTGTATAGGGCACAGTTACACCTGCCCAGTGGTCAGGCCTTCAGAAATTTCACTTCCAAGCTGTGACATGTTTGTCCTTCTCCTTCACACAGGTAGCACACTTTTCCAAGTATGGCTTGCAAGATTCAGATGAGGAGGAGGAAGATCATCCTTCAAAAGTGGACACCAAGAAGTTAAAGACCACACCTGTGCCACCCCCGGGGCACCTGCCACCCCAGCAGATGGCCCTGAACGGGAAACCAGTGCCCCCGGCTCAGGTAGAAGGAGGACAGTGACTAAAGGGGGTTGATGACATGGAATTTGGAGAATAGCTGGTGCCTGGGAAGGGGGTGGTTGGAGTCACGTGCAATCTGGAGAGTGAAGCCTTACAGAAACTCTTCTGAACTCTGCCCGAGTGGCTGCGTGTTGTTCTCCTTTGAGACATTTGACATTTCAGACTAAGGATGGGGCGGGGAGCCTTTCAACCCTTGTTTCTTGTTTGAATTCTAGTCTGAGTTTGGCAGATTTGCACCTCTTCTGGAAGAACCCTTGTTTTTGTGACTATTAAATGCACGCCCGTAATGCCAACGCCGTGTGCTGCCTGCCTGGACAGTGATGCTGTGCACTCAGTTGCCTTTACCACCATTAGTGTGCAAGACTGTCTGCTTTTAATTTTAAGAATGTGCTCTATTTTTATTAAAAAAATACTTTTTGTAAGGCTGGCTATATGCTGGCTTTGTAAACATATTTGTGTTGGATGTGACTGCTTTAAACTTTTGCAAAACATCCTCAGTGCTGGGCCCATCTTACACAGCAATGTTTGATCCACAGGCAATGTTTGATCCAATTCCCTGGGAATGCCAGGAGCCCAGGTGGGCAAGAGGCCAGTGGCCCCATGGCTGTTCTGGCCCTGATGTGGGCACAGCCCCAGGGCAGGGACTGTCCCCTGTGCTGAGGGCTGTGTCCAGTTCTGGCTCCTGCAGGAGAGCTCTGGAGGGGCTGGAGCGTGTCCAGGGCAGGGAAGGGTCAGGAGCCCCTGGGGGAGCTGGGAAGGGGCTCAGGAGCAGAAGAGGCTCAGGGGGACCCTTGTGGCTCTGCACAGCTCCTGCCGGGAGGGTGGAGCAGCAAACAGCCTCAAGTTATTCCAGGGGAGGTTTAGGTTGGATATTGGGAAGTTTTCTTCCTGGAAAGGGCTCTCCAGCTCTGGCACAGGTTGCCCAAGGCAGTGAGGTCACCTCCCCGGAGGGATTCCAGAGCACTGTGGATGTGGCATTTGGGACACAGTCAGTGGAGGCCCTGGCAGTGCTGGGGAGCAGCTGGGCTTGGTGGGCTCAGAGGCTTTTCCAGCCTCAGCAGTTCTGTGTGCCTGACATGGAACTTCTCCCTGGGGTGCACTGGAAGTCTCTTGTGTGGCAGGAGAGCAGAGCTCTGCAGGCAGGTGAGAGGGGCCCTCAGGACCCTGATCCCTGCACAGCAATTCCAGAAGCACCAGCTGCTCCCTGGGCAGAACATCCTGCTGCTGGGGCAGGCTGGGGCTGCCAGCTCTGCTGGCCTTGCATGGAGAATCCCAGAGCAGTGGCCAGCTCTCCTGGCTCCTGGGCTAATTAACACCCACTCATTCATCCCTAGATCCCCAGTTATTTGCCTTTTGAGCTGCACACGTGGCTGCCCAACAGCATCACTTCAGCTCCCCTCCCTGCTTCATGTTCAGACCAGAGCTATGGTTTTAAACACTCAGGAATACTGGGGCTATCTCTGATATTTTCAAACATTCTCCACAATCCAGTGTACTTAGCAAAATTCTCCCCAGCTTCATTAACCTCTCTGACTTGCATAGCATTATCTTAGGTTTTAATTTCTGAAATTAGAAAAAACATCAGTTAGTTTCCCAAAACCCTGAGAAACATCATAGCATTGCTTGAAACTTTCCAAACTCTTGGTAAAGAACATATCTGGTGGTACTATTATTGGGGCTGTAAGAAGCTTTTAGTATCTAGGTTTGGATTTTATTTTGTCTTCCCTCATTAAGTTAAATATTAATGAATTTATTAAAGTTGCAAGGGAGCCTGCTGCATTAAAGCCCAATGAGGGAGCAGTGAAATGTGTTTGTAGCCATATTTTGACTTGTAAATCTGTTCCACATGCGTGGCCAGGCTCAGATTCTGCATCAGCCACTCAGTTCTGTCCTTACAGACCCCCCAGGTGATTTTATCTCAGCTGACACCCATCTCCCCATCCTGGCTGGTTCTGCAGGGCTGAGCACAGCCTTGTGGATGTGCTCCTGAGTTCCTGAGCAGGATTCCCAGGACACTCCCTGCCTAGGTTTCCTCACTCCTGTTGTTGTATCACTTCAGGGGGTTGTACTGTGTTTTTTCTGGGAAGTTGGGAGCATGAGACTTTCACAGGGCACAAAGCTAAGTTATGGGATGGTTAAACTGGAACCAAACCAGTGCAAGGGAGCTCAGGTCCCACAGAGCGAGCTGGGCAAAAGTACAGCCCGTGTGAGGAGTTAGCCGTGGACTCATGGAAGGGTTTGGGTTGGAAGGATCTCAAAACCCTTCCAGTCCCGCCCTTTGCCAAGGCAGGGACACCTCCCACTGTCCCAGGCTGTCCCCAATGTCCAGCCTGGCCTGGGACACTGCCAGGGATCCAGGGGCAGCCACAGCTGCTCTGGCCACCCTGGGCCAGGGCCCCCCACCCTGCCAGTAACCATGTCAAGTGCAGATCTCTGTGGGATGTAGACTCTGCAATTTTGTCCCACGTGGGGTGGGTTTGGGAGGAGGGGAGGGAGGCAGGACACTTGAGCTCTCCCTTCGCTGGGCACGTGAGAACTGGGAAGATGAAGAACTGTTCCCTAAGGTGAATGGCAGACGTGGGAAAACTCCAGGAGAGCACCGCTGCTCTGGGACTGCTCCTTCCCTGGCATGGCACACCTGGAAGGTTCTGTGTGTCCATCCCTGACCTGAGTGTGGCACCTGGGCAGAGCCAGGAGAGCTCGGCAGCGCCCGCAGGTGCTGGTGAGAGCCGTGGCTGTCCTGGCCACGCCGTGCTCTGGGTGTGACCTGGCCTCTGTATCCACAGCCCCTGGAGCTGGAGCAGCTGGGCAGGGTGGTGGAGCTGGACAGTGACATGGCAGACATCACCCAGGAGCCAGCCCAGGAGCCCCTGGCAGAGGATGGCCTGGCCGAGGAGCAGGAGGCAGTGCCAGCGTCCACACACATCGCGTCCACCCAGGGCATCAACCCCTACGTGCTGCAGGTCAGTGTCTGCCCCTGCTCTCCCCAGGAGGGGGCCTTGGAAGGGAATGGAGCCCTGCTCCAGGAGGCATTTGCCTCCCCAGGGGTGTTCACAGCCCAGTTTGTAGTGATGAGTGCATCCTGTGGTGTGGGGTTGAGCTCAAACACCACATCTCCGTTCTGGGGAAAGCCTCACACATGGAAAGCTCTGTGCTGACACAGAACACCTTAAAGCCAGAGCTCAGTTTGCAGAGCTCTGGCCTGTGGGCACTGGGATAAGCTGAACTGGTAACAGAACAGCTGCCTTGGGCCCCTTCTGACTTGGTAGGGGAAAATGTTTTGGGATAACTGGTCTTGATTTGGGGCTTAGTGTTGATGCTTTTATTTCACAGTACCAGAGAAGATTTGGGTTGGGAAAAAAACCATAAAGCCCATCCAGTGCCCCCCCTGCCATAGCAGGGACACCTCCCACTGTCCCAGGCTGCTCCTAGCCCCAGTGTCCAGCCTGGCCTGGGACAGTGCCAGGGATCCAGGGGCAGCCACAGCTGCTCTGGCCACCCTGGGCCAGGGTCTGCCCACCCTCCCAGGGAACAATTCCTGCCCAAAATCCCACCCAGCCCTGCCCTCTGGCACTGGGAGCCATTCCCTGGATCCTGGCCCTCGAGCCCCTTTGTAATTTTTGTGGAAGGAAAGAACCTTGAACACTTTGGGCTTCTGCCTGTAATAACAAATAGACAGAAGTTATTCCTTAAGCTGACAAACAGCAGACAGAGCTGAGATCTAAGAAATCAAGATTATTGTGAGATGTCACCCCCAAGCCCAATGAGTCCTGTGCACTGATTTAACAAGTTGTTAAACCTCATCCATCAGGTGACAAGGCTGAGCTGTGCCTCCACTGTTCCTTGGAGTGTTTGCAGCATGGCTGTGTTGTTTGGTCATGTGCTGCATGGAGGAGTTTTTTTGGGTGGGAAGAGCTGTTTTGATGAGTTCAGTGAGCTGCTGCTGTGGGAGGGATTGCTGATGTTCTGGCTTGGCTTCCCACATCCTCAGATCATGAAAGCATCCTTGCTTGCTGATGATGATGACCTGGATTTGATCCTGGATTATCCTGGGAAGCAACCTGTCAAGATGGACACTTCCCAGGAGATCTGCTCCCCAAGGCTTCCCATTTCAAAATCACAAGGACAGAAAAAACACTCAGGTATGGTGAGAAACCACAGGTTGTGTGAAGAAAGGTGAATTTTAACGTGAACAGGCAAAATCCTGGGGTCTGCAGCAGTTCCTTCCTTCCACTCTTTCCTTCTCTGTTCATTCCCTGCTCCAGCACAAGCCCTGCCCTGAGGGCTCTGAGTGCTCCGGTGCCTGGAGCACCTCCTCACCTCTTCCTCTGATGCTTCCACTGCTCTTTTCACTTCTTTTTCTTTTCATGTTTTTGTTTTGTTTACTTTGGTTTGGTTTTTGTTTGTTTGCGCTTATGTGGGTTTTTTTGCCCTTTTAAGCTCTCCCAGAGGCACCAACTTTCCAGCTTTGCAGCCTGGTTTGGAGGTGGCCTGTGGTGGGTCTGCTGTGGGCACCAGCTGTGCCCTGCACAGGACAGCCCCTGCCAGACTCCCCCACTGCCCAAACCTTGCCCCTTACACCCAGTGCACCCACTAAGTGGTGTTTCCATAGGGATATTGAGGAATACCTCTGGGAATAAGCAGGAAGGTGCTCCCTGATTGAGAAAACCCATTAATTGAGATCTGTTAATCAATCCAAAGCCCATGTGATGGGCAGGGACAGGCCTGAGGTGTGTTTGGGGCCAGCGTGAGCCCTGCTGATCCGTGTGCCACCCCACTTCTCTTCTGGTGTCCTGATTCCAAGGTTAAATCAGGGACTCCTTTGGGAATGGCCCATTTTGGGATGGGCTCTGCCTTTCCCCTTCCTGGGAGCACCCTGTGTGTTCCTTTGGGCAGTGCTGGAGGGTCACTGCACACAGTTACACTCAGCCCCATGTTCCCACCACACCATCCAGACGTTTGCCCCTGGCTGTTCTGGGGCTCCCTGAAATCCCTTGTAAAGGCCAGAAACGTGCCCTAAACACGGTGCCCTAAACACGGGGCCCTCCCACCGACGTGTTCTCCCTGCTTCTCCCCGCCAGGTGCTGGGCTGCTGCAATCCAGGTTTGCCAGCGTCCTGTCCCAAGCCCCGAGTGCTGCTGTGGCAGATGCCAAGGGCCCGAGGTCGTTGGGCAGTCCCCCCTCGGGTGCCCTGTGGTCATCCCCGCTGGCCTCGGCGTTCTCGGTGCCCGCGGCCGTGCCCGAGGTGCAGGTGAGGACGGTGGGGGCCCGCAGGCAGCGCGGGCTCGTCCCCCTGGAGAGATCCATCACCTATGGAAAAGGGAAGCTCCTGATGGACATGGGGCTCTTCATGGGCCGCTCGTTCCGTGTTGGCTGGGGACCCAACTGGACGCTGGTGAACTGTGGGGATCAGCTGAGTGGCTCGAGTGAAGGGGAAGATGCTCAGCTGGAGCCCGTGGAATATGGATTCCTGCCGACTCCCGTTGCTCCCAAATCGTGAGTAGTGCTTTCCTTCAGGATGGGTGTGACAGGCTCACTCTTCGTGGCTGGCACAATCCTGCTTGCAGGCCTCTGTTCCTCCTGACATGCAGGAGTGGTGCAAGATGGTGTTGGCCATGGAGATCTCCTTTGTGCCCTTCTCCACGGAAATATCTCTGTCAAATCCTGGAACAGCATAGCAAGAGGATTTTGGGATTTTTACCAAACAAATAGCACTGTCACCCAACAAAAGGTTAAAAAGGAAGTTCAAAAGTTGTTGTCCAGAAAGCTTCCAATCTCTTGATTCTCCCTGAGAACATCTGGCCTACCTGAGGAAGTTCTTGTTCAGCTTCTCAATTCCCAGACACCTTCATACTGCTTGTGCACCCAGCAGCCCACGGGCCTTTAGGGTCTCCATACCTGAACTAGACTGGAATATAGCCCAGCCCCACCATTTAAGTGTTCCAGAAAGCTTGTCTGGATGTTCTCCAGCATTTGGGAAGTGCTGAGGAATGAGCTGGGGTGCAGCTGTGCTTGCTGCCTCTGGAGAGCTCCATGAGTCACAGTTTATTTGCCAAATCACAGAAGGTTTGGGTTTGGAGACCTAAAGACCATCTTGTTGCAACCCACTGCTGTGGCTGGGGACACATTCCTCTAGCCCAGGTTGTTCAGGGTCCCAAAGCCTGGCTCCAAATCCCAGACTCTTGCCAGGATCTTCATGCCTTGGATCACATTTTACTGTTAATTAGCACAAGCTGCAGAATGAGCTGTTCCACTTGCATGCAGAACATGTTGAACATTTGCTACCTGGTCTATCTCCTCTTTTTCTCTAGACTCACAGAATCCCCTTTCAAAGTTCATGTGGAAAAGTTGAGCCTGGAACAGTGGAAGTTGGACAGAGACAAGGAGTTGTATCTCACCCCTCTGGAGATAAAGCTGAAGCACAGCACTGTCCATATGGATGAGCCCTGTCCTCTCCTGGCCCCCAACCCTGGAGTCTCTGCTATCCATGACTATGCTGACTGGGCCAGGAAAGCATCCGAGGATCCCACTGTGGCAGAGAGTGAGTATAGAATGATCCTTTCCACAGAATGGTTTAGGTTGGAAAAGCCCTCCCAGCCCATGGGGTCCCAGCTGTGCCCGCTGTCCACCCTGTCCCCAGCCCAGAGCACTGAGGGCCACCTGCAGGGGTGGGCACTCCAAAACTCCCTGGGCAGCCTCTGCCAAACACAGTGGGGAGAGTGAACCCTCCAGGGTGGGGAGAGTGAGCCCTCCAGAGTGGGGAGAGTGAACCCTCCAGGGTAGGGAGAGTGAGCCCTCCAGAATGGGGAGAGTGAACCCTCCAGGGTGGGGAGAGTGAGCCCTCCAGAATGGGGAGAGTGAGCCCT
>VZTB01017795.1:103981-115071 GCA_013397245.1 Thryothorus ludovicianus | reverse complement strand
GGAAGGGAAGGGAAGGGAACCCTAACTGACTTCTCAACAACACTAATACCCAGCTTCTTCAGTGTCAGGCTGCAGCTCTTGGATATCCAGGAATAAGTGCAGACAGAGAGCTAGGTAACAAAATTAACAATTATTTCAGTGTCAGGAGAGGTTCTGAATAGGGAAGATTTCTTGGAAAGCTCAGGATCAGTTGTCCTGTTGTAAGAGGTAATGTTAGGAAGGAAATTTTGCTTGGAGAAAGGATTGTTTAGCTGGAAGAATTAAGAGATACCATTTGCTGTTGGATTTCTTTCTGGGATTTTTGACTTTTTTTTCACCCTTCTGGTTCACAGTTGTTCTGCATGGTCAGGACTTTATGATTAGAATTATTCTCTCACTCTTGATAACTCATAGGCAGGTCAACTTGGCCTTTGGGTAGCACAATCATTGATAATTTTGTGCTTCACCGCAAGGCCAAAGTTACCTGACAAATCTTTTCTATATTTCATCTTTATGTGTAAGAAAAGGCAATTTGAAATATCAGGAAGGTGGTCTCCATAGATACCATGCCAGCACATAAAAGCTTGAAAATCAAAAACTGAAAAATCAAAAGCATTTTTTGATTTTGTATCTCACCTGTTCAGGTGAGTACACAGTTTCAAGGGGTGGTTTCAGCAATACTGTGGATTTTCTCCGTCTCCTTCTCCTCCCTTATTTTTGAAAGGAAATATTCACCCTGGTTCATCTGACTAGAGTGCCCCTTCCTTTCATGGGCCCTTTTCTGCTCCCTGCAGTGACATCTTTACATCTACCTTTTCTTGCTTTCAAGATTATGAAACAGTGATGGAGTCTGTGATGCAGTGGGTGAGGAAGAGGAGACCTGCTCGCCACTGCTGTGATGGAGTGGGCAAATGATCAGGGAATTGACTCGTGGCAGAGGAGAAGCCATAGCATCATTTACCAGCACACCTGTGTTTCTCTCTTTTGCTGTTCCAGAGCGATTACTCGAGTGACACCGAGAGTGAAGACAACTTCCTGATGATGCCACCAAGGGATCATCTTGGCCTCACTGTGTTCTCCATGCTCTGCTGCTTCTGGCCACTGGGAATTGCTGCCTTTTACCTGTCCCATGAGGTAATGTTAAAGCATCTCCTGCCAGATATTCTCGAGGACAGTGGAAGGTAGTTCAAGGTGATGACATCTCCCCACCTGGATATGTCTCTATGGTAGTGGTGACTGCCTTTTGAGATACTTTGCTGAGGGAGGTGTCCACAAAATATTAGCTTTTAGTTGGCAATGGTCACGTTCCATGTCAGGTTATATGTCTAGCTAAGAATCTTCTGTGGACATGGCTTTTGAACAGGAAACACCCTTGATAGCTCAAACGCTTGGCTTTCCCATCGGGAAAACAGATCTACTTGTCCCAGGCTGAAAATTTAGAACGTCCTTCCAGCAGTAGAAAAATAATTTCCATTCTGCAGATGTGAATTTGCTTTCCAGAAACCATTTCATTTCCCATGGAAAAAAACTGCTCAGTCAGTTCTTCCTTTCAAACTTTAATAAGCAAATATCTTTTTACTAAAGAAGTGACTGTAGTGAAGGTTTGTTTCCTTCACGAGACAGTCTTAACATTGCTTAACTTGCAATCACCTCGTGCCCATCATTTGTTTAGACAAGTATGTCTTCATTAGTGTCTGCAATGTAATTACTGAGTTTCCCAGCATGGCAGATAATGTGAGGTGACAGAGAAGGTGTCACACTGGCAGCCTCATCAGTGACTGCAAGGAAACATTTGATTATGTTTGTCTCTAGTGCCTATTCTAAACGAAAGTCTCTGCTCCATAGCACCCTTCACATTCGCCCTCTCAGTTGTCTTTCTAATCTGCCTGCACTAAGCACCTACCAGCCCTGCTGATTTGCCAGACCAGAGCAGACTCTTCAGATCTGAAGAATCCTACTTCTCAAAATAAAAAAAAAACAAACCCAAAAAACTAAAAAAGAGACAGAGAACTACTTTATTTTTTACTTCAAATGAACAGTCTGTCTTTGCACTGGGAAGCCTCTGAGACAATTAGTGTTTGTCCAGTGGAAAATAACAAGTCCTGATTGTTTGAGTTTTGATTGTTGTGAGAAAGTTTTATCTGAGCAAAGAAAGCACAGCATGGTCCAATAAATACAAAATCCCCCAATGTAATTAAGGCTTTTTAGCAATATGGCTGAGAAGTTAAATGTGCTGAGAACCAGGGTACAAAGGCAAGGGCATCCAGCTGTGAATGGATCCCAGGAGCCAGCATGAGTCTGTAGGAACCTCTGACTTCCATGTGAGAATACAGAAAGTGGAAAAGGCATGAATACAGGGAAAAATTCTGGTACTATCTTGAAGGATTTTGGCATTTGCAAATGAAAATTGGAAGATGTATCTGCAGTACAGCTCATTCCACAGGCATAGGTGCTCTGTTTATTCCTGCATCACCTGCCAGCACATTTGTGACACATTTGCCTGTGTCATGCTGCAAAATAATTACCCAAGGTTGGATGCTGTAAGACAGCAGAGGTGCTCTTTACCAACAGAATAATTTGAATTTTGGGGGGGTTGTGCTCCACAAAAGCCAAGTTTTTCCTGCAGGTCATATTTCTGCTCTGTGTGGGACTTACTCTCTCCAGAAAAGCTCCTGACAATGTGCTACACACCTGGGGCTTCTTGCAGAGCCTCTGTATCGAGGGGTACAGCTGTGTAGGGCCTGCCTCTGTGGTGGAAATGAAGATGTGCATCCCCAGGTGAGCAAGCAGGGAGGTGCAGTGGATTCAGAAATGTAATCTGTGAAAGCCCAAAATGTGGTTTTTTTTTCCTTTTGGGACATTCAGTTTTCCAAGCAGGATGTCATCTGGTGATCTTATCCCAAGCAATGCTGAGACTTGCTGCTTTTCATCTTCCCTCAAAAAAACAGACAGCTTTGAGGCCATCACTGTGCTGTCCATTTGTTCAGTTATTTCCTTCTGGTTTAATTTGTGTTTTCCTTCTCAAAAGAGACTTGCCCCCATGTGCTGTAGCTGCCCAATCCTGTGCTCCTCTCAGCTCCACTCTCAGGATGGGGCCCTGTGTCCTGCCTCCTCTCACATTTTCTTCCCCAGAATGAGGCATGTGAGTTTTTAGGCTTGCCATTTTTTGGACTGTCTCATTAGTAAACAGCTGAAGAGCTCAATCAAATGAGTTTTTGTGCATTTTGCATGGAAACTTATGGAAAGAGGAAAGTAAATTATGTCTTTCACCAAAATCTCTTCCCCACAAACAGTGTGTGATCAAAAAAAACACCTCATTTTGTTTATTTTTTTTCATAAATTTCCACCCTCTGGAGTCTTGCAGATTCCTCAGGTTTTATTTCCGAAGATATTTTTAGCATTGTATATTGTAGGCAAGTGCGAAGCCTCATAAATCAAAGGAAGAACTTTAAAAATATAACTTTTTTGTCTTGTCAAGTTTACCATTGAACTTGTCAGATGATTCCTCAGGGGCTGTCATGCTTTCTGCTTGGGCTGGGGGGTGGTGGTAACAATCTTGAAAGGTCTCTTTGCATGAATCCTCTTTTTCTCACTGCTTTTATTTTTAGGAAAGAGAGCAATACCATGTCACACATTTCCTTCCCTACTGTAAACAGAAATGCATTATGAGAGAGCTGAGCCTTTGATGGTATGAATGAGCTTTCCTTTGTGCCTGCTCCCTTACGGGCAGAAACAGGAGTGTGCAGAACACACCCAGCTGCCACGAACCCTCCAAGGACCTGTGTCACTGACCTAGACACACACCTGAAAAAATCCCTCTGCACACTTCTCCACATGGTCCTCAAGTAGTCTGGACACCCTCCCTGCTCTCTGGCAGCAAGTGAGTCTGGGCAGCAGGTTGCCCTCCGAGCACAAGGGAGCAATCCCTTCCCTGCTGTAATCACCTCCCTCGCAGGGGGATGCAGGGATGCAAAGCTTTGTAATTATTTGCTCATGTTGTCTCACTGGGTAAAGGATTTTCTGCAGTTTTCACATGAAAACAAGGCACACATGACTGGGAAAAAAGGAGTAGCTTGTCTTTCTTCATTATAACTTCTGAAATATTTGGTTAATTTTCATCCAGTTTTCAGAGACAGGGGCTTTGGGAAAAACCCTCTATTTTGACATATTTCAGTAGTCACTGGGGAGAAGAAGGAAAGCATGTTCATGTTCCCACTGGAAGGTAGCAAACCATATGAATTCTAGCTTTTATCGGAGTTTCAGTGCTCAGAATACATGTATGGATATCACTGTCCTTGCTTTTCTGGCATAAGGTTTTGACATCCAACTTAAAAAGAAGAGGACAGAGAAATAACAGCCAGGTGTTATCTGCTGTTTATTCCTCAGGAAGGTGGCTCATAGTCCCTGTATGAACAGGTAAAACAATGAGACAAAACAGCAGTGTGATGTGCCACACTTAACCAGACTGGCTGGCGATGCCCTGCTCTTATTCGTCCACCCTGCTTTTTTTCCTCTCTGTCCCACTTTACTCCATCAAAAAAAATGAACATGGTCTATTATAAAGAGCTTGACACACAGCCAGGAGTGTGTGTTTCTACAGGGAATGCAGCAATGTCTTATATCAAAGAAGAAAAAGCAAAAGCAAAACAAAAATTGTGGTATTTTTCTTTACTTGGCAGTGATGCTCCAAAATCTATACTTGCAGGATATGCTGGTCAGCATTGCTGAATCAATGCAGACAGAAGGCTTTTGCATTTTCAAGCGATTTTTCAGCACCGCATTTTTCTTGGTCCAAGTAATGCTTGGACAAAAGAACTGTCTAAAGATGATGATTTTTAAGGGAAATAAAAGGTCTTTGTTTTGTTGTCTTGGAGCAGATACCAAGTCACTCAATACTTTTGCTTAAGCAGGGCTGTTGTTTTGAGTTGCACAGATTGGGTGTGGAGTGTACTCTGGGGCTGCCTATCCCAGTCTCTGCTGATTGTCACACAAAGGTTTGAGCTCTCTGTGCTGCTCACTCAGAAAGCAAATCCCCGAGTTCTTTGTCCAGCTCTGTGCCTGTCAGTGCAGGCACATCCAGGTGCCCTTTTACCCTTGTGAACTGTTGCAGTTTTTCTGCTGCAAAAAGTGATATGGAAAGCAAGTAAACAAGTTTGTGCTTGAGTGAAAATAGGTTAAAATGAGTTCCTCCTCACAAGGAGCTGCAAAGGTCTTTTGTGGCAGAAGTTGTCCCAGAAGAACTCTTTGTGTCTGTCTTGCTGAGATGGCTCAGTGCTGATGGAGTGGCCACTGCACTCACATGAGAGCTCTGATCCTGGGAGGTCACCAGGCCATGGACTTCTTGCAGAAGGTCACAGCTGACTGCTGACCCACTGTCCTCCCCTCACTCCCATCAGGCAGGTGACAGATTTACCAGGCAGAGGAGAATAAAATTGCAAGGCTTCTGTTCCCAGCCAAGACACAGAAAGAAGCTGCCTGCTGAAGGAGCCGGGTACATATGTCACCGTGTGAGAGTGGTGGCTTTCCTGAGCTTGGAAAAGCTGCTCACAAATAGATGACCCTGGCCCCTGGTTGGGCATTTGGGTGGCATCCTTTGCCTCTGTAAAAAGCTTATGGTGTAGTTTAACACATTCAAGAAGTTTGAAACTTCTGGTCCTTTGAAGGAAGAAAGAAAAGCGTCATCCTGGATTGGGTAAAAGAGGATCTCTTCCCCTCTTCCCCCCAGGCAATTCCACAGACAAAGATAGCTGGTCTGAAGTGGGGCTGATGAATTACCAGCATCTCCAATTCTCATCTTTCCAAGTGGGTGCTGGCTGCCAGCCAGTGCTCTGCCTCTGCTTGGATGTTGCGCCTGCCAACTTTTCTCTTCGGGTAGATGTCTCTGGAGAAGTGTTTGTCTGCACAAGAGAATGGCCATTTAGAGTATGTTGTGTACCAGCAGAGACTCTGCATCCTGGGTGAGGTCATGGGCCGAGGAACTTGTGTCTTGTATAATTTCCTCTGAATTCCTCTTTGTCCTTTCGATCTTGTCGTTTTATTTCCAAGTCACGAAGTACAGCTACAAAAAGGAATTAAATTAATGAATGACCTGATTGCTTTAGCCCTTAAGCTAATTTTAAATAATTGAAAAAGTAGCTGGCAAATAACATTCCCTGGAGAGTTTAATTCATTATGCAGGTTTAATTACAAGGAAGTTTTGAGACAGAAGAGAGACCAACTTGAAGTATTCGAGGAGATGAGGGATATTTTTTTTTATTTTCAAAAGCATCCTGCACAATAGTAAGTATTGTATATTAATTTTTCTCTGCCAGTTATTTGTGCCACACACATTTTGCTAAGCCAGATACAGCCCCAGAGACATGTCAATATCGTCATACTGCAAGGGTGTAAAATATCCTGATGCCAGGAGGGCACCCTCTTCATCCTGCTCTTACCTTTTGTTGCTTTGCAATTGACTTGTTATATCACAATTTTATGAGAAGGTGAGGATTGTTTCAGTCCACAGGTGCCATGAGGCTGGAAGTGCCTGGAGTATTCACAAATTCACTCAGAGGCCTGTGTGGTGGAGTCATCTGAAGAGCAGGGCAATAAATCTTCCACAGGATTTTATCAGGTGTTCAGTCTCCCTGACATTTAGGCAATTCTGACTAAGTTTAAGGAACTTTTTAGTCTTAGGCAGTGAGGTTTTAGTATTTTGCTTTTTTTTAAATTTAGAGAGCAGGGATGCTTTTAGCAGGATTATGGAAATGGATTTGAGGCTTTTCTTAGTAATCCTCACTCATCCCAGCTAAATACTTCAATTTTTTTACATCTGCAAAGGTGGATTTTCCAAGAAGAATTATATTTCAGGAGAGGAAACAGAAGGAGCATGTTCACAGTCTGAGGGCAGAAACAAGGCACACTATTTTGCACCTCCCAATGTCTGCCCTGCTGAAAGAGGCATGAGAGAAAAAAAAAAGACCTTTTTGCAGGTCTGGGAATGGAACATGGTCCCTTGCTTCTGGCCATCCCAATGTCTGTTTACATTGTTAGGAAGGCCAAAAGGTTTTGGATGCTTTGTGATGTGTTGAAGGTCTTCACATGCAAGGTGGTGAATGATCTGCTCAGAAGTCTGCTGTGGCAAGGAGAACAGCATGTTCATCTAGAGCAGTTCGTTGGGTGATGTTTATAGAACAGACCTTTCTTTCATCTCATGCTGTGGCAGCACCCTTTAAAAAACAAGATCAGTGAAAGGAGGCCCTCTCACTTGAAGTTCAATGTATGCAGCAGTAAATGGATGAGGATGTTTTCGAGGCTTAAGGTTAATATTTTATCAGTCTGAAACATACACAGAGTTTTTATATCCTTATCAAAGATTAACATCATGTACCAGAGACTCAGGGCTATATTCTAATCTTGAATATAGAGCTTGCTATCTCTTAGCATCTCTTTTGGTGAGGGTTTCTGAATTACTACTTAGCAAAGGAAATTGATCACTTCTGATTTCAATCTACACATCACTTTCAAAAGAGGCTGCAGAGTATCTGTCTGAAGATTTGCATCTGGTGAGCTAGGCACCCAAACATGTCTCCCAAACAATGGTAGTTCTTCATTGAATTGACTGATTTCCCAGCGTAGGAAAGAGATCAAGTTTTTGTATATTTATTTTGGGACAAACTGCAAGGGTCAGCTAAAAAGAAATGGACTAGGATCTACCTGCATCTGTGCAGTTTGCATCTAAAACATTCAAATATACCTATCAAGACATTTTTGTCATGTTGGTAATAAAATTGTTACTCTTGGTAATAATACTAGTCTACAATTTTATGTGCTTGGTGTGAAAAAACCATCAGCTTTTTCATGTTGGGAAAGCCTTTCCCCATGCCAGTCTGGTATTAAATATACTCATTATTGGTTGTGATGAACAAGAAGTTATCAATGACATTTCCATGCATTGCATTATTGCCGTTTCTTGCATTATTTCTAAGTAGCATGGCAGAGTCAGGGTTGCTCCTGCCAGTCCCCCTATGTCTGCAGGAGGACTCAGCTTCCTCCAAGAGGATGGGCAAGACCAGAGGCAAAAGAAGAGGTCTTCTCTGGGAAAGATGGGCTTGGCAGTCTCTGCTTGACCCCATTCTTCATCCCACTATCATAATGAAATCCAGGAGAAAGGGTGCAATTCTAATGACTTGTTACATGGAATTCCTCTTCCCAGTGGTGACCAGTGGATGATTCTGTATGTCCCAGAATTATGAGATGTTATCACCATGAGGGATCTCTACTTACAGCTACTGTCTCTAGCAAGAGTGGTAGAAATGTAGTGGTGGGAGCAAGAAAGGCAATTTTTCCTCCCAGTTCTGTCCAGAGAGCCTTGTCTGGCTTGGATTTGGACTTTTTGTGGCTCATTCATCTGATGGGGAATCTGTAGAAGGAATTGTGGAGAATTCATTTTCCACAGATCCGAATCAAGTAGCTTCTCCCAGCACTTCCCTTTGCTCTGACAAGGTTGTGCTGCAAAAGCTGGCAATGGTCCTTGGGCTGATAATGGCAGAGAGCACACTCCAAATCCTCACAGGTGTGATAACCCAGGAAGTGGGATTTAGTCCAGAGACATGCAGGACTTTATACTAATTTAAATAGTAACTGTCCCAGCCTGAGATTTCTGAATTTAATTCAAGACACCATACTCAGTCATTGTTCCGAAAGTGTCCTCGTTTCTTGCCCTTGTCACACAGATGGCATTGTTCTGAGAGGTTTCTACAGGCTGTAAGCAATTAAGCAATTAATTAGGAGCCCTGGTTTACACAGAAGCTATGTAAAGCAAGAACTTCTGTGACCTCCTGGGACTTTGTCACAGTGTTTGGTCCCAAGACTATCCAAATTATCTGTGCTAAAGACTCAGTGCGTTCACTCAGTCTCAGTTTGACTGACCTCGGCATTACCTGGACCTTTCTCAATGTGTCCTCAGGATGTCACATATATTTTAAAGATTCACTCTGTTAAATGTGGTGCAGACCATATTTTCCTGTGACACTCACTGGCTCTCTCTGCGTAGTTGAGAGCACAAATTTCTTGTTCCCCATCACATTCAGTATCCCTCAGAGTCAAAATCTATATTGAAATCCCAAGGGCATTGTCTCTTATTTTTACCATACTTTGTTCTGTCGAAACTTGAGCAATTTTTCCTCAATCAACCGTGTTTCAAAGCTTCAGATATTGTGATTCTAATTGTGTCAAGTAAGATCATTCTTCCTAGCAAGTTGATCAATGAGGATCAATGGTAAAATATAGAAATACTACCATTTGTAAATTCTGGCAAGGTGAATTTTTATTTATTCTTTTCACCACATGCATAGCAGAATCATGTTCATCAGAAGTGGAAAAGGAGAGTCCTGCAGGGAGGTGGCTTGAACCTTATCGGTGTAACCCTCCCAAATCATAGGGAGTCCTTTAATCAGCTCAGGGCCCCTTTGGTGAATCCTGTAAAACAGTGCCAATGTGAGTTAGGATATGCCAAGGAAAATCCTGACTTCTCCCAGTAAAAAGAAACAAGCCAGAGACAGACAGCAGTTCTCAGAAAGGCATGAACAGCTATGCCCAGGGAATGTCACCTGGGCATTTCAGCCATCCCAGATGGAAGGGATGCTCAGTTAGGGAGCCAGAACAAGAACTGCTGCTAAAGGCTGCAGTTAAGTATTTCAGTTGGTGTTTGGATGTAGCTATGGTGGAGATATTGCTGATTTGTTTTTGATGATGTAAGCCCGGTAAGTGTCTCAAAGACCCCATTGTTCTGCTTTGCATATGCAGGAGGAGAAAGCCTCTTGCTTTCCTCAGTTTTTCAGTGAATTGATTTAAGAGAGAGGGGACAATTATTTAGTAGAAAGCAAATTAAAGGGTTTTTTTGTTAATGATAAATGACTGAGTTTAATTTAATTTACTAGTAATTCCAAAGAAAGGAAAGAGAACCATAATGTCATGTCTTTTTAGCTCCATTCAAATGTTTCATCACCTCTTTTTCTGACTGAAATGACTCATGAAATCATAGATACACATGGCAAGGACTTTTAAGTTCATCTCGTCCATCTGTCTGTCACCGCTGTGTTCTAATTCAGAATGGTAAACAGGGAAACTACGTTAGAGACAGACTCAATGTCCTCTTGAAGAGTAGGGAATACTAAAAATCTCTTTACTCATTTTTGTACATCACGCTGGGTGTGAAAGCAGAGCCCATGAAGTCAATGTGAATGAATTCAGTGACATGTAGCACCAAGTAAGGCTTACATCACTTCTCACAACTGCTTTGTCATGAGTTGTTTTGCTGATTTCCTCTTACATTTTGTAGGCTGCTTTTCAGAGCTAATGGCTTTCATGAGTCACTGTGAACAATAAAGCCCTAGAGTATCCCTGATGGGTGACATCTATGACTGGGAACATCAGGTTGAAGGGTAAAAAATAAAGCTGCTGGAAATAAAGGTGATCTGCTGGAAATTCAGAGCATGAAAGGCAGGCCTTAGAACAAAAGCTGGTGGAAGAGAAAGGGTTTGTTATCATATCCTTTTACAGAACCTGGCATCTTCCGGTCCTGAAACCGCTCAGAAAAGGCTGAGGGACCCACATCAGTGACTTCTTAGGAGCTGCAGCCACACACAAGGCAGCCATCCTCTCTGCCTCTCCTTGCACATCCATTTCTGCTCCTGTGACGTCTCTGCTGTCGCTGCTGACTGAAACCCTGCGTGCTCTGGCTGTCCTGAGAGCAGTTCTGTCAGAGCTGGCAGTGTAGCTTTGCATGAGCAAACACCATCACCTATGCTGCTGGACAGCCACTTTTTCAACTTGTTTTATGGCACAAGTGTTCTCTAGCATCGTGGGAACCCACAGGAAATCGTTATCCACAGGGCAGCACATGGAAACCCAATCCATCTCCGATGGCATGTGCCTGCTCAGCTCCCAGGAGTACTTCCACTGTGGCCTCAGCAGCTTGTGGGCATGGGCTAATCCTTCCCTCTGGAGCAGAAGGGGCTGGGACAGTGTCATGGGATTAATTTGGTCCGATTTCCCTGCCAATGCACCAATGATGTGGAGGGTTTATTTTTTCATTGTGAGATAGGATTAAAAAAAAAAAAAAGAAAAAA
>VZTB01017795.1:13084-103325 GCA_013397245.1 Thryothorus ludovicianus | reverse complement strand
CCTCTTTCTCACCTGCAGTAAAGTTAGTTCAAAGCAGTTGAGTAGACAGGGTTCGCTGTGGGTTATAGGAGAGAAGCTGTAGCTGCCAGTACGATTCTTCTGGCTGCTCCACGTGTTTGCTCCAATCTACCAGCCACGTGGTGGTTCCTTTGTTTCAAAGTTGCTTCTAGTTCAGAGTACTTTCTGGCTCCGAAAAGCCTGGTGAGTTCTTAGGCAAACAACAATTCTCTCACCACCCCTCCAGGAAAGAAAGCTTCAGTTAAGCCAGTGAAATTAAACCAGCCCAGGCCCTGCCACCCCGGGCAGGGCCGGCCCCGGGCCCAGCTGAGCCCGGCCGGGCCCGCCGCCACCACCTGAGGCCGGAAGCGAAGTGAGATCGCCCCTTCCTCCGGTTTCTTCTTTTGTTTCAAAGAATGTGTCTTTACAAAAAAACGCAGCAGTCTCATTGGTTGAAATGAACGGCGCCACCCCAAGACAGACAGCTGCTCCCCCTCCACATGGATTCCCTGATTTCTCTGATTAGCTGTCTGTGACTGGGATCTCTGGGAGAGCTCGTTGTCTCTGAGCCCCAGCAAGGAAAGATCATTAGCCTGCAGCCTGCCTGCCTGTGGAAAATATCTCTATACCTACCAGCAAAGGATAACCATATCAACACTCAGCTGGACTCCATTAGTATGGGTCTCAGGAGACAAATGTCTCTTGACATGAGATTATGTGCCACTGATCATTTCAGCTGCCAGGGCTGCTCATTTGTTCACAAAACAGGTTTTTTTTCCCTAGTGAAATATCTTCAAACAGCATCTTTCACAGTCGTTGAATCTACTTCCTCGAGTGTCAGGATATATGTGGAAGGGGCATTTTTGTACAGTTAGGAGCAGGGATCTCATTTCTGGTGCAAAATCCCAGCTAGGAATAAAGGTCTTGAGGCTGTGAACCCATTTTGTCGTGGCCTCATAAAATTTCTTGAGTAAGTCTCCTTATATTTGGAATATTTTGGTCTTGTATTGGGAATGCTCGGCACCCTTGGTCCCTTCCACTAGCTTTGCCCCCTCTTCATTCTTCTCTTATCTCTGCAAACAGAGACATGCCACCAAAAGCAATAATGGGCCCCACTGGCTTTGACAGGTGGCACTTTGGTGGAGCTGGATCACCATGAGGGAATATCACATGGCTTTATATTTGTGATTTATACAGACACCACTGTATGGGTTTACAGCCTAATCTGTGCATTCGCAGCTCTGCTGGGAGCTGTAAAGAAGAAAATCATACAATAAAAAGCCTTCTGGTCCTGTAAAATTCAGCACAATGCATCTTTGCCTATGCCAACTCTTCCTTCTTATTTTGCCTACATTTCTATTGTGTGGTACAGTTAGCAGGATCATTAAATTCAATGTCTGAAGGGCACCTAAGGCTCCTCAATGCTGCAGAGAAGAGTGGGGGAAAAAGGCTGGAGAAGAACTGAACAGGGAGAAATTCAGGAATACTCTCCAAACATGGGAGAGGAAGTATATATTCTTCTCCACACACACTCCAAGATGACTAAAATGTCCTTAGTCCAGTGAGATGGGCTTGATTTCAGAAAAAGCTTTCTAGAGGTAAAAGGATGAAATGCAATATCATTTCACCTGGGCAGAGATGGGCAAAAGGCTTAGATGACAGCTAGGAATAATAGCTTTGCAGCTTTTATAGACACAGAAGAAGATCTCTACAAGCTTTTAATTACTTTTCGTTATGGCTGTTTGTTACACACCAGAACTCATTTATTAACATGCTTCTTCTCTGTGACTAATTTCAGTGGGAAAAAAAAGCATAATAATTTTTAATTTCACACAGCAGCAATCAATCTCCTTCTTAAATTAGTTTACTGGCTACTTTGATATCTGGTGCATTTGCAGTCTTTTCGCAATGATCTTATTTGTAGATCTTTGAGTTGGTGAATATTGTCCTGTCTCTGTCTCCTCGTCATTTTTATTAGAAAACATAATGCAAATATTCTTTCAAGGCCCAGAGGCAGGTGAGTAGGCCTTATGACGGGAAAAGTAGCTCATTTCTTCAAAGAGCAGGAAAGTGTTGACAGCAAATACCTGCAGAGGAAAAAACCCTCATTTTTCAAACTAAGAGGTCTTTCCAGACTTCAAAATCTTCCTTAGGATCAAGTTCCAGTTCTGACATTTCTATGCTTTTTTATGAAGAAATAGGAAAGAGGTGGGACTGATGATTAGAAATCACTTTGCAGCTCTGGAAAATCTACATTATGAGATAAGATAATATTTCCCATAAATGGGTGCATTTGAGGCTCTAGGATTTAATTTTCTACTTAAGGTCTATGCTTTATTTCTGAATAATGGGACGGATCAAGGCTCCAGGCTGGTTCCTTCTGAGTTATTTTTGATATCCATGTATGCTTCCTTTGCTTTCAGGTATAATGTCCATTTTGTATGATTTCTCACGTCTTCACACAACTTTTGTGTCCTTCAACTGTTGAAGTTATGGCGGTTCGGTCCAATATTACCAGGAGGTTGTGCCTGTGCTGGCTGGCCCTCGCTGCTCGCCTAGGTGATGGCACTGGAGTTTCCACCCCAGCGGCACCACAGCTACCAGGATGTTACAGCTGAGGCTTAGAGACAAGTCCAGGCATGCAGGAGCTCAGTTTTACCTTCCACTGAGAGGCTTCAAAGCGAGGTGAAGGAAAGGAGCCGATTCTGATGGAGGGTTTTGGTTCAGAGCTTTAATCTTGGCCAAGGGCCTCTGAGTCCAGTAACTGCTCCAAAAGAATCCCCACCGCATGGCAGGCCAGGGCTTTTAACCCCGGGAGAGGGGGAGGGAAAGAACACAGGTAACCACCAACCAGGTACGGGGCGAAGTGGCGTAGGGGGCGGAGGACATTTAGATGGCCCAATGTCACTCCGGGGGTGGGAAGCATCTTTTGAATCCTGCCAACCACTCGATGCCCTTCTGGAATGCCAGGGCTGGCAGGCAGCACTCATCAGGGGACAGGATGTGGAAAGGAGGAATGATTGACAGGCCTGACAGGGAATCATCTAAGGGCATCCTTAGATGCACCGCAACAGAAGTCACATGAGATTTCTGTCACAACAATTTTCATTGTGTTTGTGTTCACTGGGCCGGGTGTCATATTTAAAATACTTTGGTGAATTTCCTGGATGGTCACCCTACTGCTTTTTAGGATTGCAGAGATCAAGTCTGCATATTTTTAGACTGATATTTAGATATTTTGTGCTTTATTTTATTAAACCCCCTATACTCTGAAAATAATCAGTAGTCTCCTCCAGCAGGAAGAAGACTTTTAGGGGTTTCTTAATATTCAGTAAACCTAAAGTGAATATCTAAGAATAGTTACAAATACATTCTAAGAGGCTGTGTTGATACATTTCCGACCACCAAAAAGGATTTGACAGCTGATCCAAATGCAGAATGTTTCCTATTTTTTCCCCTCCTGCAGAAAAAAAGAACTTAAACCCAGCGAGCAACATCTCAATGAGAACACACTATTCAAAGAAAAACAAAAGGAAACACAAGTTTGCAGCTAAAGGACTTCATGTCTCTATACATGTCTGCTACCCTGGTTTTTATTTTTAGTGGTGGTAGGAGTCCCTGCAGGAGCATCCTGGAGCTTCTTGGCCATGGATCACCCTGGTGGAGCTGCCTTTGAGCCACAGTTCAGCAGAGAATTGGAACCAAAATATTTACCCTTTCTCAGAAGAGTTATATGCATCCCCAAAAAAATTTTCACAGGGAGCTGTCCTGTTCTGTCAAATGTCATAATACAGGCAAATAAACGTACAACATATAGAGAAAAAATTCCCAGCCAGGCCCTGCTGGTTGTTTCTGTAAATCTCAGGTTTTGACTTGCAAGTTTACCAGTGAAGAAAGTGCTGTGAACAATTCCCCCTGGGTTCAGTATTCCTGGATGCTGGGGGTCTATATCTATGTCAGTTGACAGCTATTTCCTCCATTGAAATTTATCCACTTAGAACAGGAGCACTTTTAGTCCCTGCTCTGCCAGCAGTCACAGCTATTTTAATCACCCTCTTTTGCCAATTCTGGATCCTGCACATCGTTTTGACATCCTCTTCAACTAGATCATGCAAGCAAACAGCTGCTTTCAGAGCACCCCTATCTGGAAGGTTGCTCCAAATTACAAAAGGCAGATCTGTTTATTAATATTTAAGATCTGTCACTGGCTATGTCAGCCAGCCTGCTGGCTCTGCTGGGATCTTCACTGCAGAAAGGAATGAACAAAGTCACAAAACAAACAAAAGAGATCTGAGATCTTTAAATTGTTCTTTTTCCATGGCAACCTTCCTTGAAGACTAGAAGGCTGTTCAGAGGAAATAGCTTAGTGTACTTCCCCAGCCTTTTTACACTTCCCAGGGTAAGTTTCCCACTGATGAAAACATACTATCCCTTCAAGTGTCCACTCTTTGATGCTATGCAAGATCATTTTTCCAGCCTCAGATTTGCTGAGGTACCGCAGTACTGCAAATGGAGCAAGCAGTGATCTTCAGCGTTTTTGGATCCCCAAGAGTGGTCTGTCCTCAAAGCCTTGCCATGTTAGAGATGAGATTTCCAAGGATTCATAGCAAGACATCTGTCATGAGAATACTCTGGTCAATCTTTACCTCAGTACCAACAAAGTAGTGTGAACACAGGGTTTTATTTCATAAAACAGAACTACAGAAACAAACTTGTCTGGAGGTGTTCTGTCCTTGGACCAACTCAGGTTTGTCCCACCAAGGTCTGTAACATCTGCTACAAATGCAAAGTCTGCCTTCCAGTCTTCTTCCGCAAACTTCTTGCAATTTTTTTTTTTACCCCGCAAGGATATCCCAATTTTGCAGTCCCTCAGAAGGGACCACAATGGGGAATTCTACGATTTTTTATGAGTTATGCTTTTCCAGACCTCTTAAAACCGTTTGTGCACATTGGTTCTGCCTCTCCCTATGTCTGCTGCGAGAAGATGTCCTCACCTCTGTGTTCATGGGAGGAATTTGAGAAACTCTTTCTATGCCACTGCCCACTGAGGACAAGGACAAACCCCCATGCAGGTCAGGCTGGTGCTTTACCGTATCTGTATCCTCTCTCAGTTGTAGCTGTGCCTTGTCACCACATGTCCTTGCTCTGAAGAGCTTCATTTCCACCCACTTATGGTGGAACACCAACCACAGGAAGAGGAAGTCACCCAGCTGGGGTGGAGTGGACACAAAGGTGTCCTTGGCCCTGCTGTGTGACCTGAGATCTTGCTTTGCCCGAGCTTACACTCTGAGATGCTGGATGTAAAGGGCTGGTCATATGCTTGGAAGCAAGACCCATGACAAGGTGAGGAAGTGTTCTTGCAGTTGTGGAGTGGAAGGTGGTGAGGAGAGCTGGTGTAGGCACAGAGAGGTGCCTCAGATCTGGCTGCCGTTGCTACCTGTGTGTCTTTCTATCAGAAAAGTGTTGCTAAGTTCCCCATGCAGCCCTGGGAGCGTGTCATTCTCTGCATTGGTGGGTGTAAAAAAGCTGTTGCAGAAAGTTTCAAAAGAAGCTTAGCAGTGAGAAGAGCTGCAGCTTTTGCAAAACACGAATGCCACCTACGCTCCACACGGAGATCAGCTGACACTGGCAGGAACAGTGTCACTTCTTCAACTGCTCTTGCAATTTTTTCAGTTCTTCACAAAAATTGTTTGACTCAAAACATAGGTCAATTAATCAGGATCAAGGCAAGGGCAGGATAACACACCTGCCACTGGCCCCTGGTGCTGCAGAGAAAGGCTCAGCGCCAGCATTCTCATGGGTTTGGGAAGGTTGCTGTAGAATGGGTTAAAAGTCAGACCTGACCAAATTCTCAGTGCTTTTCTGAATCAGAGCACCCTTGCCAGCCCACTCTGTGGTAAAGACCTTCACATTCTGTTGAATTTGCCAAGAGGAGATTTTTGAATAAAACATACAAATGACAATAAATTTCGAATTCCAGAGAAGTTAAAGGCCACTAAAGATTGCTTCTTGAGTTCTCCAACTATTTATGTTTGACTCTTCATTGCAGCAGGGTCCCTTGACTTTCTCCTTATCATCCCCTTTCCTCTTCCCAGTGCTTTTTGGCATATTGTCAAAAAGAAGAAGGAAGCTTCAGTCTGCAGTCCTGTCCAAGAGGGGAGATGGCATAGAGAAGAGATGAAGCTCCACATCCAGCACACTCTGGAGTCCCACACAGAATTTTAGTGCGTGCCACTGCCAATCTGTCCTGCTGCCCAAGGCTGCCAAAATCACCAGCAGTTGTGGCTGTTCCACGCCACCTCCCAGAGATATCAGGAGGCCTTCTGGCTTCAAAACTTCCCCTTTCCTGGAACTCCACTGCTTGCCCATCATCCCAGATGTCTCTGGATATTTAAAGGCCTTCTTTCTGGCTGGTACTTGCCCATGGGACATATTTGCTGACATTCCCTGAAAGGATATCATCAAGTGGATACTTTCCTTCAGCCCCCAGCATGCAGACACTACAGAGCACATCTTAAATCTGTCTCATCAGCAGGTTTGAAATGTCACTGAGACATTTACTGAGGGAGTCAGGGGCAGAGTCCTGCAGTACCACTGCCATCAGGCGTGGTGGAGCTGTGCCCTGGGAGAGTGATTTCCTATCTATGCACATTTTACTTATGATACTGCTCTTGGCACAAGAAACCAAGAAGTCACTCTGAATGAGTTTGAATAACTACTTTTGCAACAAGGAAACATCTCCTCCAGCAGCAGACGGCTTTTCTGTAGAGGGAGATAGAAATGTAATTACAAGCGTGATATATCTTTCCTTTAGAGTGTTTTTGGAGTTGGCATCCTTGCCACTGCAAGAACCTCTTCTTTGAACTGAAGTGCAGCAGAGGGCCTCAGAGGGCCACACTGTAATAACATTTGCATCCTGTTCCAAAAGAGTTGGGGCCTTCTGCTATTTTCCAGTGGAAGAGAGATGTGTGGACAGTTAACTTTGTGTCACTAGGATGCTCTTGATAACATCTTTGTCTGTTTTACTGCCATCAGCACTTGTCCAGGAAAAGGGTCCCTGTTTTCCTAGGAGCTCTACAAATCAAAGGCCTTGGAAATATTAAGAAAAATGCTCAAGCCCATCTCTGAGGACTTACAGCTTAAAAGAAGCGAGACGTGAGGAGGGAGAAGAAGTTGACAGTGAGAAAGCGCTGATTACTAAGGCAGACAGTTGTTTTGGGCCTCTGGCAGAGTAGCTGCCATGAAGTCATTAAGCACTGAGCAAATAATTAAAACTGTTGTCCATGAATATTTCAGTGGAACATTTTTGGAGGGGATGTATTTCAGTCATGAGACATGTATTAGCCCAGTGAGGTGGAGACATGACAGGGAAAGACAGAGGGGAAGGGGAAGGAGAAGTGAACATGCAAACTCTGAAATAATTAATGATCAAGTCTTTTTCCACTTGCACGGCTTCCTGCTGAAATCCTCTGATGGTTGAATGCAACAGTTACATCAGACTGGGATAGGTTTTGGGCCTCACTGAGTAACTCTCCTTTTGTAGCTCCACGTCTGCACTGTGGAAGATACTGAAGAATCCACACTGTTCATATCTTTGCATCCAGACTCTCTCTTTGCTCGACTTGCTCTCACCTGTGGATGGGGCCCACCATATTCTGTAGCCTTTTGTGCAAAAACTGCTCCTGAGTGAATCAGACTTGAATCAGACTGTCTGTTTATCTCCACAAGAGGTAAGAATTGCACTGAGCAACTTCTGAGAAGTTAGTCCCAGAGACAGAGCAGGTCTTCTTTCACTACTCTGCTCTTACTTAGGAACCTACACAGGAGGTGGATTTTAAAAGCAGCTTGGCATTGACTGTCCCTTCCATCTGTTCCCAGTTGGCTGAGGTCTTGGGAAAACCCTGGCACAAGCAAATCCAAGATATGCATCCTGTGAGCTGTCAGATCCTAAGGCCCTCTGGTTCCTAGCCTTCCCCAGGCTTAGTGAAAGCCACAATTTGTGTACTTTCAGTGTCTCAGCTGGTAGATGGACATTTTTGCTGGGGCAATGTGGCATGTGATCATTTTCAGGAAAAGTGACATCCCATATTTAACAAGGAAGGAGAGTTTTCAGCTGGGTTTTGTAGAAAAAGCAAAAGCAAACTTGGACCACTCCTTTTCCTGCCTGTATGTGATGGAGTGATCTGGGACATGAGACAGCCCTGATAAAGGGGCTGACTTACATGTGGGAGGATATTTCCATCCTAGGTGCTGTAATCCTGCCAGATACCCTGGGTAGTACACCCTGCTCCCCATACCTTTAAAGAAAGAGACTGGATAACAAGAAGCAGTCCTCTCAACATGAGGAGGGGACCTGTCCTCATTCCTGAGGCCTGCATTTGACAGGATGAGTGCTCTGCTCAACCAAGGTGTCCTGCTGAGGCTTTTATCCCTCTTCACACAACGCACCATATGGATGGCTGCTCCCGCGGGGAATGTGTTTGTGCATTCCTGCCTCTCCCCAGCCATCCCCTCGGTGCAGGATGTGCAGGCAGGGACACAGACAAACAGCCCTGCACACAGGGAGCTGCAGCAGCTGCTGCTCAGGCTTGACCCACCTGCTGCTAGACAAGCCAACAGGCTGGAGAGCAGAGCTGTTGATTCCTGTTATTCATTTATTTTGGCATAAACAGCCAGACCAATTAAATCACAGATGAGGAGACACTTTCTATATGTATGCAAAAGAATGAGAGGGAAAGAGAAAAGAAAGCAGACTTCATGTTTTTGTTTGTACACAGTGGAATGATTTTTTACTTGAGCAGGTTGTTGATGACTACCGAGAGGCATGAAGAAAGATCCTTGTTAGCAATCTCTGCTCTCCCTGTTGGGCAATGAGGACTTATGTTTGTGTGATAATGGGTTTTCACCCAGGAAAAACCCTGCTCCTGTGGAGCAGTTTGTTAAAGGGAGAAGAGACTCCTGGGTTGGCCTCTTTCTTCCACCAGTTATGATCAAAGCAGTGAATATTCTTGAGGCCCTGGAAAACAAAAATGAAGTGGTCCCAGAGTGCCAACATAGGAAGTGCTGCAGCATTTCATCCTACTCCGTTCTCTTAGTACAGCAGTAGGAGATTCAGGGAACAAGGCTGCATGGAGAAAACAATATCATGAGGTGGTTACAGCAGGCATTGCTAAGATGCTGGACAAAAAGGGCACCAGAGTTAGAGAATCCTTGGAGATCTATGCCTCAAGGCAGTTTACTTTCTTCCTGAGGTCAAGAATAGGAGCTGTACTCTAGAAATCGTGGAACTTAAACCGGCAGCTCTGTGCTACAAGATCTGCAGGGCTCCCTCATTTACTTTTTTTCTTATTGCCCTGCAGTTGATGGGTCTCTCTGGTCTCCCTGTGATGCAGGCTGACAAACTGTTGGGAGAAGCTGTTCTTTGTACTCGGGCAGGTGACTCACTCTTCAACAGCATTATTTCTGGAGAACTGCCCTGATTTATCACCAGCTTTCTGCCCTGCTCACTGTGCACTGTGAACAAAGCCTTCCTGGCTGGTTCATGGTGCTGCTACACCTGACTGTCTACTGCTCAACTACAACTCAACTCTTCTGTGGGGGAAGAGATAAATCCCCTTGAATGCAAACCCTGCCCATTGAAACCCAGCAGCACCTGCAGTTGTCGGAGGGAGGGCTTCTGTTTACAAGACATTAGGGTCTGATATCTGCTGGCATGACAACTCTGGGATGTGTTTCTGCTGGAGAACAGAACTGTAGGACAAGAACTACAGTTCTTGTCCTACAATTGCTGAGTCAAAGAAAAGGCAGAGCAGTAATTTCAGGGCACTGACAGCTAAGCACAGCATCAGACCTTCCATTTCCATGCCAACAGCTGGTGGTGACACATTGCAATTAACTGCTCCAGGTCAGCTGGTGAACTTCTCCCATTGTGAAAAACGGAATCTTGTTGAGTCTTCCTGTACTGAGTACAGAGCTGAATGCAGAGATTCCAGAGCACGTGCTCCAGTTTCTCCAGCCAGTGCTGCTGGCACTGCTAGATGCTAATGGGTGTCTGGGTATGGTGCCTATCTTATGGAACATTTTTTTCTCCTAATTCTTTCTTTCCTCGTCCAAGGATGGTTTTGGAGACTAGGCAGGAAAGATGCCAGATATTTTCATTGTATTGCAGTGATCACACTAAGTAATGCAATTACCAGGTCTCCCCTGCAGAATGAGCATCCTGGACAGGAATAATTTCCTTAGTGTCTCCCTTCTCAGCTCTGTGTTCTCCAAAGTACAGCCTCGAGTCTGCAGACAGCAGCAGAGACAAAATATCCCCTAGGTCCAGAACATCTCTTCCCAGGAGTTTATTCACTTAAACCTCCCAGCGTCAACAAGAAGAGTTGATTCCTCAGTAGGATCACATTTATGCAGAAGAAACATGTGTTGACTACTAAAAAGCAATTAAAAATTGAATGCTTAATCACCCAAATAGGAGTTTATGCACCAAATTTTTGTTGATTTGTTAAGACTTTGTGTGGGTATACATACATATATATAGGATTTCAGAAAGAGTTTATTTGAGAAATTTATTGTATCAGAAGGTGTCCTAAAATATTTTGGGAATATTTTATCCTCCCATATCAATACTTTTTCAAGCAGAACAAAACAAAAGCTTTTTTTGAATTGGAAAGAAGCTTTTCATCTGCAAGGTTTAGTTGATGTATACATATATAAAAACACACAGAAAAGCTCAGAAGCAGCAAGAAATAGTTCAAAATTATGAATAGAAACTGCTAAAATTAATTTCTATAATTAAAAAACTCTGATGGCATATATTTGAGTTCAACATATTTTTTTACAGTGTTTTCTGCTCTTGGTTAGAAAGAAAAGAAAATTTTCATCTCAGTCTCTGCCTTTATCTCTGATTAATCTTCAGTACAGTTAGACTTAAAAAATATTATTAAAAGGTCTCCCTCTTCTTCTTTTCTTCTCTAGACTTTTAAAACTTTCCTTCTGAGTTTTTATCTTCTGGAATGTTACTGCCGTATTTTTAATACAATTAAATTAATTGACAAAATCCAGATATTTTGTTTTATATGGGAAGGAAGTGTTAATCATTTTAATCAGAAGAGAAAGATAGTACATTAAATTTTTGAAATAAAAAAACCAACCACCTAAGTGTCTGCAAGAAGGAGACAATTTTGTCCAGGGCTGTTTTCTGTCGCTGTTCAGAGGGAATCCCAGAGCTTTGAGACACCTGAAACACGGATTTCCTGACACTCAGCTGGGTTTGCTGCTGTTGTCTGGCTCAGAGCCAAAGCCAGGAGGCAGGAAAATGCTGATTCTGAGAGCAGGTGCGGCTCCTGTGAGGGAATGGTTGTGGATATGAACAGAAGGAACTGAAGCTCCTGGGGTCCTACTTTTTTTTTGAGGACTGGGCTTTGTGGTGCTGAGCTTGGTGCTTTCTGCTTGCCCTCGGGACTTCAGACCACCAGGAGTTTTCTGGAGTTGAATTTAGGGCTTCCTGCTATTTATCTGCCTCTTCTCTGCTATCATCTATCTTCAGTGTTTGCTCCCATGTCAGGTGCATCCTTGTAACACCAGATCCACGTTAACTGAGTCACTTTCTTCTTGACACACATTAGTAAAGCTTCTTGCACCTTTTCAAAACCAAAGTCTTTCTTTGCAAGGAAGGAGAGCCTTGTTCATACCCTGCAAAGTGATGTATTGCCGAGCTGGCTGATACAAAAAGCTCAGTGCAAACTGATTTGCATCTTAAAGCAATACAATGAAACCAGCAAATATTCTGTGTAGACATTTTCTGTATTCTAGTGACTCTGTGATTTAGTTGGATTTCTCTCTAATTGATGTTAAAATCAAAGTTTAGTGGAATCCACATACCTTGCAGAAGCCTGAGTTTGTTGAAGCCTTCACCTTTCCTTGCAGGATTTTTCCAGTGAGAAGTGTGTAAAACACACAGATCTACCTCTAGAGGATCTTGCAAGCTCAGAACAGTGTGATCTTGAGCCAAATTTTTTAACCACTTTGAGAAAACATTAATTCTTCCATTGTATCCAAAGGAGAATTTTATCTCAGACCTTTGGAGAAAGTTTCCAGCTTTTCCTAGTGTTGTGATCCAGTGGGTGAGAGAAGCTGCTGCTTGAGTTAATGTGCAAACAATACCACATGCCAAAGTCAATAATACAGATTTTAATTAATAGTAAATATGAGGTAGAGAGATAGAAAGAAATAGAAAAGATGAGGTGGTGAGAGAGATCAAGCAAATGGTAATCACCACCTGTAGATCCAGGAGCATCCTGTTGGTCCTTCTGCACCCTTCTTGGGGATTGGGGGGTCCCAGATAGTTGTTTTCCTGGGGATTCCACCTTTTCACAGTCCAAGTTTTGTGTATCCATGGAGCACAGATGCCATTTCCATAATTTAAGGTGATATGTGTGCCAGCATTTGCTTCCTTTCTGACATCAGGCCACAGGGGGAGGTTTTGTCCTAATCAGATACATCCTCAGGCCTGGAATTAGCACCTTTCTGGGACAAATTTCTGCCACCTGTGCTTATTTCAAGTTGCCACTGTGGTGACTTATCCTATGGCAAGTTCCTGCAGTGGCCTTGACAGTGTTGAGAGACAGACAATTATTATGGATATTATGTTTAACTGTGTATGTGTTATGTCCTTACGCCTGGCCACAGGGAAACTGAAGGCAGCCTGCTAGTGTTAATTCAGACAGGATTCTAAGTGGGATGTATCCCTGCTGAAGTTGTTTGCCTGGCAAGAGTGCTGCAGGGTCATCAGGCTCTTAATTATCTGGTGTTCTCTCCAGATTTGCAATTTAGTCAATTTAGCAAATTGCCTAAACATTCTGGCCTAGTGAAGAGATGGTTAAAACACTCACAGCCTCTGCACTCCTTGCCCTTAGCAATTTTTTTCTTATACTTAGCATTTTTTCTGATGTATTAAAAGTGCTGGGAGCCAAAGAAAACTTTTTATTTGTTTGTCAGGTATTTTTTCTCATATTCTACTCAACACAATTCATGGAGTATGGTTATTGTTCCCTGTTAATCACCCCTCTGATCATGAAGTTCCTTGTGCCTGCTGGCTAAAGCCAGTTGCATCACTTATGCTGCATCTCCAAGAGAGAGGGAGTAAAGAGGACTAAGTTTTAAAGAAAAAAAAGTGAAAAAAAAAAGACATATTTGGGAATATTTTTCCCCCATTGTTGGGGTTTTTTGTGGATTTTGAGAAAGTAGAGGAATGGAAAGGAGGGAAAAGACTTTCCTATGAAAGAGATAATCTTCATCATTCGATCTTTAGTGACTTTTTTGAAAAGATGAGTTCATACAAGGTAAAGAGAAAGGAAAATGAATAAGTTACTTCACATTCACTGTCAGGTGCTGCAGAGTCCACTGTGCCTGATAACACCTTACATTTATAGTTAACGTATCAGATTACAAAAGGTTTCTCAGGGAACATGACAAGATGAATCTCCTTCCTAGAAAAATGAATCCTCACATCAGTGAGGATCAGAGGAATTGCAGGCTGCTGTGGCAAATGGTACTCCCAGGAACTGCCCTCCAGGGACAATTCCATATAACTGGTGTGGTAATCAACACCTGTGCTGAGGGGAAAAATAAAACTCTCCTAAGGAAGCCAGGCTCTGCCAATAACATTTCAGAAAGTGCTATTCGGAAAGTCCTCAACACATGAAATTGAGAGTAGATATGCAGAGTGAGACAGATGACACATGGGGAAATCATAGGTGGTTGGAATTAAAAAAAAAAAAAAAGGAGCTGGGAAAGTTACTGTGATCAACAAGTGAGTGAATCTTACTTTAAGAGTTCTTAGTCTTATCTCAAAAATCATTAATATGGTAGGGGACTTTATAATTCCCAGAGATTTAGTTTCTGCTTTGGAGGGACACCTGTGGGTGAGGAAATTGATGAACTAATTCTCTGATCAAATATCTTCCTGTCAGGAGGAGAAACCACCCCAGAGACGCTTTTAAAACTTCTCCTTATGTCTTTACCTTGTCCTTCCCCAAAATGTGGCTCAGGGTGCCCAGGGCAGAAACTCCCATCATTCTTGCCGGTTCCAAGGGTGGGAGGTGAGGATTGAGGACTGAAATCTCTGGCAGCACTGAGCAGCATCCTCCACCCTTTCCCATGCTGTGTGTCTCAGGCTGGAGGGAAGAGACATTGTTTTGAAAGTAAAGTACACACTTGGACTTCCATCACAAATGATCAAGAGGAGACCAGAGACAGATAGACAGAAGGAACCACACCAAAAGAAAAAAAAGAGAGGGCTAGTTCCCTCTCTTTTGGTACTGTGGATGTACTGCAGGGAGGAGAAGTAAGTTCAGATCAGGACAAAGAGAATCTGCTCTCTACAGCAACCATACATAATAAGTTAGAGGTAGAAAGAGATGAATGCAGCTTTCCCTCTAAAAGGGCCTTCAGCAGATCCCTAACAAAGTCATCATAGGGTCCTAAAAGCCCTGCTTTTCCTTGTGAAACAGAGAGGAGTCTTTTTCCAGGCATATTTGTGTATAAGTAGATTGTGAATAACTCCTTGAAAAACTTTGTACAACAGCAAGGACTTGTAAGTCTCTGAATTTGTATGTGTAAACTGGGCTTCCCTCCTGTCATCTTTTCCAAATTGTCTTCTCTTTCATCACAAAACATCTGTTTGAGGGCTAGAAGCAAAGTGGAAGGGCAAAATAATCTTCTTTACCATAAATATCCAAATTCCCGTATATGCCCGGAAAAGAGAATTGCCTTTGTAACTCAGGCTGAGGTCTCATTCTCTCCAGTGTAATCAAATGAACAGCTGTTGCTGTGGAGCTTCTCTAAAAACATCACCTGAATTCTGCTCACTCAGGTCTTTTACGCCTGCTGTTCCCATTATTGTGCTCTTTTCCCAAGTGTTGAATTTTCACTCAGACATTTATAGTTTTATCTCTACTCAAAGACACAATCAAGTGCCACAGGCAGCACCAGCCAGGGGCTGATTCATGTCTTTGCCTATGCTATATTTTCAAATTCCAGCAGAATACCTTCATATCAAAAAGGTCCAATGGCTGAAAGACAGATTTTATGAAAGTTAAACATGAAAATGAGACAAACTCATGCTGTTCTTCATTTACACCCTCATCACTTCACTCACATGCTATTCTCCTGAACCTTTCGTGGATTTCCAGAGATAAATATTGTTCCCAGTATATCTCCTTCTACCAACACATCATTTAATTGGTGGCACTAGAAGTACCATTTCTCAGGCCACTGCTTTTCACCTGCCACATCACTGTTTAGGAGCTTGGCAGGAAATTATAAAGGTTGGAAGTTGACATGATAATGCAATGAAAAGGAGATGCTCACAATGTAGGAAATGCCACTTAAAAGGCTGGATGAAGGAAGGTCAGATTAGACTACAGAGAGACTTAAACTGTTTGGGTCTGTTTGGAAGTACCTGCATTTCGGGTAACAGTTGCTCCCCACTGTTTCCTCAGTAAATTCCAGATGGAGAAGGTCTGTTTGACACTCATGTCTATTCCCTGGGCCATCCTTCCAGTAGAAATTACAGAAACTTTGGGAGGAGCTCTTTGCCACCACAGGCTGAACTTTCCATTATACCATGGGCATAATGGAATTTTCAAATGCCTGGCAGAGCAAAGGACAATTTGTCCTTTATCTAGTTCAGAACTTCTGCCTGTGGAGCTGTTTGGTTGGACTGCATAGTCCCTTTGATGCTTTCCTCAGGACTGGAAACCATTCTGCCATGTCACAATCGCTGTGCTGAGTGTCTGTCAGTACCATGCTTTCCCCAGCTGACTGGCACCTCCCTGCTGGCATTGTCAAGGTCTAGACCCAGATCCTGACTTCACCCTTTACCCATCCATGTATTTAGCAAAGACACTGGAAACTTTTTCTCACCATCAGTGGAATTGCTGCCCAAAAATTGGAGATCAGCAGAAGTACAAGTTTAGGCAAGTTAAAAAGAGAAGACAGAGGGTTTGACTAGAAGAAAGATAGAAGATACTGGAGCAGAAGCATCATCTGTATGAGCTACTCCTCATTCTGTTCCAATTTTTTTGCATGTCACTTGAAGTAAAACTCAGAATCTGGCCAGTGGCTGCATGGAGCCTGTGAATCCCTGGCCTTTCTGGCTCTTTGCTCTCATGAAGTGAAAAGAAATCTTTTCACAACCTGACCAAAGGGGTCAGCATAATCTCTTCTCCAGCTGCATGGAGCCATTCCTGCTCTCCAGCCTCGGGGAGATGAGGCAGGATTAATAATTGTGATCAGCGTGTTTCTTGTTTCCAGATACTTTGTACCAGAAGGTATTTTGAGAGTATGATATATGAGTCACTGTGGGATGTAGCAAATGTTTTAGCCTTGCAGCTTGGACGTACATTATTCATCTCCTCTGGGCCTGTAAAACATGCAGCCCAGAGACACCCTGAATATACTCTGCAGAAACTCAACTTCAACCTCCAGGGAAATTCCTTGAAAGTGTTTCTTAAAAAGACATTGATTATTTAGTCAAACAAAAGAAGATAATCCTTCCAGATCTCCTTACTCCTTCTTCCCTCACCCCTCCTCACTTCTCTGGCTTACTTCCAAAGCCTCTAAAGAGAAGATTGATTGAAGGTGGTGTTTGCAAAAAATCCCTGTTTTCAGCCTTATAGAACCCAACCTTCATCCCAGTCTATGCTCCCTGCTCCTATCCAAAGGCTGCATTAAATTGTTATATCCAACCCACAGCTTTGTCTGGGAAGAAGTGAGTGGACAGAAGTACTATAAAACTCCATAGATAAAACAATTTTGATCAGGGAGAACAGTAACTTTTGTAGCAACTTTCAAGCACGTTAGAAAAGGTTGAGACACTTGTTATTGAGACGCATAGCTTGATGAGTCTGTAGTGAATGAAACTCTTTTTGGTAGAGCATTTGGGTCTTCGTTCTTGCATCAGTCCTGGCTGCACTGTTCTCTGAAACAGATGTTGCTGAAAAAGCTATGGAAAAGCTTGTGTGTCTGGGTGTGATTTGGCTCTCTGATCTACACAAGACATTTCTTGACTTCATGTATTTTGCCAAAGCACAGACATCTCTCATGGAAAACGCAGCAGGATGTAATTTCTTCATGTCAGGTATGAAATGGGACAGTTGGATCCATCTCAAAATTAAGGGACTTTCTCAATGTGATCAAAACCACCAAAGAGCTGATCCTTTAAAAAAAAAAAAAAAAAGAAAAACTGCTCATTATTTGCTAGATGCTAAATTGTTACTTTTGGCCTCAGTTGTATTTTGTTTGGTAAGTATTTTCAGATCCTTTTAGCTTAAACCTGCCCAAATGCTGTAATTTTCATATGATGACATTGAGTAGTAATGTGAGAGTTTTGCTAATTAGGAAATACCATCAAAGAATTTTCTTATTACTAAGCAAATTCCTTCAGACTACTCTTTCACTGATGAAAGCTGGTTTCTGTGTGGTTGGTTTCTCCATTTCAATGTAAATCTTTCTCACTGGAATAAAGGAGAGCTATAAGATTGTCCTTCCCACATGCCCTTACCAATGAAGTCTAGAGTTAAAAGTCCATACAGGAGGGATTTAATTTTCTTAAATCACAAATTATGCATTATGTTTAGAGGAAAAAATGTGCTCAGAATAGGTAATTTGTTGGAAACTAGAATTTCTGTGAAGGCGTGGGTGTGTTTCCCAAGGAGAATCACTCTACATCATAATGTCTGGAGCTGCATAATTCAACAACTTCGTGGCAGCACATGACTAATACATGACATCTGGTTTTGGCTGGGTGAATTTTTTAACAAGAAAGTAGATTTTTGCCATAGATCCAATACTTTCACAAAGGTCAGGGCTGTCCTCAAAGAGTACATCAAAGGAAAAAGCCCTGTTCTTTTTGAACAGGGTTGTTGCTACACTGAAGACCCTATCAGGAAAAAGGCTACTAGTATTTGAAAAATCAGCCTTCTGAATCCTTTTGGGTCTTTCAACTCACTATTTTTGTGAGTTGAAATCAAACCTCTTCTATTGAAGCAGTCAAGATATACTGTCAAGTTTTCAGATTATTTGACATTTTGACTAATGGTTTTCTTTTCCCGTGTATTTTTTAGGTGAAGAAATGCTGGTTTAAAACTTTACAAAGTTTCATTTAAAAGAGGTCAACCCAAATGTTGCAGAATTTTCCTGTACATAAAGTGACATTTCAGAAATGTCAATTTGAAAACATTGTTTCATTTTTAAAATTTCCCTTTGTTTTGGGGGGGTTGAACCGCAATTTATCCAAAAGTTGTATTGTATTCATTGCTGGGCATTTCCCTCAGTCCAACTTCAGTAAACAGGAACTTTCCAGATCAAGACTGGTTTTGTGGTGGGCAGCAGGTGCATGAGGAAAATCTCTGAGGGGAGCTCAGGACCAGCTCTTTCTAAAGCTTTCTCTGCTTTCCTTGCCAACACTTTTAAGACATCCTAACATGATCCCAAAAGGCCCTGGCATTCTTTTTGGTGAGTCCTTGGTAGTTCCAGACAAGAAAATCATGAAGTCTTTGGTTACGCTGCTGAGAGGCTTTACAAAGTGAGTAGGATGCCTTCCCCACCTAAACCAAAGGACATGGCAGCAGGTGTGTAAACCTGCATTATTTCTGTCTCGATTTGAAACAGCCCCCTCCAGCCTGCAGCCTTGCCTGTATTGTTTGATATTGCTTCTACCTTTAATGTTAATAATGCATCATGCTTAAAAAATTAGGCTGATAAATGAGAAGAGACATTCTCTTTATTCTCCTAATAAAGTCATTGACAGAAAGGCTGAAGTGTTTTTGTTTTGGTTTGGTTTTTTTTATGGGTGGAAGCTTGTCATTTGGCTGCTGCAAATTGGTCTGAGTAGCAAAAAAAAACACCAACAAAACAAATAAGACAAAATTGCAGTAGTAGATGGCACTGAAGGAGAAAGTGTCCCAGCAATTCAATCGTTTGTGGAGACATACAATTAAAGCATTATGGATTCCTCACTTGTAATGAGGGAACAAAGACTGTCTTGGAACTTATGGAGCTCATTTGCTAATACGAGATCTGTCTTGTAGGTGACAGATCTCTTACAGCCTGCCAGGTGTCCCTGCTTGATACCACACCACGGTCTATAAAAATGACACCCTCCTTTGAGATGCTGCTGGTTCCATCACCACCTCAATTGTGCAAATAAACTCATTTGACTAAAAAACATCTGTCTGCCAGCCAGTTTAACCTGTCACATCCCAGGGTTCTGTTTCAGCCAAGAAATTAAAGTCACATGTTTATTTCCAAGTAAAACAAATAACTATATGGCGTTGTTGTATCTCTTGCAGACAAACAAAGCAGTAGCCAAGGGGGATTTCCACCATGCCAGCTCCAGCTCCCGGCGAGCTCTCTTCCTGGCTGTCCTGTCCATCACAATCGGAACTGGCATCTACGTTGGGGTAGCTGTGGCTCTTATTGCCTACCTGTCGAAAAACAACCATCTATGAGCCTCAGGAAAGGGAGAAGAGCCAGCCAACCCAGTTCCTGCACTGCAGAAGTCCCCAGCACATCAGACTGTGTGGTTTTCCAAAAAGAGACAAACACTTTCTGGGGACAGGTACAGGATGAGATGGGCTTGTGCATTGCTCTAGAGTGGGAAGCTGGAGGGGCTGGGGAAAGTTCCACCATTTGTGATGCACAAGTCTTGCTTATCTTCATCAACCCCTGTACAAAAAAAAGGGAAAGAAAGAGCAAAAGAGAGACAAAGAAAGAAAAAAATAAAAAAAATAAAGGGAAGGAAGACGGGGGATGTCTGAAGAAGGGTGTTTTGCCTTTGCCTTCTTTTCAATATGGTGTTTACAAGCATCTGGCAAACTGAGCTGTTCTCTTAATACCTTCTTGGTCACCTGAACTTAGCAGCCAGCATGAGCTTGTGCTTAATTTGCCTGTTAAGCACAGCACTGAGATCTGGGAAAGCATGGACAGTGACTGGTTCTCTGAAAGAGCAATATAAAAACAAGAGGAAGAACATGGCTTGTTTTGTCTTTTGAACACAAGACTCATTTGCCTAAGAGTGAATCAGCACCTCAGCATAGAGTGGCCTACTCTTCTTGTTGGGGGAAGGTTTCCATGGAAGGAGAAAAGGAAATTAAAAAAATTTTTACTTTCTTTCCTTGTTTTTGGATGAAGGTGTCCCCCACAGGTCCACTCAGTGACCAACAGCTGAGGTTGCAACTGCATGACTCAGCTCTGCAGAGAGAGTGCAATTTTGAAGTAACATGAGACCCATTTTAAAATTAATTCCTCCATCCAGTCACATTGTGATAACAGCACTCTACTGTGGCATTATTGCTCATCTGGGCTGCTCCACCTTGCTGTGGAGACCTGCACAGTAATCAGTGCAAGAAACCTGGGGAAAAGTGCAAACTGGAATACTAATAAGTTTTTAATAAAAAAATCATGGCAAAGCATGGGAATTAACCAGAGAAAGGAATGCTTCATACATTTCTGGGGTCCTGCTCATACACAGACCGGTGAATACCACTCAGATCAGCAGCTCACAGCTCAGCTGTGCATCAGGGACACGGCATAGCCATGAAGAGACAAGTCTGTTCCCCAATAAGCAGAGCAGTGGAAAATTGTAGGGGAATTGAGCCTTGTCCTTACTTCACTGACTGAAATGATACATTCACTTTCTTCTTTACTTGCTCCCCACACGCAACTGGTTTTTTTCTTACAGATTTCCCTGTACTCAACTATTTTATTTTATCTTACCATTTTGTCCCACCCCAGGGTGTATCAGCATAGAAATATATATGTAGCTACATATATATATATATATACACCGAGGGGGGAAAAACCAACCAAATCAATGTCCATTTTATTATTCAATTGCCTCGTGTTTTACAAACATGGTTTCTTTAAACAAGGATGTCATCAAAGACCTTTTCCTCCAACTCTGTATTGTGTGTCATCATTGCTCTGGGACATTTTTTTTCTCTTAGTTTAGGTTTCCATTATTTTTTCTTCCCTCTCAGTGAGTCTCTGAGAGGGAGACTTCTCAGAGACTTCTTTTGTTTTAAGGGGGGAAAGAACAAACACATGCAATCGTATTTTTCTGGTAGCTATACGGTTTATTAAAACACATGGTATACAGCTACTGGTGCTTTGTGTGATGCTTTTTGGGGGGGCTGCATGTGAAGCATAAGACTGAGTGAAACTTAACCCAGGACACCCAGTCCAGCTACCTCAAGAGATGCTTGTATGGACCATCTCGTGCTGTCCCTGGACCCAAAAGCCTGTTGTAGTCACGGGCAGGTTTTTGCCATTGAATTCACAGAACCACAGAATGATTTCGGTGGGACAGGAGCTTAAAAATCATTTAGGTCTAACCACTCTTCCACATTCCATCCACATTTGATGGCAAATTGTTGGACTACAAGCTAAGCCTGGAGATTGGCAATGTACTTCTTGTCCGTTCTGCATATGTATTATGCATGATTTGTGGGAAATCAGTCAGTCTTTCTCGTAAAGCCTGAGCTTTGGAGTACATATTGAATAAAAAACCACTGATTACTCACTTAAAGAGAAAGGACCTTGTATTTCCTAGCCTTGATTTAAAGCTTACCTGGAGTTAAAAAGAAATAGAAAGCAAATACTGGTACTGTAAGGTCATTAAGCAAGCCTAACAACAATAATAGTAATGTAATTTTAAAATTAATCTTATGGTTGAGGACTTCTGCCTTATGATCTTTGGTGACTGTTTTGGCTGAACATTAACCTGAGAGGCAAAAGCCAGCTCTGGAGTTAGAAAAAATTTTTCCAAAAGGTCAGCCTTAAAAATACCATAGAAGCCCTTGAACCTAGCTTTGAAAATAGCATTCCAAACACAGGGAGTTCAGCTTTCCATATCCCCAGGACCTCCCAGGAAACAGCAAACAGGAACAGCAGCACCATGTGAAGACCAGAATGGCAGGAACACTGCTGGGAATATCCCCTGGCTGAAAATTGATGCTCTAGTGCTTCACGTCCTGCAGCAGCCCACAGTGTGGCATGGAGCTGGCACTTGGAATGGCAGTCCAGGGTGGTGAGCAAGGAAGCTAACAGGGGGATTGCATGCTGGGGAGGTGCACTTGAGCCTCACTGGGATGAGAATGGGAATAAAGCTCCCATTGATTGGTTTTGTGCCTTAGTAGGGGTCCAGTTTGCTGATTGTCCGAGCAGTGTCACTAGGAAGCTGAACAGGGACCTGTGTCTTCCTAAGAAAAATGATGTTGTCATGGCCTGTTGCAACAACTCTGGTAGGCAGGGCAAATTCAATCATCCAAACATCTAAAATCCTCTCAGTCAATGGCATGAAGCCTAGAAACTGCCACCAGCACCAGTTTATCCCACGTGGTCATTCTGTCCTCATCCTTGGGGAAGAGCAGGAATGGTCCATATGCAGTGTGCTCCTGTGTCTGGATACAGGGTCATCTTCTTTAGTTTACAATAGATCCTGCCATCCCAGAGAGAGAGAAGAGAAGCTTTTCTGAAGTGAGACCTTTTTGCCATATAGGTTTAATGAGGAGGTGTTGAAGAAATGGCACTGGTGTCTTCAGCCAGATAATAAGCTGTTGTGATGTGGAAGATCAGCTGCAAGGATAAATCCCAAACTGTAAAGCTCAGGATCAGAAAGCTCCAACTTAATTGTATAATGTAGGATGTCATTGTGGATTAACCTCAAAAGATACATGAGGAGTGCTGGAGACTCACTGAGAGGGAAGAAAAATTCCTTCATTAAGGAAGTCTCACACTTCAAGGGAACAGAGACACTCAGCAAATAATTTGCTGGGTCAGAGACTAATATTGCATCTGTCCTCTGACAGGATTTCATAGCTCCCTGGTACCTCCATTGATTTTTTTTAAGCCTTCATTTGGGAATCTCCTAGCCTTGAGCATTTTTATAGCTCAGTCTGAAATTAATTTCTCCCATCATCCAGGCAATTCCCACCACAGAGCCAGCTTGCAAGAGCTCCCTGCTGGGGAAACAAGAGTGCATATCTTGGGAACATCACTGTACATTGAGGCTGGAACAGCAGAGACAGTGATAGCCACATTCTCTGGGCTGGCAGCCACACATCTCTCACACTTTGGGAAATGCCACCTGCTGATTTGCAAAGGAAAATCAAAGGCAGCCAAAAACGCAATGCAATTAAGTGCCTGTGAACTTTACTGTAAGGAGGATGTGAGAAAGGGCACAAAGAGAGAGTGTCCTTGTTTTAGATACCAGAGGACAGACAGCACTCAGGCTGCTGGAAGCCCCAGCCAGTGGTGGAACCTCAGTCAGAGGGCACAATAAGCCACGTCTGCCTGTGGGGGAAGAGGCTCCAGTCTCAGAGATTGTTACATTTATCTGAGCAAGGCAAGACCACAGGATGAGAATCTGCCAAAGGGCTGCACCTGAGAAATTCCTTCAGGGCAAGATGCAATCTAAATATCTATCCTTGGCTTAGAGAGCTTCAGATACAAGACAGGAGGCAGAGGTAGAGATGGGTGACAGAAACAGTGTCAGTTTTCTTGCTTAAACCAACCCAGCCCATTTCAGCACCCTGCACCATCATCTCTCAGTATCAGCCAGCACAAGGGATGCTCTTTGCTGGCTTCATACATTTGCTCACAGATGCTGCTGTAGTGACACACTTGACAAAGCATGGTCAGGCTACCAGGTCACCAGAGCACACAGTCCTGCTTTCCTTGTGCACAAAAATCATTGGGTTTTGCTCCAGACACCATGGCATGACTCAGTGCCGCAGACATCAGGATCACAGCGATGCCAAAGGAATGGGAGAAGGAGCTGCCAACACTGAAAAGCTTAAGGTTGTGTGGTGAGCACAACATATGTCTGCTATTTACTAATTATGAGGCATCTCTGGAGAACCTGCTCCAAGCAATTGTCAGAAGGTGGGTGGTGCTCCTTCGTGTCATCACATTTCTGTCTTTGGACGTGTTCAAGTGTACTTATAACCAGATGATCTACACCTCAGGATCTGCAGAAGGAAGCAAAGGGGAGGAAAAGGCTGTGTGAGAGAGATGTTGTGAGGTGGAAGGTAGGAGGGAATCCAATTTGCTACATCCAAATTATGGATGCACACAGCCAGAGTGCCATGTGGATGGGAAGAAAGCCACCTTCTCTTGGCTGATAACTCAGTGTTGCTTTGGTCAAACCCTCCCTCTGAAGAATTTCCTTGCAAGTAACAGACTGAGATTGAGCAGAGGAAAGACATCTGAAGTGATGCACCAGATGGGTTACAGTATCCCTCCCTCCCTAAAACAAGGTCAGGTGTTTGCATATAAATTCAATTTGTCCTTCCAGAACACTCAGTGGTGTGTCAGACTCCATTTTCAGGCTCCTGCTTTCTTAGTGCTCCTTAGGTAGAGATACCCATCCATATATTTATATACATAAATACAAGTACCTGTACACATACTCACATACAAGTACATGTGAAATGCTGAAAGAAAAAAGGAAATCAATTATGTTCTCAATCAAAACACAGGCTACAATTTCAGCAATAAAAATAACAATGCTGCCCAATAATCACCTGCAGAAGGGACAGCGGGCTGTGAGAGCTGGACTTTGCTGTTTTCCCGCTACATTTTTGAGTTAGTTGTTTGCTGCTTCTTTTCTTCCTTTCTGCCTTGGCCCAGTGCACCTTTTGCTGACACTTAGTGAGGTCAAGCTGGTGGCTGTGCATGAAGTGGTAGTGGCACATGCTCAGCAGCATGTCCTCATTGTTTTACAGTGGAAAGGACACAGCCCTAGAAAGGCAGGCCTTGATCCAGCTTGGCCAGGCTTTTAATCTCTGTCTTTTGCTGAGCCTTCAGAGCTCATCTAAGCTACCTACCACCTCTCTGGAGTCATCCTGCTGTCTAGAATCTCGGAAGATGGTGTTCCATGTATAGGACCTTAGAGTAACTCCCATCCTAGAACTAGTTTATCCATCATGTTTTTGAAGACCTGCCACAGTCCTGCTGTGTTCATTATTTTTTACTCATTTGAGACATACTCAAGAGGCAAGAGTGATCACAACAAATAAATAAATGCTCAAATGAGACAATATGGGCTAACTAGTATTGATTTTATTTCAAAAACAGCTTAATGACCCAACAGCTTGTATTATTACTGAATTGTTAGTAACCAGTGGCAACCCACAAACTGAATCATAAGTAACCCAAAACATCTAATTAAAGGCTGAACATGCTTACACACAAGAGGAAGACTTTTAAGATGACACCTAAAAGTGACACTTCTGAAAACAGTCTGAAATGTGAACCATCAACAGTAGCTTTCAAGCAGACAGTGGTTTGTTGAAGTATCAAATAAAAAAAAATTAAAAAAAGCCCAAGCACCCACCTGTTGAGTCAAGCACACAGAAACTTGGTATAAAATAAACCTTCTTGGTGGCACTCAGAGCTCTGAAGGGCTGGGTGCAGCTGGACTGTATTTCCATTTATTACCATATAATTCAGCAGTAGGAGTTTGGTCTTGTTCAACAAGAACTTTCATGATGACAGATTCATGAATAATGTGATTTATTGATACCATAGGTCTGGCTGCATTCAATAAGAACATCCTGAACCCAGATTCACAAATATTATGGTTTATTGAAGCAAAAGGAAAGCAGTCCAAGGTTTCTGGTAATAAATACACTAACTACAGGGTGTGTCTGGACAGAAAGTACAGTAACATTTATTAGATATATAAATTAAAACATTTCTGAGTCTGTTCCAATGAAGTTGGAGGAAAAAATCTCACCTGAAAGTATCCTTTTGTGAGAGGAAGAAAGAAAAAATCCATCGACTGGTCCTGGGCAAGCAGAGGTGTTTTTCTCCTGTTCTATTCTTCCTTTTTTCTCTTCTCCTTTCCTTTGCTGTGCAACCTCCATTTTTTATACAATAATTTTTAGTCCTTTCCAAAGAGAATGAGAAATGTATGTCATAGCCTGGGTGTTGGTGACAGAGGTTGTACATGTGAGGCATATCCTCTTTTCTCTTAATTTGCTTTCTAAGGAGTGTGAGAGTTAATAAGCAAATACCACTTAATGAGGGTCTTGCTTACTTTTGGTCAGCATTTATGGTTGATACAAAAGGTTTAATAATCACTTTGGTTCATCCCAGACATCATTTTGCCCTTGCTCAGGACAGGTGCAGGATCAGCAGGAAGTCCTGTTCAGATTTTCCTTGATCATCAGTTCATCCCTGACTTCAACCAACTCTGTAGCAAGAGTGACAATTTACCACATCTCTTTTCCTGCTGCCCTTGAGGACAGGAACCTGTTGCCTCCTGGCATTAACTTGGCACACAGCAACAATAATTTTGTGTTTGCTAAGGACATTTTTCATCACAAAATAATATTTAAACACAGAGAAGTTTGGCTACCGGGAAGTGTTAGCTTCAAAGGCATTTTATAATTGAGAAAATAAAAAGCAAAACCCTTCCACAGTCACAGAATATTTCGCATTGATGTTTTTGAGATGCAGCACCACGTACTTTCTTTTGAAATTATTTGTCTGAAATATTTGATATCGGTCCAAGTGCAGTTCAGTTGGCAAGAGCACATCTTGAATTTTCTAACTGGCTTTTTTTTGACAGATCCAAATTGAAATTTTAAAAACCACTTTGTTTATTTTTTGAGAGAACAGACAAAGCACAATATTTTTCTGGTTTGAGCCAAGAATAACTGTTCAGACTGTAGTATTAGCATCTCAGATAGGAATTCCCATTCACAGATTTTCTGTTTCATTTTTCTGTAGAGAAATTCTCCATGGCCCTGTGTTAGCTGTCCTAAGCCGCCTTGGAGTTGCCTGGAGATTAGTGAAAGTAACTCAGTAGGAATTCCTAAATTTCCAGGCCAAGGTGCCACTGGCATTTTGAGGAAGACACTGAGGAGCCACCATCACTTGTCATCTCCAAGGAAGTGTTAGCTGGGGGGCAGCTGGGAAATGTTCCCTGGGCTGAAGGCGCCCTGTGTCTGCTTCTAGCCTGACCCTTCTCTTAGTCCAGCACCAAAACATCGTAAGAGGTGCTTGGGAGGGACTCAGGGAAGAGTGTGAGATATCAGAGTGGAATTTCTTCTAACAGCTGAGCTTCAGGCTCATGGCCATGGCCCAGAGCATCTTCAAAGGTAACATTCTTGTTTTGTTTGGCAGGGAATTTCTCTTGAAAATGGATTTCCTGTTATTTTCACTTCCTCCCTTATCCATCAACACAAATTATCTTTCCTTCCTTCTTTCTTGGCTTTCCTCACCGCAGACACTATTGGTCAGCTTATTCATCTGGAATCTGGCATTTGTTAACTGATCTGATTAGAGTTAATTACTAATTATTTGTATTACTAAAACCCTGATGTTATATGCACCATGGGAATATAATTTAATTACAGAATAATATCAATTAGATGCATAAATTAAAATGTTCACATATTAATATGAACCAATTTTCTACTTTCAGCTCTATGATCTGCTAGCCCTGGAGGAGAAAAAAAGCTCTTTCTCCAACTTTTTGGAAAACGGGTAGTTCTCCAAAATTGGGGGAGGGGCTCACAATTGAATGAATGGAACACACAGTTTCCAGGTGTGAAAGAAGAATTCTTTCTGGAAGGATTTTTAGCAAGAAAAGCTGTGTCCAAACACTATTTTAATCTCTACAGCTCTATCCATGAGGATAACTCTGGGCAGGATCAGGTGCAGGATTTACTTCCACTTCTGTCCCCTCAGTGATATTTGGGGCAGATGTGGGCCTGGGCGAGACAAATCTAAGGAGATGTTTGTCCTGACAAAACATCCTGCAGAAACTCAGAGCAGGTGCTCCCAGGCTCTCTTGGCTTACAGGTTACTCCTGCTGCTCTTGAATTGGGAAAAGCCAAATGTGCATCCAACAGTTTGTCTAACTCATCCTGATGCCTTCTGAAGTTGACCTGGAACAGAGACTAGACGGAGCAAAAGGATAATGTAGGTACTTATTAAAAGGCATCAAAGGGTGCATCTGGGCTGCAAAAGAGCCCAGCTGGGCCACACCCTAGATGAACCCCAAAATGGTCACAAAATGGACAACTGATCACAAGGTCTCACACTTTTATAAATTCTGGTCCATCAGTATATTAGAGTCAATTGTCCAACCATAGCTTCAGGTTATGAAGCTCCATCCTCCTGTTTTGTTTTTTTTTTTTCTCACTTCAGCATTGTTTTTGTTCTTGGGCCTGAAAGTTGTCCTTGGTATTGAGCTAGAGAAGGAATTGTTTTGTCTATCTACTCTGTGAAGAGAGCTTAGTACCACTTAATATGAAACCTAAAACTACCCACCAAAACAGCACAGAATCTAAAAAATATAAAAGCTAAAACTTAAGGCATCAACCCCCCTGACACCAGTCCACCAAGAGTTACCTTATGTGATCTTCTGCCATGTAGTCAAAGCGGAGCTGTGGCCACACAGCAGTCTTGATTCCTAAAGACAGCCATCCTACAAATTATGCACACACCTTCCAACCAAAATTTGCCAGGGGCAGAAACCTCCTCCCAGAGCTCCTCACAAGTGATTCATGAGCTCTCTGCTTTGGTGTTCACACATAAGACATCCTTCTGCAAAAGTTTTTGGTTATCAAAGTCCAGACAGGAACTATTCTTTATAAACTCTATATCTTCCCTGGCAATCCTTTTTCTCTGAGGTCCCAGAGCTGAGTTCTCCCAAGGTTTAGGTGTCCTTTCCCATCATAACCCAGGTGTGGGGCAAGCAGCCATCACCCACGGGTGAATGGGACTGTTCAGTGCTTCCCCTTCTAACCATAGTTTTTTGAACTACAGCATATCTCCAGCTTCTCCTGGGAGTGGAACGGCCTTTGCCATGCTCTGGCCCAATCTGCACCTGTCTGCTGGGAAATGGTGAAATTCACCTTTTCCAAAGGTCTTCAAGCAAATGCTGAGGGACTTATCAACTCTGCATGACACTATGGATACCAACTTACTGCTATTCTACACTGTCTATTGAAAAACACAGCGGTGGAACAATACCAGGTAATGAATATATTAAAGTGAGCAGAAGATACATCTTGAATGTGCAGCTAGATCCTGCCTTGACTTCAATTTCTCTGCTCAATCGTGGGTGTGCATTCACCACATACAATAGAACTAAACCCAGGAACTGTTTGCAACACTTGTTACCTCTGGAGAATTCAAAAATTGAGTGAAAAGGAAATGTACTTCTGTTTGTGGAATGTCATTTGAGTACTTATGAATTTCAAATGCTCAGCTACAGGAAGGAACTGAAATACCAGCATCTCTTGCTTCTTTCTACACCTTACTCCTTTCTTCAGAATTCTTTTTTTTCTTTCTTCCTCTGTTCCTTTGATTTTTCTCCACTGTTGCTGATGTGGCTTGCATCAAAAAACAAAGCCTTGAATGCCACCAGCATAAGAAAGCTTTGAATATCAGTGTGGAGCTTGCATAGCCAAACACTCAAACCATGAAACCAGGATGCAAGTGCCTGGTGAGAAAGAGTTTGAAACATGATACCTTTTGTCCTTTGGTTTTCACTTTTTGTGTTTGTTTGGGTTTTGCATTCTTTTTTTAAAAATAAGGTTTTAGTCCTTTGGAAAAAAAAAAATAAAAATTGATCCCTCTGTTATGAAAACAGACTATTCCAAGAGCAGTTTCCACTTAGCTGAAAAGGCATTTACACTCAGCAGTAATGATGAGCCCTGCTCATCCAGAGAGCTCGTGGCTTAGGTTTCTTCTGCTGTCCTTGGGTTCCATGAGCCACCCAACCACAGCAGAACAGAAAAGGATCCATTGCCACCGACTCTCATTGACCTTTGGGCAGAGGACAAGCAAGCACTGCTTGCTGAGCCTCCCCTCCTGTGACAAAGAGGTGAGGAGAAGCTGATTTGTGTGAGCAACACGTGTCAATCTGTCTCTTGTTTCTACAAAAACATCAATCCACCTGTGGCCTTGGATCTCTTCAGTCAACAGTTCTGTGTGGAAAACTGTAAGGAGCTTCTCAGCACCCTTTTATGCTCTGCAAATTTCAAAATTAAAACATTTCACACTTGTAGACAGCTTTGAAATATTTATTTACATTCACTTGTGCTAGCTGTTTTTAAGACGGTGGCTAGTCATCTCATGTTATTTTGTAAAATTCCATTCACAGGAGTAAATCTTTTTATCTCCTAGTACACATAAGTTGTATTGGAATATAAGGCTACGGAGAAATTAATTTATTTTCTTGAAATAGATGCACTTTCTGTGTATCTGTGTACATGTACATGTATGTATTTTTAGCAAATGAGGGAATAACTATAATTTAAAACTTCAGCTAACAGAATTATATGGTTTTATAGAGAATTTTATGGCTCCTGGTAATTAGTAGACAACTATGATGGAGAAGCTGAAAAGCTAGACCAAAAAAGTTGCATTTTATTTTCAAACTATAAATTGGACTCCCTTGGTTAGTTTTTAATTTTATGTTTAAATGCTGAAGAATACTAAGGACTCACTTTTTCCAAAATTTGTGGCTGCAAAAGTTACAGAGACAAAGAGGTTTGGTTTCAGCTTGATTTTGTCATGCTTTGCTTCTTAAAAGTAAAAAAAAAAAAGAAAAAAACCACAGGGGAATGAAGTTATTGAGGATAAACCTTGAAGTGAAGATGAATGGACAGCAGATGCCAAATAAAATAAGCAGAGAATGACAAAGGAATGGTGACATTATCTTCTAGAGACCATTTAAATTTAAAAAAAAGAGTTTTTCATCCTTATTTATTTCTTCTCACACCACACACAATTACATCTCTGTCCCAGTTCCTGTAAAGAAGAACAACCATCTCTGATTGCTGTGGGGGTTTACTGCTGCAATTCCCTTTGTAGCAGGTTTCTTTTAGAACTGAGAGTCATAAGAAGTCCTTCAAGAGCCTACTTGGAGGAGGTGCTTAGCTGGGCTGCAAACCTTCTTGCAGACACATCCAGAAGTTTTTAACGACCCACTCTGACACAGACATGCTGAGGTTCCACTCTTTAGTCTGAGAAAATGCAGACTCTAGAGCCACTCAGACTGTGCTGTAAAACCTTTCATCATTTTCCTCCTGAGCTTTACTATGCAACATATAAGCAAACATGCCATGAAAATTTGCAGTCAAACTCATTTCCCTATAAAAAACCACACAATAAAATGTCCTGTAATGCCCTCATGTTCTCCAAACTTCCTTTGACTTTGAGGCCATCTGTAGGAGACAGAGCCTCTCCATTTCCCACCTTCCCACCTCTTAGCTTTGCTGAATCTCAGCATCCAGGTCTGACCCAGCACACTTGATCAGCCACACATGGACTTGAATTGCAAACACATTTGAGCCCTGCAGGAGCAGCAGTCCCAACCTTCAGCACAGCACTGCTGCAGGACGTTCCCCTCTAATGTCCCCTCTGCTCTGAGCCTTTCTCCCTCCCTAGACTGTGAAAATTCTGGTAACCCACCAGCAAATAGAAAGGGTTATAACACTCAAGACTGTTCCCTTAATTAAGCTGGCTAAAAACTGACTTCCCTTTGGGAAAAAAAGCAAACTGAATTGACACAGAGTATAAACTTATATTTAAAGCCTTGGTTCCCATCAAAGTGAGCATCTTCATGTGGATTTTTTCTGGCTCACCCAGTCTAGGAGACTGAGGACAGCTATAAACTCTCCCTCATTAAGAGATTAAGAGAAAGAACATTTCCTGGTCTGCTTCCTGATTCCTAGTGTCTTGGTTGGAGGTGTCCTGTGATTCATCAGCATCAGGAGGGCTCATTTTTGCACCTGGAAGACACTGTCCTTCATGAGCCATCACCTTTACCTAAGCCACTTTGCTCTTCAAACTGCTTCCCATGGGATCTCCTGCTCTGAGGCACAGCTGGGATTCTGGTTTCTGAGAAATTTCTGCTTCTTCTTTCCCAGAGCAGTAAAGCCCAGCACAGGGTAATACAGTACAAGCTAGCAACAGTTTGACAAAACTGTAAAACCACAGTGTCATGGGTTGCAGTGTAAAATGTAATCAGGAGTGTGTTATTCTATTACCATCCGTTGGAACTGGGATGGAGTGATGTAATCTTCTGTTGATAAGCCAGCTGATAAGAAACCAGCAAGAACAGTTTCCTTATCTCTTCCACAACCCATCCTCCATCCAGGAATAGGTCTTCTGCTAACGGACCATTGAGTCCACTGATAAACTTCCATCATCCCATTGGGAAATGTTCCAGCCAGGGGGGGAACCAAGCCCCTCTACCTGGATAAAAACCTGAACTTGGGACACCAAGCCTGCCTTTTCCACTCGCCTCCCAGAGGAAGAACAGGCCCATCCATCACCACTGGACCTCTAGCAGAGGGCTGCACCTTTGTCCAGGATCACTGCTTCAACAGAGCCACATCTGCCATGCCAGGAGGACTGCAGCCACCATTCCAACTGGATTGCTACCAACACCCTGACCAACAGGTTGTATTCTGACTCTGCCACTTCTTGTCTTTTTCCTTATTGCGTGTATTCTGTTTCCTTTTTGTTTTATTTTCCCTTTTCCTAATGAATTCTATTTTCTGACTTGGAGTGTCTCACTGGTTTTGCTTTTCAAACCACAGGCACACAGGCAGAGTGAAAGGGATAAATAACATCAATCCAGGACAATGCTGTAGAAATCTCCCTACAGGATCTATTCTCTGAGGAGTTAAAGGAAATACAAGGCAAATCAATTGGTTTTCATGGAAAATAGGCCTTGTCAAACAAACATGATTTCGCTCTGTTATGAGATTACAAATTTTGTTGATAAAAGGAACTGACCAAATGTAATAGGCTTAGATCGTCAGAGCGCTTTTGATTTAGTATGAAATGATATTTCAGTTTAAAATGTTGTCCTATGTAGAATCCATAAAGCCTGAAATAAACACATTAAGAACTGCCTACCTGACAGATATCAAGAAGAAACCAGTCAGGGGAAACCAGCACAGCCCTGGTGAGGTGGCATGAAGAGCAGGACTGTGCCCAGAAGTCTTTGCTGCTTTCAGCTGTGCTCTGGGAGTTGGTGCAGATAAAATTGGCAAATGAAGCAAAATCCAACAGCTCAGCAGAGACTGATAAGATGAGGCGGTGATACCAAGATATCTGGGTCACTGAGGGTGGGGGTCAGAACTGGCTTGAATATACAGTTATGTGTCTAGAAAGGAGACACTTCTAGGACAGGGACTGCAACCCAAAAAGGGAGTTGCAATGGCTATAGGGCTGAATGTGGCCTCACAGTGCAAAGATTGGCAGAAAGAAAAAAATCCTTGTCTACGAATGGATGGCACATGGCTGACTCTTCATGTGATCAAGAAATCATGGAAATGTCAAAGACAGAGAGGAAAAATTCAACATAAACTATCCAGACCAGAACCAGCCTCTCACACACAGCTCCTTGCTGCAAGTAGGGGGGATTGGAAAGGATAATCCAGCCTTAGCAGTGCGCTTTGACACACAAATAGGCCTGGGAATAATGGGCTGTGCTACTTCTAATTTACAACTTCCTAGCCACTGTAATTTGCAATTTTTCCCAAATGAGACATTTGAATGCTTATTGTCTGCTACCAGTTGCAAGATGGGCAGTACATGTCCTGAAAAATAGCACCAGCCCCTTTTGGGAACATTAAAAGACAGCATTGCAGTCTCACCAGGGCATTTTAGGGGCTCACTCAACCAAGAATGGTAGGCTTTTTCTTTTTTTCATTTTTTTTTTTAAGAAAAGCAGCAAGAAGCCGCCAAAAGTGTCTTTTAACCACATGGAGCTTGCTAAGGTGAGTTCAGCAGTGCTATCTTGAGACAGCTAGACAGCATTATTTTGAAAATTTTGTTGTTTCATTACTTTTAGCTTTTTGGTGGTTTATTGTTGTTTTGGTTTTTTTTTAAGAAAAAGGGAAAAAAAAGAAAAAAATAAGAAATACAATAATAAAATAGAAGGATAATAGCAACTTATAGCCCTTCACTAAGAGAGTTCGATCTCCATTATAAAAAATGCATGCAGGAGCTTTCTGGAGGATATGAGGCAGCTCACTGCTTGTAAGTCCTAGAATCGATGTTATTCCTCTGGGCCAGCTGGTGCCCCAGGAACATGCAGGTCACCATGGCAATAACACTGCTGTTCTTCTTTCATCAGCAAATGCAACACAGGTGTAGCAAACAGAGTTCTCCAACATCATGAGCAACTACTGCTGCAAACTGCCCCTAGCCCCCAAAATGACTTGGAGCAGCCCAGAAGAGGCTGGAATAAAACCAGTGCACACCAAAGGAAAAATAGGCACTGTATAGGCAAGCAGCTTCTTCTTCTTCAAATATTTGAGAATTAACCTTGGCACAGAGCTGGACAAGAGAAATGAAAGAACAAAAGAAATTTAGTACTGAGAGGATCATGCCTAGTATATGTCAGCTCATTTGACACCAGAGCCAGGGCCAAGGGAGATTTCTCATGACCTGTGTGTTTGGCATCAAACTGTCTCTTGTCAAGTTTTGTTTCTTTTCCCTCTCCAGCATCCGCACTGCAGTCTACATTGCTTTATTTCCAGCAGGCACCACAAGAGTTTCTGTCTCAGGGAAGGCTAAATTGCAGTGGGATGTGCAGAAACAAACAAGATCCTTGCTCACAGTCAGTATCAGGCATCACCTCTTCATTACAATAATTTCTGGTGAATGACAACCTCACCACCACTGAGGGCATGTGTAGGAAAGCTCTCTTTGTCAAGTGGGAGATGAAGGAATAGGTTTTATTAAAAAATGTTGAAAGGGCCTTAAAGGTCTTATACTAGTCATGTGTCTCACAGACTGGCAGACAGCTGGGTCTTCTTTTATTTTCCCAAGGAGAGCAAAACCTGTCCTTGAAGTCAAGGGCTGGAAGATTCAGGAGAGAATTTCATCAGGACTGGGAAGGTAACAGGGCTGTTCATCAGGTGGATGGGATATGCCAGAAAATGAATCCTAAATCACATGGAGGGGAAAAGCTGTCCAGGATGTTTTTCCTGTATGTGGGCTAGCAGGGTTGAAAAGGCAGCTGAATAGTAGGATTTCACAGACTAAACCTGCATGCTTTTAACCTGAAGCATCCCTGAGCTGAAAGCTTATTTTTCTTTGCACAGACTTGCCATGAGAACAAACAGCTGCCCTAGAGCCAACCCCTTGCAGTTCTTAAACACATGGCGCACATCTTCCCTCAGAAACTTAAAAAATGTACTGCTTACAACACTAAAGCTAGATGTTGTCCTCTGCTTTCAAAATGTTGATTAAAAATTCATCACAATGTTTACTGCAGAAATTTTGAACACAATTATCACCGTAACCCATGTCTTTTCTTATTTTAATCATTTCTTGCTCAGTTTAAATACCTAAAAGGTTTGCTATACTTAAAAGGCAGCAACAATAGACTTATGCAGGCTGGGATCATTTTTTTAGCTTTCAAAAAAGAAAAACAAAACCTGTAAACATGATAAATTCCTCCAAATTCCTATAGCTTTTTAACGTACACTTCTCTTGCAAGCAGGTTGCATTCATGAAACATGAAAAAATGCACACTTCAGTTATAGAGACTGAGCTTGATGACTTGTGAAAAGACCCCTCAAATCTTCCCCAGGTGTTTGTCAGTCTGCTTGCCTTTGAGCCAGCCCAAAGTTTCAGTTTGAAATTGGTTTATAGGATTCTCAAAGAAACTAAAGAAAGCAGAGTGCTAATTAAGTGGTTTTTTTCTCCCTCTGAACATCAGGTAGAACTCAAAGCAGCTGCACTGCAGCGTTATCCCTGCAATGGCCCACTTACACCTCCCAAAGGCTCCACATTGAGACAGGCTGGAAAATATATTTCTGCCTTTTCTGTTCTTAGCTGGCTGAGGGGACAGGGGCTGTGCAGAACTGTGCAGTGCATTAAACTGACTGATGCTCACCTGCAAGCACAAAGAGCTGCAATTCCTCCTAGGCCATCGCAGACAGATTTCCCCTGCCAGAAAAATGCAGGATCCCCATAGGTCAGAACTGTTATTAATAATGTGGAGAAGTCTCATTGCACACCATAAGTGCTCATTTGACCATGATAAAGACAGTGATGAGAGGAAGCACAGAGACTTCCCAGCTCAGTGTGAATGCTGCACCTTAAATCACAGAACAAATTAAATTCTAAGAGAAAAATGCTATAAGGCACTTGGCCAGGGTGCCCGAGCTGGAGAGTTATTTACAGTTTCTCTCTTCCAACAGCAAGTTTTCTGAGTAAAGCTAGAGCAAATATTCACTGGGGAATCTAATTTGTAATAGACAAATTCTGAATGCACAAAAAAATAGAAGGCAGAGGAGAGGAGATCAGACATGCTAAAAAGAGAGAGCTTCATCTGCATTTAAATTATTGACCCACAGACTTCTAAATAAGCTCTCAAGAAAAATTTATAATAGTTCAAAGTAAGAAATTTGGACATGCAGGATGCATTCCCCCTTGTATTATTCTATCCCCAGCCAACATATTACACAATTGAAGATTAAATCCTTCAAAACTGTTATCTCCTTGTTAAAACTCAGGATAAGCCCAGATGAATTTGAATTTTACCATGAAAGCAAAATTGAGACAAAATGCCATTTAAAAAGGGCATAAATTACTCTCTACAAACAGGACTGCCATCTCGGGACCAAATCTGTACTTCCCAGGCTTTTCTTTTTTTGAAGTCCCTTGTTTTGAAGTCCACTAGCTCCAAGATAAAAAATTTCTGTTCTTCTAGATAAGCACCTAACTTCCATTGGAATGTGAAATACGAAAAGCTTGACCTAGAGATTTAAAAAAAAAAAAAAAAAAAGAGAGAGAAATATTAGAAATGCAAACTTCCATGGAAACAGTTTAAACTGAGGGGAAACGTGGGCCTGCTGCTGAATGAGGTGAGAGACCTGGTGACACAGGGCACAGAGAAAAGTGAGATGTTGAAAGAATGCCTACTTAACTTCAGCCTTTATTAGTATGATTAGTCTCAAAAATGCCAGAGCCTGGAGACCAACAAGACAGTCTGGAGCAAGGTGGAAGAGGATCAGGTCAGAAAATGCCAAAACAAACTGGACAAACATAGAGACCATGTGCCCTAGTGGGATGCACTTGATAATGCAAAGAGAGCTGGCTGATATATCCCAGCCCACATTCCAAAGGTTCCCTCTGTTCCAGTGCTTGAGACAGCTTAGGCTCAGGGCACAGAGCACTTGGCACCTTGGCAGTTTTATCAGCTGGCAGCAAGCCTCACTATGTATTTTACCTGTTTGTTTGTTAAATTGATTCTTACTGGTTTGCTTTGGCACTTGGACAAAAAGAAGTAAAAACTCTTAAAAATGTCGATGCGGTTGCTTAAGTGAATCCAGCAAATGCAAGTGCCAGTCTCAGAATGAAAACATACAAGCATGTTAAAATAACAACAGCCTCAGATGACTCATATTCATTGAATTTTAGAACAATTTATATTGGAGTGGACCTCCAGAGGTCAGTTAGCCCATCCATCTGCTCAAAACATGTCTAATCAGATCAAGGGATGCTTGTCAACTCCTCATGCATTACAGCCTCTGTTTTCTAAAGCCTTTTCCAACCTTCTCAATACATTACCAAGGAGAAGATAGTTACCACTCCTATTACTTACAAGAGGGAGCTGGAAGGAACAGTTTATCTGATCAGAGCTATAAATTAAACACGAACTCTCCCCATGAGTTTTTGAATAATTTTATTGTCAGGCCGTTCTGGATCAGCCTTCCAGAGTGAGCACAAGATGGAGTTCAGCATGGAGGGGATACAGTGCCACTGAAGATGCTCTCCAGCCCTACAGCCACTTGCTCACCATCAGACTACAACACAGCCCCCAGCACAATGCCAAACACTTTTGGTGACCAGAGAAGACAATCTCTGAAAGGAAATCCAATCACAAGACCTTTATCACATCAGAGCATATCTCTTAGGTACTGTTCTCCAGAGCTGGATCCCAGGGGATAAAGGAACGAAGGACAACTAGATCACACACAGCAATTCAATCTCCATCTGCTCCAGAAGAAGTCAGGGCCATTTTCCTGTGTTGTCAAAGCTGTTAATGACCTATTTGCCTTCATTGGTAACATGCCAGCCTACCTCAAAGATAGCAAATGAATGGATCAGGACAGAGAAAACAATGACCCAGATTGTCTGACAGACAGTGTCCTGCATACCATGACAAAAAGAAGATAGAGTAGAGCAAAGAGCTAATAAGGAATATTTCTGATTCACAGAACTCAACAAAAAATATGGTCACCCTAATTTGAATTTTTGTCTATGGAAGAGAAGAAATAAATTCCAATTTAAAAAATAAATTTAAAAAATATCCTGTTCTTGGCCATGACATAGGAACAGAGCAGTGCTTTTAGACTAAATGAATGTTTCAAGATAGAGAAGAAAGAAGGGTTCTGAAAAGAGAGAAAAACCCTTCGGAGCTCTGGAACAGATGCCTTATAGAGTAAAATGTATTCCAGAGCTCTTCCCTGTATTAAATTATATCAATGTAGGTTATCAAAGTTACTGAGAAGTGTGAAGTCTTCCATCTCAAAAAAACCCCAAAAATCAAAATACAGTTCAACACTGAAAGCTGAACAGTCCAACACTGAAAGCTGAACATATCTAAAAGGAATACAAATCAATCACTCAGGAACTTCCCTCAGGACACAGCAGAATCATTGTCGCTGTAAGTGTATGGCCAGCCAGGTAAAGAATCCATCCTAACTAAATCAGGAGCTGGAGGCCAGATAGAGAAATCACTGGGTAAAGTTTCAAGGTTTGAATTTATTATATTAGGGGATGATTTAGATCCATAACGAGCTGATCTAGCTTTAAGATCTATGAATGATGGAGTTCTGCTTTCGTTTTGGCAACAGACAATGTCTTGGGTGCAAGTCCTCAGAACTCCACTGCATACACTATATCTGAGCTAAGTAAGTGGGAACACCAGCTGAGGATACAGCTTATGGGATGGAAATTTACAGAAATGAAACTAATTAGCAGCTTCCTCAGCTCAGCAGTATTTTTCTGACTCTGCTGCACTGAGTATGCTGAGAACACTCTAGCTATAATTATGCAGCCCTGTTCATTGCTCCACTGCCCAGACCAGGTTTATAGAGTGACAGGAAATTTTTAGTTGTTAACCCTGGATGTTAGTTATTGCTTTTACTTCATCTTATACCAGTCACAACTGTTTATGTTTCCTACATGCTTTATGAGTGTTTCACAGTAGGTTTTCAGGCACGGTTTCCATCTGGCAGCTTTACAAGAGAACCATTGTCCTTTTTGCTTGGTAGGATTCTTCATCTCAAGGACAGATTCAGAACTGCAAGCTGGGGAGGTCAGCTCAGGTTGCCCGTTCCTCACTCCAGCCTTGCTGGGCAAGCCAAGGCAGTTCAGTTTCTTCCACATATTCCAATGTGACTGACACTTCCCTTGGATCCAACACAGCCATCTTTTTCCTTTCACCCAGCAGCTTTACAAGGTGATTTTCAAGGCATCCACCACTGTTTCATCATTGCTTTGTAAAAGGACACTTATCTTTTATTATCATGTGCTGATTGTATTGCTAACAGGCATTACCCTCACATTATCAGCTGCCTCTGATTTATTACCAGATTTATTATAGGTGATATAATAATGGGGTCAGATTTATGCTTTCACTTACTTTTACGTCTTAAAGAGACCAGCATGGGTTATATTTATCTTCTTTCCTGATATTTAACTGAAAGATACTTCTTTGCTGCTTTCTAACCAGAGTTCTCTTTCAAATAATCAAAATCTCCCTTGCCACACAGAGAAAAACAAGGCAACTGACACTTTCAAACCAAATTTTGACTTCATTCACTACAGTGTATGCCTAAGAAACCGTGCTACACTGAGCAAGTACTTTTGCCAAGAGGCAAAAAGAGAAAAAAGAGTCAAATAAGGAAATCTCCCAGTCACTCCTACCCTACAGCTTTCTTAATTAACCGGACTCTTAACAACATGAATATCTCCAAATCAGCAGCTATTTTTTCACACAGAAATCCTTGCATATCTAAATGTGACAAGTGAAAGCCGGCATTGATCCAGATGGGGTTTTCACAGCACATATTAATTTATCATTTCATGTAGTTCCTAGGCATGAAGTGCACCTGGAACCTCTGCCTACCCTGCTATCCACAGAGTATCAGCTGGAACCTGTTATAAGCTAGAAATGAAAACAGAAGCACAGAGCAGCAGAGACAGAAGCCTGTCCCTGGATGAAGCAGAGCTCTGTCAGGAAAAAAAATATCTGAGTGCTGTATCTAAGAACTCTGTGCAATATCAGGTCAGGTATAAGCAGCAAAGTTATCCATCTCATGTTAAGTTATTAATCTCACTTGGTAATATAGGCTATGGCCAATAGACTCCTTTTCATTGAAATACTGGAAATTTGTTCACATTGCATTTCCAAAATGGAGAATGCCTTGATTTAAGCTTTTCTCTGGCTACAAACATTTCAGCATATATTTTCAAGTAGTTTTCTCCCCATTTCCCTTGAGACTTCTCACTTGAGAAACATGAAATGCCTCCTTATTCTGCTTCTTATATCACTCGAATCTTTTTTATATTACCACGGTTTCAAACTGAGAGGATAGAATTAGAGTAGACATAAGAAAGTTTTATACAATGAGGGTGGTGAAACTCTGGAACACTGTGAAGTGTAAGTGCACAGAGGTCACTGGAAATATTCATGGTCATGTTGGACAGGGCTCTGAGTGACCTGGTCTGGTTGGAGATGTCCTTGCTCATTGCCAAGCAGTCGGACTGATGACATTTAAAAGGTTCAGCCCACCTCAAACTGCTTTACAATTCTGTGATCCAATATTTTTCCCATTTGCTAGATGGGTTCAGAGTCAAAAGGAGTCAAAAGGCTCACAGCCTGCTAGAGAATGGAGCACAATGGAGTTTTTTAGAAGGACCAGGGCAGCAGCACTGGGCCCCTAATTTAGCCCAGGATCCTGCCTAGCCTGGGGGCTGTACACACTGCCTACCTGTATGTTATGGTTCAATGATAAGACATGCCACTGCCCAAATTAAGGTGCAAAAGAGACCACACGCCAAAGCTGATAGTATGGATTTCATTTAACAGTAAATATGAGGTGGAGAGATAGAAAGAGACAGGAGGAAGGGGGTGGGGAGGGAAGAGAGAGACCGAGAAAGATTAAGTAGAAAGATATCACCATCACATGGATCCCTGCAGAGTCCTGCTGGTCCTTCTTCACTCTGCTCTTTGGTAGTGGGGGTTCCTGAGTCATTCCTTTGGGGTACCACTTTTATACAGTCCAAGTCCTAGGTTTCCAGAGTACAGATGCTGCTCCCACAATCTGGGCTGGCAAGAGTGTCACTTCCCACAGCTTTCCACCATGTGAATGTTAGGCCCAGAATTAATGCCTTCCTGTTTTGCCATCTGTGCTTATCTCAGGTTCCTGTGCTGGTGGCTTATCTTATGGGAACTTCCTTCCTAAGCAGTGCTCTGAGATGTGCAACTGCATCCTTTAAATCCTCACACTGCACTGATAGATAGGGACACTGGACACCTCCACTGGGCTCCCCAATCGATGTAGATTTGTGTGCACCCACAGCTGCTGAACACAGAGAGAAGGCAGCCAGAGGTTTGGCTCCTTCCTGGGCACCAGAAGAATGCAGCAACAAGAGATGCCTTGATTTATGCCAGGCAATGTCTGACCACTAAAATTGCTTTTAGCACAGAAAGCGCCTTAAAATTCAGTGCTGTTTTTCCTTGGCAGTGCTCCAGGACCCATGTTCACTGTGATGAAATCCAGAATTCTCCAGCACAAGGCTCACTGCTGATACCCAGGCCTGAAAGGGAGTCTGGAAAACCCATTTACACAGGCCCTAGACTGGCCAAAAACCTCACCTCTGTGGCAGGGCAGGTTTTTAGTAGAATAGACATGTTTTGAACACACAGAACCTCCTAGCCACTCCAAGGGACTGCTAGACCACTGTCACAGTGTGGTTCATACCACTCACTACCACACAGCCTGGTACCATCCACCCCAGGTGGATGCTCCAGCCACAGCAATCAGAACAACCTTTCTGGATCAGCTGGCAGTGGCCCAGACCATTTACAACATCATGACAAAACTCTTCTACATTTCACATTTCAGTGTAGAGGTACTTAGGATATTTTTACAAAAAAATTTCTCACCTTGTTTTATTTCCTCCTGCTAAACAGAGCTTGGGTTACTTAAAATCAATATTAAAAAAAAAAAAAAAGAAAGGAAAAAAAAGATACACCTTTCATCAGCTGGATTCAACAAACCTTTGCCCTATTTCAAGGTGGCAGGGAGTCCCAAATTTGCCTCTCTGAAGTACTCATGTATGCACCAAACAGCACTTACCCAACTTGGTTTTTCATAAACGTTTGCATGGAATACTGCAACAGACATGGAAAAATTGTACTTTATCGGGAAAGGACAAAGCATGCAATATTCTTTCAAGCTCTCTTTTTAAGCTTTTTGCTGCACAAAGCACAGGGTGGAGGCATAGTACCCATGCAGGGCTCACGTCTTCACTCAAAGCAGCTCTGGATTTAGTCCACTGATGTCTTCCAGTACCAATGTATGGTGTAATGACATCTGTGCAATATCCTGCTCTACAGCCTAGGAAACTCAACCTGTCTTTCAACACTCCTGTATTTTCAATCTTCTCTGTCTCACAGAGATGTGCACTTCCACATCTGAGTATACAAGCTGTCACCTCTCACTTGCCTTTCTTCTTTAGAAACCAGCATCTCATTTCTTCTTCATTTCTGTTTTGGGCTTGTTGGCAGGGGATTTTTGCTCCATTTTTTTCCCCTTCCTTTCTGTGTGTCATTTGTTTGCTTGTTGCAATGTGTTTTGCATGAGCAAGCCTAGGTTAAGCACTGTGAGATGTCATGGCATGGCTGGAAAAGGACTGCCCATGGGAGAGGAACTGTCTCAGAAGTACGTATATTACAGTGACTGCTGGTGTGAATGAGCACAGTTTTGTCCTGGGAAAGCAGAATCATGCCCTGGCTTCTTCAGAAAAGTTTGAGTTTACTCACACAGGTTAATAGGAAGATGGGTTTGGGTGAGACAACATCCTTCCGTGAAATAAAACAGCCCTGCTTACAGAAACCAGTCAAAACCCAAATCAAGTCAGAAGCCAAGAAGCAGAGAGACATTGCTGGCAAGAGTAAAACCCAGTCCTGCACTTCTCAGTGTGCAGCAGCTCAATGCTTTTGGTAGTGCAGAAATGGGAAGGGAGCAGGAAGAACCTGGCAGTTTCCCAGCACCCCCATTAAACCAGGCTGTTCCTCAGCCTGCTGCAGGAGTGAGTACAAATGAGTAAGGCAGACACAGGATTGTGTGGGGTTTTACAGATCTTTTGCCTTTCACTGACAGTCCTGCAGCTTGTCTCTCTCCCAGACTTGTAAACTCTCACCAAAATTCCTACAGCAGGGTTGCCCTGAGCCTTCAGGGCAGGATTTTCCACTTGAGTTTTCTATGCTGGTGTTCATATGGGTTTGAAAACTCTTATGTTATGTGAAGTCCCAGAACTACACTGTCTGCCCTCCTTTTATTTACTCCTTAATTTGGTGCTCTTGTCTTTGTGAATAATAGTCACAGTAAATATAAACCATTTATACTGTTAGCATTTCCTGTAGGGTCAGTCATGCCTGCCCCAGTTTCCTGCTGCACACACTACAACTGAGCACCCAGAATCAGAGGAAGGACACCAAGACAGCTTTTGTCTCAGGGCTGGGGGAAAGGGATAGAGACAACCACATTTGGGAGCCTGGCTGGACAGCTGTTGCTAAAATATCCAGTTAAGCTCTTGGGCAGCAGGAAAGTGTCAATGCCAGCGACTTTCACTGGCTAATTCTCTGCCACCAGCCAACAAGAGAATTAAAATTCAACAGGAGACCTCAGCTCTGCCTTTCTTTGCTCACTGTATGAACAGCCTTCCAACAACCCGTGACAGCGGCTGAGAAAGCCTCACTGTGGTCCAAGGGGCTGCATGGAGGCAACAGGAGGAAATCAGAGGAAGGAAAAAAAAAAACAACAAAAAAAACAACAACAAAAAAAAAGGGAAGTAAAGATCAAGGAGAACAGGAGCTGGAGAGGAACTGTTTGTACTTCTGAGCACCATCTTACCTGACATGCAGACTGTGCTGTGTCAAACACAGAAGGGTGAGACGCCATGAGAAAAGGAGTCTGAAACTTATACTGACAGAGAGATGTGGAACATTGATCTCCAGCTCACCCCAGGCCTAACAGAGCACCCTGCTTTCCTGAGACCACTCCTGGGAGGAATTCTTGTCTTTAAATGTCTTAGAAACTCCAGGAGCTACCAATAAAGAGGAAAATGGTACAAAATCCAAGGCACTGCAGGATTGTTGATGAAACACAGGTGATGGAGAGCCCACCAGGCCAAAGAGAAACACTACTGGGCCTTGGAGAGGGCTAGAATCTGCCCCCACCTGCTGGGACCCACTTCTGGGAGAGGGTGAAGGACTTCATCTTCTCCTCCCTTTCCTACCTGCAAAATCTTGCCCTGGGTAATAGCTGATTACACACTGCAAACTGCATTATTTAAGACACTGTTGCTGTGATACAAAGTGAGCTCCTTTCAGAACCAATACCTGACAAAAACAAGCATCCAGAGATACTTAGAGCTCCTGGAGATGGAATTTAAATTGGTTGGGAGGAGCTTCTGAAAAACAAAAAATTAATGAAAAAGTCCATTTCAAAAAGCAACCCCATAGAGAACTATGCTTTTTCTCACATGACCAGCTCCATTGACCTAAAACACACTGAATTATGTTTTGTTTTTGGAAAGGAAAATAAACTCAGCAAAGTTTGCTTATTATCTGTGTTTTCTATAACTATCTTGAAATATTGGAGGATACCCAAAAGGGGAATATATATGTATGTACATATACATATATAAAATTTGTTGTTTACTATGTCTACTTCAGACAGTACTGTGCCAGTAGTTTGTGAAAAAAATGACATAATCTTTTATGTACCAGATGCCTCAAAGTGAGCCAGCTAAAGAAGCTGCAAAGATTGCTGCAGGATTTATGATTCAAAATCCTTGTGGCCATTGCTAGGTCTGAAGTTCTTCCTCGATGTTGAGACAGGTCTATTTAGTCCTATGTGACCAGCTCTCCTTTCCTTCACCACAAGTTAAGAAAACACACCAGACTGCTTAAATAGTACGATCTCTTTGGATAGTGACTGTCCCATCTTGAGTACACACAACACTTTTGGGTCCAAGAGTGAGGGTTTAGGGGAAAAAAGGAATATTAAGGGCACAGTCACAATAAATTAGCTAGGCCAGACTCTGAGAAGGGCCTGTAGCTTTCCCTGCATGGGTCATCCTTCTAACCAGAGCTCTTTCCCCTGTCTCTTCTCTCTTTAACAGTTTTATTTTTTGTAGCTACAAGGTTGTTTTTTTTTTTTTCCTTCTGAGTGTTGGGTTAACAAATGCAGTAAGCATATATTACAGTATTCTTTGGAGACCACCTACAGCAGGGGGATGAACAATGGGCCCTGAACCACGACTAATTTGTAGCCCAGAAATATGGTGTATTTTTTAAATGTAAAACTGTTCCTCACATTTAATAGTTTATTTGAACTAAAACCATATTATTATCCCCTCATTATTTTACCTGGTATATTTTAGACAACTTATCTCAGGGTTGCCATAGCTACCTGCTGAGTGCCTTTGACTTGAGTATTTGCAGTAATCAAAATTAAAGGCTTCTTATAAAAAGAAGTATGCTCTGACTAAAGAGGAACCTGGGCAAAATTGCCCATAATTGTATTCTTTTGCTCAGTATTGCTGCTGTTGGGTGAGTGTGTGTGGTGGTTTGAAGCACAGCTGGGAAATTAAACCCACTCAAGCTGCTCCCTTTTCCCTGCCTCTTCCAATAATGGGGGAAAACTAGAAGATTGAGAGTTGGAATAACAATTTACTGAAAATGGCAATAGCCACAATAATATTAATAGCAAAGAGTGTACAAAAAAGAGAAAGGGTTTTACCCACAGAAGGGTACTCTGCACCGAACAAACAAAACAAAAACACTTCAGTGTTAACTACAATCCTTAGTAGTAGGATAAAAATCACATGCAAATAAAAGTTTGAGAAGGACTCAGGAAGTCTGTAGTCTAACCTGCAACTCAGAGTAGGTCCATCCAGGATTAGGACCTTGTCCAGACAGATGTTGGAGATATACAAGGACAGAAGGGGTGTAAAGAAACCAGTGCCTGGCATTTCTCAGTGGTGTCCAATGTCAGGACAAGAGGCAGTGCTCACAAACTGAAACACAGGAAATCGTGTTTGAACACAGCAAGCAGCACTTAGGAGTGACCAAGCCCTGGCAGAGGTTGTGGAGTGTCCAGCCTTGATGGCTGTGCAACCAAGTCTAGGTGGCCCTACAGGAGCAAGGGGGGTACATAGCTCCAGTGGTCCCATCTAACCCCAATCACTGTGAAATTCACCATCAAGGATGCAATTCCACAAACCCTTGAAAGGCAGTCAGGACAGACACTCTGAGACCTTCAGTTTGAGGACAAATGCAACCAAAGGCAGGGAAAGTCCCCACTGGACTTCTTATCCCTCCAACACCTCCTCCAACAGCTCTCTCCAAAACGGAATGCTTCCACCATGCCTAAGCTGGCCTAAGCCATGATGTCAAACCTTCAGGAAGACCAGGATGCATTCAAGCTCTTGCACTGCACCTCTGAGTGACACAAGGTAGGTCCTGGTCCTTCCCTGTTCCTCTACTTCCCCTTTGGGTAGCAGACTAGACAACCCTAAGCTCTGATTACATGGCAAGGACTTCTGGGGAGAGGGACCAACTGCCCCAAGTCCCCCAAAGCAGTGACACATGAAGCAGCTCAGCTCTCCACAGCAGTTTCAAGATACCTCAGTATGCATCTAAATACTTACTTAACTTTTGCAAAGAAGTGACAGCAAGCAACTTAATACTTTTGGAAAGAAACCATTTTTAAAGCTAGCATGCCCTACCAGAACCTTCCAAATGAACTGCAAGCAGTTAGACAATTAAAATGAAGGTCATTAGATGTACATACTAAATAGTCATCCTGACAAAGTATTTCAGTACACAGGAGGTGGATAGTGCAATTAAAACAGTTTACACCAACACAGCTATGTTGGGTTAGGGACAGACTTTTTGAAATAAATCAACAAGGCAGTGGACTGCGTTCAGGAGAGAGATTGCTTTTCCAAAAGCAGCTCTAGGATCCAGTGGATCTGAATATTATCAGCCTGTCCCCTCCCTATACACCACCTGTTGACAAGCACTCATGTATAGGGCTCACCTTGGAGACCTGTGGCCTCTACAGAGGAGAAAGCAGGCTCCAGAAACCTACTCTAATCCAGAGCAAGAGAAGTGTAAACTTTGCTTTATTTTACCAGCTAAAACACCCCTGCAAACCATTACTCCAGCCAGCTGGCAATGCAAGCAAACAGGGAAAAGTGAGTGGGGAGCTTGAAAAACTCAGCAGATCCCTTGGCAGGGGACTGGACCCAGGACTACACAGCCTCCCCTGCTTCTTTATGGAAGGTGTTTAGGTAGAAAGAAGCCATTTGTCATTTAACTGCATTCATTCAGCTTTTTGGAAATTAGAAACAAGCAAACAGTCAAAAAACACAAACCCAAACCTCTGCAGATTGTGCTGTTATGGGGCCTGACACATTAATAAGGCAGGAAAACAATTTCTGCTCTAAAAATATGGAGTTGATTCTACTCACATCCACATAACAACCCATGTACCTGAAGCAAACCAGCTCCAAAAAGTCATTCCCCCTGTGCAGAATTTAGCACTCTGAATCACCTCTCCAGAACTGCAATCCCCTGGTGTCCCTGTCTCCAGACAGCCTCACTGTCTGTCTCCAGAATTTCCACTCTCCTCATGCTTCTTAGATTACTTGTTCTAAAATTAATCTGAAGTGAATTACTCCTTGAAATTAACTTCTTTGGGAAAACTAAATGTCAGCCTTTCCTAGTGCCCACTTCAGCACAGATTTCAGGAGAAAATATTGGCTCCCAGTGAAAAAAGCTAATAATGCTCGTTAGGTTATCCACTGCCACATTTGAGGGATTGTCCCAGTGAGAACACCCTGGCACGTTGCCCAGGTGTTGTAAAGGTCTATGTCCAAGGTACATTTTGATCCAAATAGCTGGACAAAAGCCATGTCCCTGGCTCCCATACAAGCACAAACCAAGTGTGAAACCCAAGGCAATGCCCTCACACTCTCCTTGAGCTGGGTGACCAATGCACAAAACTTAACCCTGCACACTCACAGCTTTACTAAAGGGATCCACAGACCTGTTTCATTATTTTGCAGACTTTTTGCAGGAAGATGGTGTCATGGATTGCAGTGCCAAATGTAACCAGATCTGTGCTATTCTATCACCACTTGTTGGAAACTGGGGTGGGGGGCNCTTGGAACACTTTTCCACTGGACTCCCAGAGGAAGATCAGGCCCATCCATCACCACCGGACCTTCAGCAGAGGGCTGCGCTTTTCTCCAGGATCACTGCTTCAACAGAGCCACATCTGCCACTCCAGGAGGGCTGCAGCCACCATTGAATGGGATTGCTACCAACACCCTGACCCACAGGGTGCCAGGTTGGATTCTGACTCTGTCAGTGGGTTTGTTTGTTTTGTGATACTGCATGCTTGTTTCATTTTAGTTCTCCTAAATAAAGAAATATTATTCTTATTCCCATATCTTTGCCTGAAAGCCCTCTTCAATAATAATATACATAATAATTTGGAGGGAGGCGTTTACATCCTTCATTCCAAGGGAGGCTTCTACCTTCATTAGCAGACACCTGTTGTTAAACCATAACAGATCATCTACCTCTTGCATAAAGGATAAGAGGAACTATTTGTAGCTCTTTCTGCTCCCTATTTGCTCAAAAAGTCCAGGGCCAGTTGAATTTTTGCTTTGCAGCGGCATATCTAGAATTACAATTTCAGCTCTACTTTTCTGTGGCACACAAAGCTCAGTGGTGCCCAGCTTGATAAAAAGCTCAGCTCATGCCCTTAAAGACACAGAAACTTGCACTTTTACCCTCTGACCAAGTTCTATCCTCTCAATGATCTCCTGATTGGGGGACAGATAGAAACTCCCACTGATCCTCTCAACACTACTGCCATAAACTGTCCCTCTCTGCAGTGTAGCAGCGATTTCATGCTTAGCAAAGAAACCTGGCATGTATTGTGATCCAGGATATTTCAACAACAGAAGGCACAGGAATCACAGCCAGCTATTCCTTATTTGTGATCTCTGAACATCCCAGAGCCTTTGTGCATTCCTGTGCTAAACCACGCACAGCTGCAAAACAGACAGAAAACTTTCATCATGGAGCTGCCTGCTCCTCCCAAATAGCTTACCAAGGGTAAGCCTTCAAACACTGCCTGCCAATCCAGCCCAGGGTACAGCAGTGCTAGAGATGCCTTCTTAACTCGCTTCTCCTTGACAGCAAAGTGCTGTCCCAAGCATAAGGTTAACACAGGAAGGTCTCTCTTCTCATCTTACCCAAAATCGTATTGCTTTGTTTAATTATTGGGAAGACCACAGCCCACTTGCCTGAAATAATAGGATGATGTCCAAACACCAACAAAAATGGCAGGAGATGGACTTTCAGCACAAGCACAGAGATGCCATTTGTCCCATCAGGACAAGAAACCGTTCTGCCACAGTTCTCACCACCACCACTGGCACCACGGAAAATCCAATTGGCCTTTGCACAAAGCTGACTGCAACAGGCACTTGAAGGGATTCATCCTTTAGAAGGGGATGAGTGAAGTAGTCCTGAGAACTCATTTGGGAACTGAAAGATCCCAAATATGTGTCTGGTGGCAACATGAAGAGGTGAGGCTGGACTGCCTTGCTTAGCCCTGTGTTCCAGATTAATGGCTCCTTCAGATGTTGAACCAAAGTTCACTCTCTGTAGAAGCTGCAGTGGCTCCCAACAGTTGTAAGGTATGGGATAGAGTGGGTAGAAAACAATCACATTTCCATCCCATGCCTACACCTCCCCAGACTGCTGGAGCCACTGCTGAGGGAAAGCAACATCTGTCTGTCCCTGTGGGATGGTAGGAAGAATGTAATTCCACAGCTCCCGCCAACTCCTGCACCCTGTGCTGTTCACCTGAGCTGCACTTGCCTAAATGGCCTGGAAAAACTAAGTTTCTAATCTTCTCCATCTCCTGAATATAAGGTAAAGGAGATAACTCTCTGTGTCCCAAAATCAATAGAGGTGACCAGTGCAACAAGTCCTGAGGGAGAATAGAGAGAGCAATGCTAGATGATTGCTGAAGGAGCAGAATTAACAAAGTACTGAAGGTCTTAGAGCAAGAGGCTTGAAAGAGAGAACAGCTTAACACAACCTCTTTGAGCCACCCTTGGCAGCAACAGACTGATAGGGAGTGATTTTAGGAGGTTTTGTTTGTGGTTTTCCTGGAACCAGTCTTCTTCATGCTGACATCTTTGCTTTAAGGGCTGCAGTTCTGCCCCTTCACACTAGTGTATATCCCACCCCTAGCTAAGCTCTGGATAGCCTCTAGGAGAAGGATTGCTTGGCTTTGCTCATTGTATCTCATATTTACAGCTTTTCTTTTCAGCATCACTTCGTACACCAAACCTTCTGCTCCAGACCCATAAATGTATCTGAACAAATTCAGCACTGGCAGCTTGTTCTCTGGCATCCTTGTGCTGCTGTGCACCTCTCCTTAAAAGGCGTTTTGTACTGTTCAAGTGAAGCTTGAAGAAAGGAGCTTTCCTAACAGAACCTTTTCATCCAAGTTTTCTCAGTGAAACACAAAGCATAGCTCACGTTCCTGTGTGTGGGCATGAAAATTGCTGCACTAGGTTTTAAGCCTTTTCGTCAAAGCAGTTTTTCCAGTATGGACTGTATAATGAACATATTAATAAAAGCAGATCAATTAAAAAGTAGTCTTCAATGCCATGGTGTCAAAAAAACCCCTGCAATTTTTCCACCTTTCCCACCCCATGTTGCATTTCAGGCACCGTCTAAATTTGCTTGTTTCGTGGAGTCTTCTTTACAGGTTTTTGGTTACAAAAAAGGACCGTGTTAAGAGATTTTCTTACAGCTTTGATAACACACTATGCAGTTAAATACTGAGCTGCAGAAGAGAATGAAAGATTAAAAATCAATGCATTAATTGAACCTCAGGTAAAATTCAGTCGTACAGTCTGTACAGGAGTACTTCTTAAAAGTAAATTAAACAAGACTCAGTGTGAAAAACAGGTTTATTCATGTTACAAAAATATAGACCTTAGATTCACAAAGAAAAGGTCTCTTCCCAGTTCAGAAATCACCCAGGTTAGCCTTAAGCAGTGAGAGCACAAATTAAGTTTGCTCTGTTCACAGGACAAACACTCTTGAAACAGTTCTGTCTAGAGGTTAACACAAAGCAACCTTGCACATTTTTCTTAGGGCACCATCACAAGTATGGAAAAAAAGGCTTTGGAGTGAAATAGACTGCAAATAAAATAAAGAAAAGAAACAGCTTTGTTAAGCTACCAAGTGACATCCCTGTCACAGTGATCTAGAGAACGTTTGTTTTCCAGCAATACCATAACTGTAACCCCATCATCCGTCATTCCAACACTTGGCTTTCAAGGATGGCCACACATTGAAGTAACCAAGAGACATGGTGATGGAGGAAGAAATATTGAGCCACAAAGAGATGGTAGACAAGCACATTTTCCTGGGATATTTTTCTGGGAGCTGAGGCTGCTCAGCTCAATACAGTTTGACCAAGTAAGGCCATGATCTGCAACTCATAAACCACGCAAATGAGTTTCACAACCTTGCTCATCCATTCCAAATCTGCCCCTTGTGCTACAGGGACTCCCAGTCTGTCCTTGTCCCTTTGACCTTGCAGAAACACAGACATGTGTCAGGCACCACAGAAATGGGCCCCTTCTTATCCCCAGCTCAGCCAAGCAGCCCCTCCCTGGGCTTCATGGGCAGCCATCGCTTCAGACATTTTATTGTAAAATAAACTATTCTGTACCTGACACGGGTGAAAAGGATAACAGAGGTTCAGGGAAAAAAAAAAACAATTTTTATTGAGCAACAATTTGAATTAGCTAAATATTGTGACAATCTGCATATACACAAAGTGTTTCTGTGTATTCAAGCATCAGCTGTTGAAAAACAACAAAGTTTTGTTTTCTTCACAGGAGGAAGAACGCATAAACTTCCACAGTCTGTTAAGTACCTCCATTACAGCATGAAAATAGCCCAGAAGGGTGAGTATTTGTTTAAAACAATTTAACTGCAACAGAACACTCAAATCTTCTTAGTTGATAGTGGAAATGGTTTGGGTATGATTATCTATTTCAAACATATTTATGTCATATTTCAGAGAAAGGTAAAACTAATGTTAGAGTAAAAGAATATTTCAATGTACAATTATCTTGATTCTTGGAGCAAAGAACATTCCTATTAAGTCTACCACCTGGGGTTTAAATTTCACATTTCCTTTACAATTTTATTTTTTAAGCAGGGTACCTCACAGGTATTGGGGGGTTGCATCAAAGAGCTCTTATACCTCCTAGGTGTAACCCTCAGTAGCTGTTTTTCTTCAACTAACTCACCAAGCCTGATTCTCTGGGGGTTCACAAGTTATGTCTCCAAGAACCATATGGAAGTTCAGAGAGTTTTTTGTCCAATCAGCCTACTAGTCCCATTGCCATAGTTCTCATTTTAACTCACGTCTCTCCTCTTGCTAACATTTCTCAGTGGCCAGTGGCAAGGAAAAAGAATAAAAAAAATAAAACAAGTGACAAATCTCATGATAGCAATAGTCACACAGAAAAGTAATAATTTTCCTACACTCTGGAGCCTGCTATTTCTCCTTCTCATTTTTCCAAGCTTCCCAAGCCTTTTTGTTGACATCCTTACAGCAATCCAGTGCTCTCTGTGAGCAGATGGCATCAAGCTCGGAAACCTTACACATGCACTGTTACATCAAGCCCTGTCTGACCCAAAGCTATTCCCAGTGATATCACTGGCTTTCCTGGAATAAGCAGCAAACCCATCTTCAGAGATTTTAGGCTCTTATATAGCCTGTAGCAAGAGGAACAAAATGCATGAGCCAGATTTTCTTGGATTTTGTAGACAGGATGTATCTCAACATCTTACTTTATTCAAAGTTTTAGAGAGAAAACAGTTTATCTGCAAATTCCAAGCCTACTATTCCATTCAGTCCCCTGCCCTGAAAGTAGAAGTTGGCTTTCTCTTCTCATTATTGCCAGAGGGATAAATTTTTCCTGTCCTCAACTTCCTTCTCAAGTTCTGTCCTCTCTCCCTCCTCTCTCCAAAACACAGAGAACATAATGATTTGCTCCATCCTTAGGTCCCACACTTTCTTCTAGCCTGGGCCTTGGATGGCAGCTTTCACACAACCAGCCACGACTGTGTAGGAAAGAATTTTGTGGTTGCTTCAGCTGCTCTATGTGAAAGGTATCCACAGGACACACCACTAGCAGCAAGGTATGTGTTTGCATGTGGAAGAAAACTGTTCTGCTCATGACCCAACACAGCAGATATCTCTAAAACAGGCTAAATTGGAAGTTGCATTACTTCAGCACACCCCAACCAGGAATGAACCTGTAGATATCAGGAAAGTCCCTTCTTTATTACCACAGCTTTGGTTGGGACTGCAACTTTCCCCATAAAACACCAGCTCAGGCTGTGATTTCACCCACATTTTTGCATAGAAGTCATCAAGTGTAATGACTTTAGTCCAGGCAGAAGAAAACTACCTCAACCTGTTGCCACACTGCAGTTAATGCCTTACCAGTGAAGCAGCTACAACCACACTTTTTTTGACCTGATGAGCTCTGACTGAAGTTTTGCTTTCCAGATAAATATCTTGGCCTGGGTTTTATTTGCTGCACTGAAATGGAAGGGATGAGACAGTGCTGAAGCTCCATATAGAGGGACCTACACAGACAGGGGTAGGTTATGAGGAGGAAGAGCCTCTGCTTTGCAGGGGTGCCATTTGAGCTTTCCCTCTGCTCCATGATTCCTGTGTCCCTGAACTCCTGGATGAAGAAAGTTTTTTGTCTCTGCCACCTAAGTTTACCCCTTGTGACACAGAATCAAAAATTGGGCTGCACTGGTGTAGCAGAAGGCGCAAATTGAAGCAGCATTTTGCAAAGAAGAGCAGACAGAAGGAATTCAGAAATTCTACTGGGGACACTGTGTATGTGCTCAGCACTGGTGGCAATGCAACTGAGTCCAGCAGCAACTGCCCCAACACAGGTTTAATTCCTCTGGGAGGCTGGAGATGGGGAAAGAGTCTTCCTGCTCGAAGGAAGTTGTTGGAGAAGTGTAGATGGAGATAGGAAGTCTGCAAAGCAACAGATGTTATAGGAGAGAGAACAGAATCTTCTTCAAAACTCCCAGAAATAGCAAAACAGGAAGAAAATTCAGAGCCTGTACTCAGTGGGTTGGGGAAAAAAGGCTCCAGTGATGGAAAGGCTGTAAGTTGGTTACTTCAGGCACCAGGAGAAGGGTTGTTGCTCCACTTTCAAGTCAGCAAAGAATAGATTTAGTGCTATGATGTCAGATGAGGGGCTGGGAATTGTTTTCTGTGCAGCATTGGAGCCTAAATCATACAGCGGCACCAGAAGAAAGAGCGGAGCACTGAGTAGCAGCAATGGGTGTCTCCCTGCAGGGGAGACAGCTCTCACATATTCTTCTTTTAAATGGATATGCCTCTGAAGTGCTTGAGCACTAATCCATGCAGCATGGGGAACAAACAGGAGGAATTAGGAGTCTGTGAGCATTCCAGGGTTATGAACTCATTTGGATCACTGTCACACAGTGCCTCCAGGCTCATGTGCCTGGAGGGTTTTGATGGATGGATATGGTTCTTCAGGCAGAACTGGTCAGAAGAACAAGGATGGTTAACAGTTGGATACAATGATCTTAAAGGTCTTTTCCAAACTAAGCAATTCTATAATTCCACAATAGGGAGACTACTTTAATATGAGTGAAAAGAGGAATGTATGAAGCCTTATTTTCAGGTGGACAATGAATCAGCTGAGAGCTAAGGGGGTCATATCCTAAGCACCCTATTCTGATTTGCATTGCTTTGGGACTTGGAATAGTTCTCAGAGATGCACATTTGTCTAGGATAAAGGACCTAGCCAGAAAACAAAGCTTCACCCTAAATACACCAAAAGTGAATTTTAACCTCCTTTTCTCCTCTTGTTCATAGGATTTTTCACTTATGTGGCTCCTCTGTGCTCAGAAAGGGAGGAAATTAAAGCTGAAAGCGAGGGCTCCAGGGGACTCATTAACCTTCCAAGCCTAGGCACAGAGTTCTGCAAATGATGGACAGTAGATGTTAAATAAATCTCAGCATGTTCCTACACAATATGCAGGTGAGGCTGAGGATGCCATCCTTAACAACCATGCCATGTTCAAATGATACCATCCATTAATTACACAAATCACACACAGGCCTACAATTTTAAAAAGGCCTTCAGAAATAATTTTTCATGGAATTTCCTGAGATCTCTCTTACTGTTTCCTTTATCTACCAGATGTCATCATGTGGCTAATGGGCCATAAGAGTAATTTAAAGGTTGTTCTTTACTGCTTCAGGCTTGTCTTTTACATGTGTAGTGTGACCATTTTGCAGGAAGCACATCACAGTAAAGCTAACTCTCCTCATCTAGAATGAAGCAGAGGGATCAGCTAACAAATCCAGAGATGTTCAAGTAAATATCTTCAAACTAATGTCCTTCAGACAAAATAGACCATGTATCCCAATAGAGACAAATGGTATAAATTTCACATACTTTGGCAGGGAATCTGCCCTTGAAAAAATGAACCAAGATGAACAGATGGCCTTTGAATCCATGAGAGGCAGGGAAGGGGATCTAATTGGAGTTATTTGGCACACAAATGTCTACAATATTCACTACCCTGGGAGAAGATAGGCTTACACATCTGCACTTTCAGTTCCAACAGGTCATACCAAAAGTGCCAGAGGGTGGGAAGGACTTTCAAAGAGAAATAACAGTTTGTGTATGTCATTTCTTCTGGTCCCCGTCAGAAAGAGAAGACCTGGTTCACAAGAGCTCCCTTTTTCCTTTTTTAACAAAGACAGTCCAACAGAACCTGAATGAGAAGGGTAGAGCACATTCAGTGAGACCAGTCACAGACAGCAGTCATCACTGAACACTTCTGTGCTGTTGGGAAAGGTTCAAGGTCAAACAGAAATGAGGTCAGTATCAGCAGGTACAGCGCCAGGCATAAGCCTACCTAAACCACAGCTCAAGAAAAGACCAAGAGAAAGAGTCTGAGCTTAGGGCATCTTTATGGCAAAGATTTTCCCAATATCATGATCCCAGTTTACATCTGCATTGTATTGGAGCCACTCCTGAGAACAGTCACGATCCCAGGATGGGGGGCAGAGTGTGCAGAGCCCAGTTTGCTTGCTCAGGTCCTGGCATCATCAGAAGAAAAATAAAGTTATGACAGAGATGATTTATCTATTGAATGGATAGGAGTCAGAATGACTTAGCAGAGATTAAGAGTGAACTCAGATCTCCTGAACCCTCATTCTGTTCCTGGCTCAGGAACTCTGCCATGGCACTCAGTCACCTTATATACTTTGGGGGAAAAAAAAAAAATAAGAGAAGTTCAGGCAAGATTCATTTGTCTTGTCCCACCTCTTCTCAGATGGATGGAGTCATCCTTCTTCAAATAAGGAAAACCATACTTTGAGAGTGCTTTGGTGTTCCTCTTATTAATAATGGAGCAGAAAAAAAAAAGATATGTGAGAACTTCAGAGAGAGAAGTCTGCAGGGCTGAAAGGACTAATTGAAGACAGATGGTCAGATACAGGCTCTCAGAAGCATGAAGATCAGCTAAGAACATCTGAAAATCACTTGAAATTCTGAAAGAGGAAAATCACATAATTTAGTTCCGTGAATCCAGCTGCAGTCTTCAGTAATAAAACCTAATGCAGCTCAGTGAACATGAATGTGGTCACAACTGACATAAGACCACAGATTTTATGCTGACCTACCTGTAGATGCTGTCAGCAAGAAACACTTGTGAGGGATTCAGCACTTCTTGTTATTCACTGCTTCACTCCAGCATTGCCATTTTTGACCATATGTTTATAACATCTGCCTTAATCTTCCTTCACTTTCTCCTCCCATGAACTCTGCTAACCCCCCATATGACCACCACCCCCACTGCCTGATTCAAAGGGTCTGCCTGACATTTACATCTCTGCTAATTGCAGAAGGAGTGACAACAGGCCGGTGTTGACTCCCCATCCAACAAGCACTTGAAGCATTTTTCAAGTGGATTAAGACTTGACTTCATAAGCAGTGTGTGTGTAGACCCAGTCAGTGACCCCACATCCTTCCTGTCACCCTTTTGGTCTCAAGAACAAGCTGAAGTGCTGGATTGAGACAACCCCATGGTCTGGGGCAGATGACATGGAAGGGACAGATGAGTTACACATTCCAGAGAGGAAGGTCTGATCTGCCTTCACATCACCCAGCCATGCTGCTGCCTCACACAGACAACACCCATGTGGGAATGACACTGAACAGCTTCCTAAAGGGATCCCAAAATGAACCATCCTCGCTTGCACTCAGTCTCTGAGCCAGTGAAGGGGAGGGCTGCAAATGTTCCAGCAGGTAATGTGGGAGGCGTGGGGATGCCCATGTCCCCAGTGTGATGCCCAGACACGAGGGAGCAGCCTCTCCACCAGCTCTGCCTCCCTGGCAATCGCCCAACATCTTCTTGTCAGCAGGAACCCCAAGGTACTCAGACCTTTGCTGCTGTGAACAGCACTGATCTTTCATGCTGCAAATAGGGCCATCAATTTCTGGCTAATGCAGCTTGTTAAAACAGCAGCCATCACTTTGATGAAGCAGCATAGTGAGAATGTCTTTTCCTAGCTGCCACTTTTAGGGAGATAAGACCAGATATCTCAGATAACTAAGATGTTACAGGAGACTTAAAACGCAGTGGACAAACCTCACCTCACTATCTCTGTCCACTCTCAAGTACTTTTTTTCCTCTTTATATTCCTTCGGATGTTCTCTCCACGTGCTACAGTCACTCCTTTCTCCCATGTTTAGTACAGGGGACTTTTAACTCCATCTACTCAGAAACATCATCTCTTAGGTTCCTAAGTTAAATACATCCCAGTGGAATTATAACTCTTCGTGGCACATAAAAAAAACCCTGTGTGAAGTCTCAAATATGAGAAATATTGCTTTAGGGAAATAGTACAGCACAGACAGGAGTAAGTCAGAGCAGAAGATATTTGGGCACAGAGATAGAGCTGCTCTTTCTTTATAGGGACATTGTGCTACCCTACTCGATGCTAATGCCTCTCCCATCCAACATTTCTCTCCTTTATCTCTCCATCTTCAATGTTTCCCTTTTGTTTTGAGACTCCCTGCCATCAGGATTCCAGTACTGTGAATTTCTTCCCAAACACTGGTTCATTTTGAAGTTGTTGATGTGACACAGCTCCAAACTTTTTCCTTTTGGGGTAGGGGTTAATCATTGAAATTCAAATCTTTGCTATTAAAATCCATCAGACAACAAATGAATCAAGGTAATGAGACAAGACTGTCACTTTGTGGGAAATCAATGTCATGGTGTTTTACAAACAAATTCCACTTTACAGTCACATTACAAGAATGAATCTATCTAGACCTCTCATTTCAGTGTTGATTTTGAGACATGCACCATCAAACACCAGCTATGCATCTTGTGCAGAATATGAATACAAGCATACATCTTAAGTTTGGAAGAGATGGTGCTACACTGCAGTTCCCAAGACTTTTGGTGGAGGGCTTCCTATTTTTTGTAGCTTTCCAGTCACATTCAAAATTTTCAGTAAAAACAAATGGTCAGTGTTTAATGTGGTTACACAGGTCAGTACTGTTATCTTGTCCCATAACTACAGCAAGATGCTGAATCCCTCTTGGAAATGCCTGTCCTGCAGGAACCTGCAGTTCTTATAAGAAATCCCCCAGGAAAGCCATTATGATACCCTAAAATAGTCCCCTGGTGAGGAACAGTTCTGTCTAAAGCTCATTCCAGGAAGCATCCTGTGAGCAGAAGTGCGTGGGCTTGAAGACCCGAGGGGTTTTTCCTCACCAGCCTCTTTGCCAGGTTTCCAGCTCCTGGGTGTCTCCACACAGCACAGCCTGTATCTCAAAAATACAGATGGACACAAAATACAGAACAACATGAGCAGAGAACAGTGCCTTTACTGGCCCACACACAACCACCAAAATCAACAGCCAAACCTAATTCCAATCTACCTTGGTAGCACAGAGTTCCTTCCTCCTCTGCTGCAGAATCAAACACAAATGTCTCTAGAAGTCCAGAACAGAGAGGCAGGTCTTCTTTTGGGTTTATTGTTGCTGTAGTTGCTTTGCTTGTTTTGTCTTTTCAAGCCAAACATTCAACAGATAGTCTCCTTTGCTGCAGGGTGTGGTTTTTGCAAGTCATCTTTAAAGTGAAGATTTTAGAGGAGGGTGTTTGCTCTCTACCCACCTGGAAACCTGCAGCCAGGCCCATCAGATGGGCTGCAAAAAACCACACAAGAGCTGTCGTATTATTAGCCATGGGGACTCCTGTTATGGGGGTCTAACAGCTTGGGTCAATAATGGCAACAGTACCAACCAGGCTGCCTGCAGGGAATCTGCAACAAGGGAATCTGGCTTCAGGCTCTGACACAGGCAAAATACCTGGAGCTTCCTATTGAAGAAGCTTTGCTTCAGCAGTTTTTAGAAAAGACCCTTCTGATTTGTTGGCTGTGAACTACAGTCATCAGCCCAAAGATGATAAAACACTCAGAAGGACTGGAGGGCAGCACTTTCTTGTGCAACACCAACTGATTGATTTAGTGTAAATGCTGAGAAATACAGCTACCCCTCTGCAGTGAGATTTTGGACCTATGCTTTGAATTAATCTCTTTGGAGAATGCACAGAATCATTTTTAAAACAGACTCAAACACTATGGCAAGAGTTCAGTATCATTGCATTTTCCCTGGCAAGACCTCCTGAGTGTCCTCTTCTTAGGCACAGAAAGCATGTAAACACATCATCAAAGTAGGTGTGTGCCTTAGGATTAAACTCCAGGTGGAGTCCTGATCCTGTAAATTGCCTCATATAAGAAGGCTGCTGTCCCTGTCCAGAGCCCTTTGCAGGATGAGAACCTCTTTGCACAGCAAGATGAACTATTTCAGGGAGTAGACCCAGAGCAGTGGTGACTATCTGTGTCACAGTTTGAGGACCCAGAGACAGAATATCTTCTCTGTTCCAGCAAATTGCTCTCAATGCCAACAGTCCAAGGTCAGCCCAACCCCATGCACCTTCTCAACTCTAAACAATGCTCATTATTTTCCTAGCAAACACTCACAGGCTTCACCCTTCGTCCATGAGGGGCTTTGCACCACAGATGAGTTTAAATCAGCGTGGCATGGCAAATGAATCACATTAAACACAGCTGTCCCCCCTGGATTTCCCTGCTGACAGCCTACTGCCTAAAGTGGCAGCCTCTTTGGGCCAGGTGCGGATGTGTTTATTCACAGCCATTTCCTCACCCTGAAGCTTGCTACAGGCGCAGTGTGATCCCCTCTCTCTGCCACAGCACCTGAGTCGCTCACAGAAGCGGAATGGAAGCCTTGGTGCAGGACAGCCCCCAGACACCCTAAAACCCCACAGGGGATGCTGCGAGTGAGGCACCATTCTCCTGTATGTGAGTAGAGCAGGGTTTGACCCTGTGCTGGGTCTGCCCGTGTCCCCCTGCCTGGTGCTGTACCCAGTGCCTTGTGCCACCAGGAGCTATGAGTTTGTCACGCACCCATGCAGGGCCACTGAGCTGCTAAAGGCAATTCCTGCTTCCTTGATGCTGCTGTCCCTGAGGCTGCTTGCAGCCCAATGCTCTGGTAAAACAATGCTCCTTCCCTGGCTGCCCAAACAGGGAAGAACCAACTGATGAACCCCCCAGGAACTTCTCTAAATTTGATTAGTGGAGAGCAGTGGCCCAGAGCTGCTTGCTGAACTGAAGGTTTACATCCATCATCCTCACAGGCTACTCTGCAATGTCTCCATGCTCAGCTCTGCCCTGGAAAACTCCTGTCCATCCTCTTCCATGCTTGTGTGAAGTGTGGTCTGTATACAGCCCAGCAGGTGTTTTACCTCAGGAATGTTTAAATTAATAGCTCTGTGTCACTCACACCTCACCAGCCTGACTTCCAAATTCAAAGTGAAAGCAGGAGGTGTTTAAGACATGAGCCAGGATGCTGTTTTCCTCTTCCATGCTCTTTCCAGGGAGAGAAAGGCAGGCACCTTTTAAGAACAAGCCACAGAGAAGGTATGACTGAGGGGAAACCTTCACTTTCCTCAAGGCTTCACGAATAACCACCAGAACAAGTCTGGATTTAACATTTTAGCTCTGGGAACACCCCTGGAGTTGTGGGCCCATTCTGTTCCAGGAAATAAGTGTCTTTTTAGACCTCCTGTACTAATGGGATAGAGTTGTCTAAGAGCATCATACCCATTTTCTTACCCAATGGAAAAGGAACTTTACCCTTGTTATAAAGCTCATTTATGACCCAAGTGAGCTGGAAGAGAATTTAAATTCTCCTCCCCTTAATTAAGCACTCTTCTTGAAAAGCTGGATTCACTGTTTATGGGCAGCATAGGACTTAAACAGGGCTTCCTCACATTTCACACTTTCTGGCCTCCTGTACCCTACAGGAATCTTTCTTGTCTGCAGCAGACACTTTACACAGAACATGCTGCATGGACAGACGCACACAGTCCCACTGTTAGTGCTGTCCCCATGGTTTGGCACGGGACAAGCGACAGCCGCAGCACATGAGACTTGCAAGACCCTGTGTGTCCCTCCACAGGAACCCCTGCAGGGGAACAGAGAGATGGAGGCTGGGGGTACATGATTTGCAAATAAACTGAATTTCAATGACCCCAATATGTAACCTAACCACAAGCATTTTAATGGGCACTGTATAATTAGTGAGTAAAAATAACTTCAGGTCTATTACCATGAAAATGGGAAGGGACTTTACTGTCTGGTAATTAAAATCCTACCCCTTTTGGCAGCATATGGAATCAAGGAACAGGCAGTTTTCTTGGGTTATAGAACCAAATTGCACTGGCAGTAACTGTGTTTTATCTCTTGGTAATGTACAATAAAAGATTCAGGTCTAACTTTATAAAAGGCAGGAGTAATCAAAAGCCAGCACAGACTCTTTTCAACATTTCAAATATTTACTGACCTTTTCCTGTGTCTCACTGTTTTTCTGAGATGTTTTCCTTATCTTAACGATCTGATGGCAAAATGGAGATGAAAATGTAGACAAAAGTTATGCAGTTTCTCTTGAAGTTTGCTCAATGTGGCTACCAAAAAGATCAGTGTACACCAAGTGCATATGGGTCAGAGTGAGCTTTGGGGGTTCATTATTCCCAGTGCAGATAGATCAAAATATGGAAAAGGAAACTGCAAAAGAGAAGGTAAAATTACAAGAACAGTGTTCCCAGAGCTGTGGTCATTTTGAATCAGGAAGCCACACCAGTAATATCCCATTCCAAAGGCCCCAGCACCATGCAAGATCTCCCACAGCATTGGACGAGAAGGGGAAAGTCTGGTTGGGTTGGACCCACTGCTTGCCAACAATGCTGAAACAGCCCCTGCACTTGGCCTTCCAGGATCCAAATGTCATTCCATCTGTGCTTCTCAAGGCATGGAGTGCTGCCATTTTGCTCTGAGACCACCAGCATAACAAGGACATGAAACTGTTGGAGCAGGTCTGGAGGAAGTCAAGATGTTCAGAGGACTGGAGCACCCCTCCTGTGAAGACAGGCTGAGAGAGCTGGCATCATTCAGCCTGGAGAAGAGAAGGCTCCAGGAAGATCTTCTAGCAGCCTTCCAGCACTGAGAGGGGGCCTGCAAGATGTCTGAAGGACTTTTGACAAGGGGCATGTAGTGACAGGACCAGCAGGAATAGCTTTAAATGGGGAGAAAGTAGGTTCAGATAAAATGTTGGGAAGAAATATTTTACAGTGAGGATGGTGAGACACTGGCGCAGGTTGCCCAGAGCAACCAGGATGTCCCATCCCTGGAAGTGTCAAGGCCAGGCTGGATGGGGCTTTAAGCAACATGGACAAGTGGAATGTGTCCCTTTCCATGCCAGAGGTTAGAACTTAGTTGATCTTTAATGTCCTTTCCAATCCAAACCATTCTATGATTCCATGATAATGAGAGTTCTTTGCAACCACCTAATTTAAACCTTCTCAAATGCATTTTTACTTTTATTAAGCAAAGCTTTGTACACTGATGGAAAGAGTCTGGAGCTTGCATTCATAAAGCTAAGTTATTGCTACCAATAAAAACATATAGATGGCAATTAGTGAGGAATTACATTTAGAGCAAAAATGACTGAATTTATTATCCCTCTGAATATGTGCAGCACAGTATGCAGCAAAACAGGAGTTTGAGGAGAAGAAGTGGGCAAAGAAACTTCTCTTTCTCTTTAATGATGAAGCCAAGAGGCAGCCAAGCTCATACAATATCTGAAATTTGAAGCTGTGTGTGAAGAGGCCCTCTAGGTACAGCACTTGTGCAGATAACAGCAAGTGGCTCAGTGAGGGGTATAATGCAAAAAGAGCAGTGACAACTCTGCATTGAATGAGAACACCAGGCTGGGAAAAATCCTATAAGAAAGATGCCTTCTGTTGAACTTTATTCTCCAACAGGTTTTAGTCAAAATCCACTGATGCTCTTTCCACTGATGCACCCAAGCTCTGGCTACCAAGCTTTGTTGCAGGTCAGAGCCCTTTGCTTTGCCTGTGGAATGTAATTCCCATGGAACACACTTGAAAAGTGGACAAGGTTACCAAGCCCAAAAGTACTTCCAAGGGCATATATGTGCCACCACTTCAGGAGGCAAAAATCAAGTTCCTGGTGTAAAAAAATGACTGCAGCTTTTATCAGTTTTTCTGCCTGTGGGCACTGTGCTGTAATGGGAATGCGAGGCAAGCAGAGGATGCTCCCACACAGCGCAACCCAGACCATTCCCAGATTAATGACAGCTTCCGACACACATTCTCTTAATACAGTATTGCTGAAATAGAAACTCTTTTCTTTTTTTAAAGAGCATCTAAAAGCTGAGAAATTTTAAATGATAGTTCCCACAAGTTACCTCTGACTGTACTCTCAGAAAACTACATCGAACTACTGTGGAAATATGAGGTACATTTTTCTCTAAAATGATAATAGTTTCCTGGTTAGGAAGTGGCAGTGCAATAGATGTTCTGAAACAGCTTCCAGATGATGTCCTTGTAAAATGAATAACTGTCCAAAACCAAGATTTCCACAGAATATCTTACATATGCTAACTGTCTCAACAGTAGAGACCCTTGCTCCCACCCAACTCACCCAGAGATGCAGCTCTGGGGGAGACTGGTGCACAGGGCTTATGTTTATTTGTGAAACCCCTGGTGCTCAGCTTTCTCACTTCCTTAGTCCTGTTCATCCTCTCTCTTCCAGAGAGATTCAACCACAGATGGGCTCTGTTCTAGAAGCATCACTGAGTAGATGAAGCACTTGCCACACACAGACTGATTGCTTGGTCCTCTTGTACCTAATATCCCTGCATGAAGCCCCAGAATTCTCTTGCCATTGTTCTGGCAGGCTATTAACACCTCTCCCTTTAATTTAAAGGTTCCCATTGATGGAGAATCTGGTCCCTTGGCAATCAGGCTGATTGCTCTCTGTCTTGAAAATCTACATTGTATTTCTACATTGATTCTCGCTGACTTCAATTTCCAGTCACTGGAAACATCTTTTCCTATTAAGAAGCCCTCTAACACCTCTTCTCCTTGGGCAGTCATTTCATCAGGTTCTTTGTGACATATTAAATAGGCTGGCAGCCTTATTTAGGCCCCTCAATACAGGCGCTCCCAGGCCTGATACTGCTCCTCCTGCTCTGTAGTTCTTTAATTTCAGGATAATATCTGGCTCCTAATTGTCCAAGACTAGAGCAAAAAGGGACATCACCACTGTTGCAATAGGAACAGAGTGGGATGAACAGGAAGTCTCCCACCAGCATTCTTGTGAAGATTCCAGGCTTTACAGGGGATTTATTTGTTTGGGCAGGGTTCTTTCAAGAGGGAAGCAGACTCAGGTGTTTTGTGAACACAGATCTATTTGACTGATACAGGGGCAAGTGAGAACTCTGATTTCCATGAGGACAACCTGTGAATGCTGCTGTAGGTGCTTGTGTAGTCCAGAACAACCCTCAAGGGAGAACAACACCCCTCACCTTGCCACAGACTGGACATGAAGAGTGCACACTTTTCTGACCACAATGCCACTGATGTCCAGGGACATTTTTCTGATGCTGCATATGAAGCCAAAGCCTTGAAGAAAGGCATCCTTCAGGAACTGTGGATCTCTGGAACTGGAAAGGTAGGACAGCTTCTTCATATACCTAATGGAAAGCCTATATTTGGCTCAGGCTGCCTAAATAACAGCTTAACCTGCTCTCCTCAAAAGTGCCTCAAGACATCTCTATTTGTTCCTGAACTCAATAGCCTGAGGCTCTCTTCAAGAGTCCCCATCATGCTGTGTTGACTTAGGGTTTGGGGCCAGGGTCTGCAGGAGCAGGATCAGGACATTCTTACAGGCATGGACCAGCTCACTAAGAACACTGTGTCCCCTTGTTACAGCCTGCAGTGGTACAGCAGGCTCCAGATTTCTTTCTCTGTGGGCTTATCTGCACCCACTTTATCCACATTCAACCTCCCTGACTTTCCAAAACATGTTAGAATGACCTTTTGACTGAGGTATGCCCCAGTTCTTCCTCCAGCAGTGACATCCTCTCTGCCTCATGGAACCAATCTCTGACTTCTCTAAATTCGTATGCTCCCCCATTCCTACTCACAGTTTAATTCAGATTGTCTCAGAGTTATCTTGCAGCTGGGCTTTGTGCAATCTGACCCTCTGTGTGGAAAACTCCCTGAATGCAAAACCATCCCTGTTCCTGTTGCAGCAGCACAGCTCACACCCTGCTCACTAAAGGACCAAAACTCTTCAGAGGAGAGTGAGCTGGAGAGTCCCTGATGCTGACCTCATATGGGCAGAAAGGGCAGACAGGAGGCAAGGACATGGAAACATCCATCCTTCATGCTCAGAGCCCTGGTGCAGGCATTCTTCCAGACACAGCTGGTCCTGGTTTGGTTTCCCAGCTGAGTGTGGAGAAAGGCCTTTCCTCCTTGTTTTTCCAATAGTCAGACCATATGAACAGTACTTTTTTTTTGTCAGAGGATGGATTGCTTGATTCCAGGGTCTGGCTGATCCCAGTGCCTCGGTCAGTTCCCCTTTTCCAGGGCAAGTCCACATCCACCAGGTTAATAATTCTTCCTAGCTGGAGCCAGTGGTTGCCCAGTCTCTGTGTTCTCCTTTTCCTTCCCATGCCATTGCTGATGGCAGTGACCTGCAGCCTTCCCTGATCCAAGAGGGCAGTCTCCCTGTCAGTCTTCCCAGCCAGAATGGAAGAAATTTTGGCTCCACTCCTTCTGGCTGAGCTGAGTCAGAGATAGGTGTTACTGCCATCCCCAGCACACACTTACTCCAGCCCCTGTCACAGTCACACAGACATTTATAGATGTCCTGGATACTGCCTGGGGGAAGGTTTTCATGACTAATCCAATATTAGTACAACCAGCAGTTGTTGCTGATGTGTTCATCCTTTCTGCAACTGCTGATAACAGAGCCCAGGCCTTTGGACAGATCTCTGTGGGACAGGACTGCCCACACATAAGGCATCTCACCAGTTTGACAGAGGCTACTCACTCCAATACCTCCTCATCAGTAGATGTTGTTAATGCACAACAAAACAAATCCAAATCAAAGAAAAAGATGTTTTTTTCAAACCTATATGCAAGAGCCTTGCATTCAGAACTCTGCTGCTTATCCTTTTTAAACTGATCTACAGATGACAGACAATGAAAAAGAATCAAATAGGAGCTGACTTACAAATCACAGGCCCTGTAAATCAAGAGAAAGCCCTCTTTTTATTGACTAACATCCTTGCAGGTCTGCAGAGTTTAGCAGTGTGGCCCTAAAGCTCAAGTTGGGCAGACACATCAAGCTATTGGAGGTGATTTACCATTTGACACTAATTCCATCTAAAGGAAGTACTCGGATGGAAACTGCATTTATGTCAACAGGAGTTCACATTCAGCTCAGCTCCAAGTGCTTTTCTGAAAGATGCAATTCCCATTCCACAACTGGGAAGCCAGGGGAGGAAAGTTAACTCCTTCGCTTCTGAATGAATCCCAAAAATGTCTCACCTTCCGTACCAATCTCTGTCTGCTCCAAGGTCCTGTCCAAGGTCTCCTGGCCACTTTTATTAACCTCAAGTGGAATGCACAGGACACACAATGTCCGGGAATCTCATCCCAGTTCAGAGCAGAGGTGTAGCTTACAGGCTCTGAGTTCATCTCAGCTCCACCTTTTCCTTGGTACCCTGCTGGTTTACAAAGAAATGTCTATTCCCACTGGAAAGAAAAAAGTGTTCTCAGCTCTTCGGTGGCACAGCTGCTTCCCTAAGCTTTCATGCAAATGTTTTGGTTCTTTGGCTTTCTGCATGATGCCTTCATACAAATAAGCAGCCCTCGACTAAAGAGTGTATATCCCAAGTTATTTGGTGGAAGTGGAAGTGTCTCAAGGTTGCCATTCCCCTCTCCTCTGGCTCATTATCATGCTTGCATGATGATGCTAGGCTGTCCAGCAAGGAGGAGAAGAGCAACCGCCTTGCATGTCCAGGGAATTTTTCTCACACCTCAGTTCATTTCAAATTTTCCCAGCTCTTTCCATCTCACACAAGACATCTGCAGGGCCTCACTTTACCTCATAGCACTACTCTCACCCTGGTGATCAGTCTTCCTCAGCAGCTTGTGACAAAGCAATTCTATTCTGTGGGGGAAAGCTCTTTCTGACTGAGAGGTGCTCACTGATCTCTGCCCAAACTCTAAGTCTGGCATCCCATTGTCTCAGAGAGGTCAACAGTCTGAAGGAACAGAAATAAATGAGAAGACCTGATCACTGCAGCTGCTTGGGAGGTTGGAGAGGGTCAGCTTCAAGGAGGTCTGTCCCCCTCCTGCATCTCTTCTCCCACTGCCAGAGATAACTCCTTACTTTTCAGCTTTCACCCTCAGGCACAGCCCAGAAAAGCCAATTTGAAGGATTACAGGGCAACATCACTGACACACAGCTTCCCACTCCACCAGTCTTATACAGAAGATACATCTTTGAGCCAGAGCAAGAACGCTGGTCATGATCTCAGGGGGAAGTGATGGAGCTTGGCTGCACCTAGGGCACACACTGCAAGATGAGGCACTACTAAATGTGCTGGAAAACCAAGACAGCCCCAGAGGGAGATCAAAGTTAACACACAGCTTGACCCTTTTCCATACCCTACAAATAGCAAGTGTTAGAACAGCTCCCCTGACGCACTGCAGCAGCCCTGTTTAATGGCAGCACAATCCAAAGCACTCTCACTTGCTCTGGCTGTGTATTGCTCGTGGAAAACAGAAAAAAAATAATCTAAGGAACATGAAAGAGCTCATTTCAAAGCAATATATTTTGACATTGCAACAAAACATCTTCTACAGAAAATCTACAGGCAGTGTCTCTAGCATGGCTAAATTCATTCTGCCAGTCTACAACAGCCAACTGCACTTGCTCATTCCAAGAGAAGTCCAGAAATCACACAGGACCTCGAGACAAGGTAAAGGGGCATCCCATTGTTCCCTGACTGCACAGCTCACACAGTGCTCTGAAGCAAGGAGGCTTAGTGGCACTTCTGGATCCTTCTATAAAACTTAAGCACAGCTTAACTACCTGGTTTTCTTCATAGGCACTGACAAAGCAGGGGCTGTTCATAACTGCCCTCTCAGGTGGAGCTGCTTTTGAGAAGTTCCTTTTGTCTGCAGACAAGGGCTTTGAAGCTTTCAGTTCGTGCCTGTGATCAAAAACTTCCTCAGCCTTTCAGTGGGAGTGCAAGGACAGGGATTCCAATTGCTGAGAAACAGCCCTGGTTGCAGTCAGGGAAAAATCATTAAGCCCTGATTGATTCTTCACTTTTTTCACTATAGAACCACATTTCTCAGTGATGGATTTCAGCAGGTAACAATTGTGCGGCTGTTCAGCCTTTGCCCAAACTACAGGGAGAAGCAGAGTGGCTGGGAATGGAGGGGGGATTTCATTTGCCGCCCTCAGCCTGGGCACCACATGTGCCTAAAGTAATGATGGCAAGCACACAGTTCTGTTTGGTTTAAATTTTATTTAGGACCTGATTTTCTGCTTTCTGTGGGACACCATTCTTCAACAGCATCCTCACAGCCCAGGGAGCATTTTGCACATGCTGGTGTTGCCTCCTGTGTATGAAAGCATATCTCAGCCCTCCTCCGGATCAGCTGGTGGTTGTTCCTCGTGGATGTGGAGAACCAGGGAGGAGCTGGCAGCACTGGTGAAAGGGAACACAGCCCAGCAGAAGCAGACTGGGGCTGTCAGATCCAAGTCCCACCACCACTGAATAGCTGGGTACCTGCCAGGCAGAAGAGCTCCACTGAGCTGTGGAAGGGATTTTCAAACACAGCTAGAGAGCAAGATTTTTCTCCCCTCACACTGGGAGACCTGCAGCATGCACTGCATTGCAGATACAGGCTTGCATTGCTGTGCCAGTGCCTCACTGTGTCTTGCACTTGCTCTTTTCATGGCTTGCCTTAGGATTGATCCTGAATGCCAAAAACCCAGCGTTCATCTGATCCTTGGCAGCTGCCATCCTGAGGCAGCCTCTCACTGCTACCCCTACTTTGGCCACCTGAATGGCTTTTTAGTGGCTCTAACCCTCTGCAGCTTCCCTAGGGGTCCCTTACCAATATGATAAGACCCATTTAACCAGGTTGGTCTCCAAAGAGGACCCCAGCCAGCTGACTGAGCCAATGCTTCCAGGTATCTGGGCTCTTCAGTTGGAGAAGGAAGGGATGGGATGTTTGTTCATGTCAAAATTAATAAAACAGCCACGAGGTAAAATATGGAGAGGTCTTCACAAATATCACAGCACTCTACAGTGCAATCCATAAGCCATCTCTCACAGCAGTTGACAGTGCTGCTGGCAGATGAACTAAATAATGACACTGTTGTGTCTCTACCCCTGCCTCAGCCAAGTTATTTCTTCTTCAGGTCTCTCCTCTAGAAATGTATGGTAACCAGATTATCCTCAAGCCTCCCAGACTAGTTTCATATTGGATGGAGATTCAGAAGTTATTCTAGGTGGGAAAACAAGAAAAAAAAGCAGATGCAACTACCTGAGCCCCAATTCCCTTTAAAAGTCACAGCTCCTCATGCAGTTGAGGCACAGGGGAGTGTGGGTGAGCTACAAAGCAGTTGGTAGGAAAGGCAAGTAAACAAATTCTCTGGTTGGAGGTCAACTCACCAATTTCTCCCATGCATCCTCGAGTTAATGGGTGCTTGGACACATATTCCCAAATGTGGCCACCACCACTGACTGAGTGCTCCTTCCCCTGGTACCTCACCAAACTTTTTCAGCCACACCCCTGCCCAGAAGGGTATCAGGTATCTGTGCCTTGCTCGGGTGGTTTTCCACTTACAAAAGCTGGGCTAGTGAGATGTTCCTGCTGTAGGAAGGTAGAGGAGCAGCTGAGTGCTCAACTGAATTCTTTAGCCTGCTTCTTCTTCCTTGAACTATCCTTTCTCTGGACCTCCACAATTTTTGCCCTTGCAAAGTGCAGATGTCCAGTACGGAGTATCTTGCTCCGACCCTTCATTGGAGCAACACCAACAAAATTAGCTACCCTAGAGATCTGATGAAAGCCTGGAAAATGCTAAAAAGATTTAAAGGGGAAAAAACTGCAACTATTGACAGTGGTAAATATATAATTAAAACCTTGGAATGCACAATTCAAACACACTCCAGTCACCCTCCAACTCCCTGCAAAAGTTAATGAGATTAGTTTTTCTTAAAACTCAGTCCCTCACTGATGCATGAAGTATAAAAAAGGAGTCAGAACTGAAAATTAAATACTGTGGGTGCAGGGCTAGATGCTGATTGCATTTACAGGAATATAATTGCAACAGGATCCCTTCCAGATCCTGCTGGCATTGTTCCAGGAAGCATGGCAGCAACTACAGGGTTGTGCTGTAGGGACAAATGTCTTGCCCTAAATAACTGATGCAAAAAGTGATGATAAAGAAATCCACCTCATGTTCCAGATGATAATGATAATGATAATGATAAATATCCGGTTTGGAAGCTTTTCTACTTCTTCAGTTCAAAGGAGGATATAATTGCATCCTTGATTTATGAATAATAGAATTTTGGTTGAGTTTTTTTATTTTAGTCTAAAGGGTCCCCAGAGTTGCACTGTTGCCAAAGACTCTTGCAATTCAGGCAAAAAGTGAAAGAGAGAATGTAGCAACCCTGCAAATTCCCTTGCAGAAAAAAGAGCAGACTTGGTATCCCAAGGCTTGCAATAAACATCCCCTACTCTCACAAAAAAAAAGCGCCAAACATAAGGGTTCTTCATGTGTGTGCAAGTCTTTCAAGATCTATATAATCCATCTTAATGCAGAAAGATCACAAGTTTGATTTAGACGGGGCCAGGGCTAGCTATTTGCTTAAAGCAAACTCTATGTTTACCCTGGGATAATCTGTGAGTGTTTCTGTGCCCACTTATGCTCATCCTTTCCGTGTTCAGGATACCTGCTCACACACTGGGAAATTCAGTGAATGAAATCTGCTCCACAAAGTGCCCCACATGCCCTGGGCTGGTGTAGAGGATATCTACACATGGTTTCCAGGGAAAGGGGATGAAATTCCTATCAGTGACCCTCAGGGAGCTTCACTGATAAGAATATCTGATTCATTTTCTGGGGTTGGATGTCAGACAAAACATCATGCTGCTCCACTTCTGCAGATGGATTTGGGGCACAGAACAGTATCCCAGGAAGTGACACCTGCTTGGAATGAGACTTTGCAAGGGGACAACTGTCACAGCCTCCAGCTCCAGGTTTATTCCACAGCACAAAATTTCCCAAGGAAAAATAACAGATATATGTACATTGTGGCCTTAGAAGAGTTTGATACTGTTCGGCCCTTACTGGGGAGAGGGAGGGGGTTTGGTGTCATGCTCTTTCTGGCTTTTTACATAATACCACTTAGCACTATTAATACTACTGCTCATTAGCTAGCACTCTGTTTCTTCCTAGGAGTAAAGAACTAGAGTAACTTCCTGAACAAAATCATAAAAGGGGCACTAGAAAAAGGAAAAGTTGATCTGGAAGAGCTGTAAATGATCAATTTTTATGGAAAGAAGGGGCAAGGGAAGAAGACAGGAAAAATTGTGTCACCTGAAGACACATGCTGCTTTTTAGAAATTGCTGTCTGGCTTTATTATAGAATCATAGAATGGTTTGGGATGAAAGGAGCTTTTAAAGTCACCCAGTTCTGACACCCCTGCCATGGGCAGGGACACATTCTACCAGGACAGGTTGCTCAAAGCCCCATCCAATCTGGCCTTGAACGCTTCCAGGGATGGTACATTCACAATGCCCCTGGGCAACCTGTCCCAATGCCTCACCACCCTCACAGTAAAGAAGTTCTTCCCAGTATGTAATATTAAACTGCCTTCAGTCAGTTTAAAGCCATTTCCTGTGGATCTGTCACTATACCAAAAATCCCTCTCCCAGCTCTATTTTAGGCCCCCTTTATGTACTTGAAGGCTGTTATAGGGTAATCTAAACATTTTGCCAAAGTTCAGTGATTTTCTAAAGATATTAGTGAGAATGTTTTTAGTTGTTTTTGACCTCTTGAGAATATCCTTTTAGTAATTCTCCCATGCCTCTATCTTGGAGTAAATGAAAATCCATAAGTCCTTTTAAGTGTCTCAAGAGCAAATTTTGGGGCCTTACAGGGTCCCAACCACCTCCTTCTTAGCATATTAGAGGACCTGACTATAGGCTTAGAAAAATACTTGTCAGAACCTGTCAGTGAGGTGGCAAATGTAGAGAACAGCTCTTCAGGAGAAAGGAGGGAGCTGAAGACACCTGATGGAGTCCCTACCTGTGTCACAGCCATGGGACAGGCTACCATGGGAGCTCAAAAACAAAATAAAAAAAATAAAAGGAGGGAAAGTAATTAAAATGCCCTCAATACAGTCTTTCCCATTCTGTGTCAATATTTTCCACAGGCTTAGGAGTCTGATTCAGCAGCCTATGCAAGAAGGACTGACGATCAGTGTGACACACCATGTTTGCCCCATTCTTTCTCTGTGGGACATTTCAAAAGAGGATTTATGTAATCCCTTCCTACAACAAAACATGAAGGATATTTTCCTCTAGCCCCCTCCAGCACATCACCCACAGTGTCCGGCATTAGGACTTTACCTGAGGACATGAGAAACCTCTGCTCAGAAAGGGGCATTGCTGGGGCAAGTAAAAGGCAGCCATCACATTCCTGCTCACCTGAAACAAAGGGACACACACAGAGCGAGCTCCACCCTCTCAGCCCTTCAAGTGAGACACTTCATCTCCCAGTCTCCTGAATCTGTTGGCTGGTAATTTCAGCTGCACCACAAAGTCTGGCAACTAAGCCCTTTCCCTGGTCTTTCAAGCTTCTCAGCATGGGCCAGCACTGCCTAGAGAGGATCTTCTGGAAACCAAGGACTTACACTGCAGAATCCAACCACAGAACTGAAAAGCTCTGCAAGCCACAGAGACAAAATACCCCTCTCCCCCTGTTTCTCTTCTTTCTGGATATCACCTAGAAAAAACTCATCTTCTCTAATGCAGGCCTTTCCTGTTGTTATAGCACCTTTTATAAATGTAGGGTGTGATGTTCTCCTCTACCACCAAACCCAAAATATTTTCCCTACTGGTTTTGTTCCACACAGCCCCTTGGGTAGGTACCCCTAAAACTTCCATGTCTCCCTCACCCAAATCTCACATCTGCACATCAGGGGAAACAAGACACTGGACCCCTCATCTCTGTCAGGCATCCACACACAGATGAGCAGATGCAAGCCAAGAGCCACATGCCCAGGGCCCATTGCCTATTTCTTAGGTATGAAGTTTCCCCATGATCCTTAAAGCACTTGACTGTAACTCTCCTCACTCCCACACCCTTTCCAGTGTTGTATCACATGTATATGTCCGTGCTTCTGTCCAACCCCAGAGGACCACAAAGCAAAAGTCCTGTCTCATGCAAGACTGGTGCTGCTATCACCAAGAGACAGCTTTGTGGCTGGGCTTCGAGATATGTGGTCATCAGCGGAAGACAAAGTCTGCATCAGAGCTGTGATGATTCATGAGGTATTTTTTCTCTTCCCCACCAGCCAATAAGAGCACTCACAAAGACATTTCTTCTCTGGCAGGAAGCAGGGCAGTTACTCATCTGGCTGTCAGGCTCCTCTTAGACGTGGTGGAGATGGCAGTGAACTTCGCCTGCAGCTTCACTGCACTTTGGTGTTTGGCACTCTGGAGCTTCACCAGGACTTCATGTGGTAAGAATGGAAAACAATTGCTGTCTTCCTCATGTTTTGGGATCTTTGAGTGCTGTTATGTAGTGTTCTGGTAAATAACAGCCTTTCTCTGACTGCTGCCCATGCTGGTGCAGCACTGCAGGGTTCAGGCTGCAGCTGAAAACCCAACTGCTCAAAAAACTTCCTCTTGTCTAGTGAACCATGCTATCCAGGGATATAATTTAGGAGTTTTAAAGTCAATTTATGGTTTTAACTCATTTGTCAGTGTTTAAACTCTGCATGACCTTGATTATTAAATCTAAAGACTCCAGGTAACAATCTGACTGCTAAGTACAGATGGACACTTGAGTGCCGATTAGCCTACTCTTAATGAAGCACTAACTTGTTTCATTTCTTTCTTTGCTGAGCAAAGGAACTCTCTTGATTGCAGCTGGCCTTAAATATTTAGAATGGGAGCTGCAGTCATGAGTGTTTTTCTCTGAAGGTTTTGGTACAGTATTACTGAATATATTTCAGTATTACTTTGGTTGCCATATACAGAAAGAACTCAGGGATGGTGTTTGGTTAGCCAGTAGCTTTTTGTTTGTGCTGTGGTTTCCTCTGGGGGCTGCAGAGGCATGCAGGAACTCTACCACATCTTAAATGTAAAGATAAAGCCCTAGACTTGCTAGGAGGAGGAAGTTTTTAAAGGAGAGAGTAATGGGGAGGAGGTTTTTGAAGCATCTGGTGGGAAAAAAAAAATCAACTCATTGCAATCTGCTTATTTATTTCACGGCAGCCTGGGAGGGAGCATCCACAGGATTGCTCTCTCATACTGCAGGAAAAAGGTCCCCAAAGCAATCCTCAAGGAGGAAAGTGCAAGAAAGAGCCTCTTAAAAAACAACGTTCAGCTCATATCTGCAAGAGCAGCCCTCATTTGCTTAATAACAGTTGGTTGCGTGTTAATTTTGAGCAAGAAAAGGGTCTAACCCTCCTATTGCCCAATAGAAGGAGCAGGAGGAGGGCTAGCTTTTCCATTTCTCTCTTCACATTTCCACATCCAGGAGTAAGGATGGGCTCTGAACATGAATGCTCTCGTCCAAAGCATCTCTCACTAGAGCAGCAAGAGCTGTCTGCTCAGATTTTGAGATCACACACCTGTGGCCTCTGAGTATTGTAGGTGCCTGGCCAAGGTATGCTGTGCCTGTGCTCCTGCATCTGGATATTTCAGGAATGCTGGTATGCCTAGAGTCCTACACTGCTATTTGAGCCTCTGAGCCAAGTCTGCCTTGTGTCTGGAATAGGGCCATCACCTTACCCAAATTCAAATTTTTAGGTAATAGCACTCAAGCCAAACCAGGGATGAAACTGTCAGAAAAGGCTGCAGAGAGAAAATCAGAATTACAGGTACCTCACACCAGAGTCTCTGGGGTTTGGAAATACAGTACTGCAAAGTATTCCAAACAGTAAAAGTGATTTTAGACCACAAAGAAAACCAAATCCTAGCCTTAAGGAATCTGAGTACTCAGAGGAAAGCAGTGGGATAAAGATCTCCCACAAGGGCTCAGTAGATTTTATACCCACTTTGCTCTAGTATGAGTAGTTTTCAACACCAAGTTGCAGCGGGGGAAGGAGGTAAAATGCCCAGTACCCCTTGCTGAAAGCTGGAGGGAAAATATAACTATAACTTATCCCCTGCTTACAACATATGGTATATAGAGTCTACCTGTCTACAACACTTGCCCAGTTTGCTCACCTCTCCAGGTGATGCATTTCAGAGGCCTGGCCATGTGTGACACTGCTGGATCTCCCAGGTACTGGAGTCAGGAACAAGGGCTCTTGGACTCTGACTCTTGGTTTGAATAATACATGTAATAGTTTTCTTCCCATCCACACAGTGTGATTTCAGCTAATCTCATTCACCTCATGCCTATAAAAATATCACCATGACTCAAAGCTGTTGAGGGTTCTCAAAAGCCACAAAAGAACATTGTCTTAAGAATGAAAGAGGCTGTGGCTATCACTCCCTCCTACAAAGAACAGTATCTGATGTCAACACCCCCACCACTGCCACACCTGACTTTCCAAGAGGTGTGAGAACAGATATTCAAGCAAGGTGCTGGGGAGCAGCAAGAAGAGCCCAAGGCAGCAACCTGGCAGAATGTCCCAGTTGCTAGGTGAGCTCAGGAAAACGCTGGTCCCTCTAGCTGTTGGGTTGGTATTGATGGCACAGGAAAAAGCATGGCATTTCTGAGGAAGAGGACAGCTGGCCTTGTGGGCAAACCAAGGCCCTGCTCTGCCTCGAGCTTCATTTCTGCAGACAAATCCTGCTCCTGAATGACCTATGCATGCCAGTGCCTTAAACCCCTGTGAAAAGTTTTACCCATGAGCTGAGCATTGGGTAAGATGTGCTTGCCTAAGAAATACCTTATGTCCAAGGCTGAATGGTCACAAGTTTCTGTGACTCTTGAATCCCTCTATTGCTGCAGTGGGAAAACACCAACCCACAGAGAATGGTCTTGGGACCTACAAGTGGATTCTGGGTTGTTGGGTGAAAAAACATCACATTTGCCCAGTGCTGGCTGCACACCCAGTACCAACATAGATCAGAGGCATGAACAGGAAAGCTCTTCACCTCCACACCAGACACAAAGCCACTGGCAGAACAGCTACTTCTCTCCAGAACAGGGCCTGAGGCTCTCAGCTCCCACCTGCAAGAAAACATGGGTATCATTAAGGTAGTTGGGATATCAGCCAGGAAGAGATGTGGATTTGGACATCCTTGGGTTAAGGAGGGGTGTGGAATTGAGTCTCTCCTTTGCAGGTTAAGCCATGAATCCCTGAGCACTGTTACAAGAGGGTGCAGCAATTAACACCCATGAGGAGGATGTGACAGTATAAGTAGGACATGCATAAGCAACACATGAGATACATTTTTGTCACCTTTCATGCTGATGATGGCACGTAATCCTGGTTTGATTTCTTTTTTTTTTTTTTTTATAGACTGGATAATCAAGCTGTCCCTGTCTTAGGTTTCTCAGTGCAAACTGGCTTAAGTACACAGCCTATGTTCTGTGCAGCTGGCTGTGGGTGAGAGATCTATCTGTGAAAAAAGCTAGAGGTGATAAAAAGCTTGACTTTCACAGCAGATTTAGTACAACCTCTGGTTGTACATTTGTGTGCACAGGCACACACAGGCTCACTGCTTGCACACACACAGGGTTACTTCCTGTACTGTAAAGGCCTTGCTGGATGGCACCTTCTGCAGGATTGGGGATTTTTGCCTCTTCTTTGGTTTCAGAGCGGGAAAATGGAGAGAAAGGGAAATGTAAAAGGGGGTGAAATAATGACATCAACTGTTAGCTTTGAGCTTCTTTTAAATTATTGAAAAATAAGTGGTGCATGGGGAAAGAGCTACACAAGCAAGTAAAAATATACAATAAATGGTTCTGTGAAATGTTCTAATGTGAAAGGTCATGGGTTAACCCTCTATACTGCCCAATTTCCATTTCCTACACATCTTGCTTCTCCACTCCATGATCTAGGTAATCATACAATTGTTTGGGTTGGAAGGGACCATAAAGACCATTTACTTCCAATCCCCTGCCACAGACACCTTCCACTAGACCAGGTTGCTCAAAGCCCCATCTTATCTGGACTTGAGAACTTCCAGGGATTTAACATGTAGTGTCTTATCAACCTTTCAATGAGAATTTCTTCCTAACATCTAAATCCTTCTAACATAAAAACCTCAGGATGCCATTAAGGGTGGAGTGTGGGGTAAAAACTTTTATCTGTAAGATAAGATATGCAAATTAAGAGCAGTAGGACTCTCGAGCCAGTGTTTGATATGTTTTCAAAACTATACTGTACTCTGAGCTACATGACCTATCTTTATAAGCAGATTCAAAGCTGATCCTTCTATAAACTGGGAGTTATGCTAGAGACATATAAATAATATTTGTGGTACTCTAAACTTCTTCTAAGTCATTTTGAAGTCTGCTTTCACTTCTGGCAGAATCTCTTTATGTCACTTCAATTCCTAGGGCGGTTTCACCATTTCAAAAGTATAAACAAAAATAACTTTGTAAAGGATGCAAACAGAGATCTTCTGAAGTACAAATGCATTGGACAAATAAGAGGGTTCAGCATTGATTCAGAGGGCTGAAGCTCCCACCCTTTCATGCCCCTGATGTGTTTTACCCTGTTTTGTGTTGTTTCAGTTACAAATGTACCATCACCCCACTCAACCATAAGACCTGGCTTCCCTGTCCCAGTGAACACCAACAACCCTGGGGTCCGCAAGGCCGCTCGCTTTGGGGTCTACAGATACAACAACAGCTCCAATGACCTCTTTCTGTTTAAGGAATCACAGATAAAGAAAGCCATGGTACAGGTAAGAGCAGCAGACTCCTGATGGCCCTCTAAATCATCTTCTAATTGACCCTCCTATGGCACATCCAAGACACAACATCCCTGATCTCCCTCAGGACTGCTATGCCGTCCCCTACAGTACTGCTTCATAGGAGGGCTCTGTGTAGGTGACACACAGTTCTCTAGCACTTGATTCCTAGCCAAAGTTTTGGATTCTCTTTTCCCTGCCCTCACTTTAAAGGAGGAAACTGCTTTTTCTAGATTGTCAGAGGGCTGAAGTACATGCTTCACGTGGAAATCAAACGCACTGTGTGTCAGAAGAGGAATCACTCCAACCTGGACAGCTGTCACTTTCAGAGGGAAAAAAACCTGCAACGGGTATGTGTTCTATTCCTGTGGGTTTCCCAGGAACTGCAGGGGATTCTTGGCCATCTCTAGCCATACAATCACTTTTAGACCAGCTCTGCCATGTCTTCATACGTGTACAAGCCTCTCCTCTGCAGAGCCAGCTGGAGTGAGGCCCGGTTACCACTTTTCATGCATCCAGGGCCAGCTCCTGTCTGCAAGGAGTTGAACCAGACACATCCACCTGGCTCATATTCCTGGGTGACTGAGGAGAGTGTGCAGAAATAGACTAGGTGCTAAATAGATTTCCTGGTGGGAGACACTTCACACAGGCTTTCCCACTAGACGGGATTGCTTTTCCTAGGACAAAGTGTGCAGAAAAAAAGGATGCTGCTTTCTCCTGCCCTATCACAGCTTGCAATGCTGACATCAACCAGCAAATACCTGAACTTTCTCACCTATTCCCCTTTTATTCACAGATGCTGAGATGCTATTTTGAGGTCTGGATAACACCTTGGATACACAAAGTACATATCCTTGTTGCCCACTGTCAGCAAGACCTTTCCTCATGAGAGCCTGACTTACAGGGGATCTCCCACCATGAGTTTTTCCTTGCCTGGACTGCTGAGGTCAATATTGAAGTCGGGAACAGCTGTACAGAACTGCCACAGAGCTTTTCTCTCAAAGCACATGGTCATTTTTTCCTTGAGAAAGACACTCCAAAGACAAGGTCTGCCTTGACTAAATGTCTTGCTATCCAGCTGTGTATCTGTTTTTCCAAAACTAAATTGCACATGAACACATGTTGTCATTCATTCACCATCTATCCTCTGGCTGAATTTCCAAGTACTCCCAGGAAGCTCTGTTGTACTTGTTTTGTGCTGAACCTTCACAAAGCTGTGATGGAAACAAGCCTAAACCACAGCACATGTGAATACAACACCAAGGGATGAATACAACAACAGTGGGATGGTATACACACACACACACACACAAACACACACACACATTTTAAGATTTTCCAGTGCCAGGGAAATGGTCAGACACATCTGTCAGGAAGGAGAGGGAGAGCTGTTCTTCTGTTCTTTTTTTTAAGACAGAGGTATGGATAAGGATGTCTTCAAATACAGACAGCCCAGAAATTACACAGTCCAACGAGTGCTTCCACTTTAATCAAAAGCTAGGCTACTCTGTGGGACGGCATAGCTGCAAATGCCAAGGCAAATAAATCTAATCATATCCCCAAAGAACAATTCTGAGGTTAAACAGCATAGTTCCATTCAGGTTAATATATAACATTTAATGTCAGACCACAGCTTACATTCAGGTTTAGTATAATGATGGTCTTCTCTAGGTGGGCATCTACCATTCTTCATCCATGGGCTAACTGTTGCTTACAGTGGACTAAGGTCCTATATTAGGAAGGATTTGGATAGCTGCACCCTTAAAACAGTCATAAAATCTGAGCCCATGATCAGTCATACACAGACTAGCACTTCTAAATGGGCAGGGCCCTAATCTAAGCCACTAAGAACACTGTTTTTTTCCACAAATATTCCTTTTTTTCTGAGAGTTATTGCCTTTCTGCAGCAATATTGTAACTCCTATTAGCAGTAACACCCCCACTTTCAGACCTCATAACAACCATTCAGTCAAGAAAGGCCAGTGAAGGGCTCTAAGCCAAGGTCTGGGGATCTTAAAACAGATGGTATTAATAGTACAGCTGAGTATCTGCTCCAAGTAATCCCAAGGCTGGGCAAGTCTCAAGTTCTGCTTCAGAAACACCACTTGTGATGAACAGGTGGCTCAGCAGCAGCTCAAATTCAGCATCCAGAGCTGGAGAGGCAGCTGTGCTGCATCTTATCTTTGGGAACAGCAGTGTCTTGGCTGGAAAAAAAAAAAAAAAAAAAAAAAAAGCAGAGCTCAAAAGAAAGCTCCAGAAGGGCCACAAGAAGATGTAATGTGATGCTACATTCAGCCATCACACAAGCCACCACCAACAGCCTGGTGCCAAAGACAAGGAGAAAGAAAGTCAGCTATGGTGGGTTGGGCTGTCCGCAAAGCAGGAAAGCCAAGCCACAACTAAGTTTGCAGGAGAGAAGAGAAGCCAGGAAGAGCTGCTCTGTGCATCTCAGAGGGGTTAGGAATGGTCTCAATCTCTCTTCTCCTTCAGCTGCATGCTTCACACAATGCCAAGGGCTTCCAACCAGGCTGTGAGCTCTACACAGGTTGGACAGATCCATGTTCCTTCCTTCAGCCAGCAGGACAGCTTGGTATTCAGGAACAGATGTCATTTGTCTCTCCCATGCCACCATGGTGGCAAGTAGGCAGCATGCTGTCACTTCAGGTCTGTGCAGAGATGCATGCAGGCAGTGAGCATGTCACACAAGTGTCCCCTGTGTGACTCTCCAAGCCTCTGACACACAGGCTTCATCTCAGTCACCTCACCAAGCCAGTTCTCTGTTTGTCAGAGCAACAAAAGTTAAAGCCAGGTGAACTTGGCACCAAGCAGGTTGACAAAGCCAACAGGCTTTTGCTGTTCTTCCAAAGAAAATGCTGCATGACTTTCAAACCTCTCTATCCTAAAGAAAAGCACCTGCTGAGAAAGACAGATCAGCCTAAAGTTCAAAGCTGCATCCAAGTGTTCACTGTGACATATCATTTCAGTGTGCTTTACAATAAGAAAGGCACACTGGAATTGTCGTATCCGTCATCCCTTCAGCTATGGTAACAGAGCCTTCATCACCATCAAAGAAAGGAGCGGAGCTAAAGTCAATTGAACTCTTGGTATCACTCCGGAGCACCGCACTCAAGAAGGATTTGGGTACTTAAAGAGAACCCTGCCAGCACTGATCTAAAGAACTGCAGCTAGACACTGTAATCACAATGACATGCAGCAGTCAAAAAGCCAATGTCTCTGCCCTCTGCATCTTGGCTACAATTTACACCAAGGTTAACAGTTCACCCATTCACTCCAAGGAGTTCATACCCTTGCAGACCTTGCTGGGTCTCTGACATCTATTTCAGGTTAAAATGGCAATTCAAAATATTTTCAGTAAAGATTTAGGGCATGAGGTGAGAAGGAAAACTTGTTTCTGCCAGCCCTGTATGTTGAAACAAAAAAGGAACAGTCCCAGCTTGTGGGACAACCACAACCCAAGTTTCACCAGAGCTTCAAAGTGGCCAGTGATCCTCAAACGGAGATCTGCATTTGCTCAAAAGCTTTGCTCTCAAATATTTCCTCTCATACTCCCACTTTTTAAATTGCACAGGAGACAAACTGCCTGCCACCAAAATATAAAGCATTGCTGACTGACTTCCCACTTTACATTCTCTTGACATCAGCAGCTCTATGTGAAGGACCCAGAAGTTCTGCCTGTACCAGATGCACCCAGTTTCACAACCTGACTTTCAGAGCCCACTGACAACTGAGGGAGTCACAACTACATGGAACCAACACAAGGTTTAGCTGGCAGCAGACAGATAAGGAGACACAGCAGCTGCTGACTTCGAGGAAAAAGCCTTGAATATATAGCTAACTACAACAACTTACTGCCTCAAAGAAATTAGCAAAAATCGGCCACCCCCTGTGCTCATTCTTTTGCAGCACTGTTTTAAAGCAAGGCTAGATGAGAAGGCCCAAGTGTCAGCATCATCAGATCCCTGTTGTGATCACTGAGCAGACAGATTCAGAAGGTTAAGTTTTTACTGGCACAAAGCAGACACAAATGTAAAGGAATCAGATTCATGCCAAGGCTTTGCAATCACTTTCATCAGCTGTTCACACTGAGAAAACGTCCTTTGCATAAAAGTGTCAGGGGCACACAAGTTATGGTATGTTTCAGCAGCTCTAGTACAGAAGTTTGCTCCAGACAAGAAACAGGGCAGTTAACTGTGGAGCAACATTTCAAATACTTTCAGAAATATCTTCTTGATACTTGTGCCCGGAAGAAACATCTATTCCACCAATAAGGCAAAACAAAATCTATTTTTTTAAATGCACAGCTGTGGTTTAATTACTTAGGAGTACTTGGAAGAGACAAAGGAAGTAGCTAAGTCATGGACAAAGTGGCACTGGAATACACTTCTCTCTCTCTAAGGGAGTTTTTTGACTCTCGGAGGGAACAGTCAGGATTCAGTTTCTGACTGCAGGGAGATCTCGTCGGACCTCACCTGGAGCTGAGCTCAGATTTACTTTCACGTGTCCCCCTAGAATTTGGAACCTGATCTCTCCCTGCCCTGCCAGAAGCTGCTGCCCCATTGCCCTGCACCCGCTGCTGCTTCAGTTTTGCTCTGGGTTTCTCCACGCTGTTTCTCCTGCCCAGCCAGGATGTTTCCTACAGCTCCAGCTACAGCCACCGAGCTTCGGATACACCTCGTGCCTCGGTATTCCTGCTCGCTCCAGAAAGGTGCCAGCATCGGAGAAAACTGTGACTGCTTCCCTAGCTCTGTTTGTTGTTAATGCTGCAGTTATTATTTTGTTTATCTTGTTAGACACACTAGTAAAGAACTGTTATTCCTATCCCAATATCTTTGCCTGAGAGCCCCTTTAATTTCAAAAATTATAGCAATTTGGAGAGGAGGTCTGCATTCTCCATTCAAAGAGAGGCTCCTGCTTTTCCCTAGCAGACACACCTGTCTTCAAACTAAGATATGTACTCCAGCTCAGTTCCTTTCCTTAGACAGTTTTATTGCAGGGCTTTACATTAAATTGAAAATTTCTCCAAGGCTTTCAGGAGACAGGGCAACATTCTCTCATATGCCACAGTCTGTCCCAGAAGAAACTTGGGTACAACACAGGAAGCAGCCTCAGGCTTCTCTGGGAGTTATGCAGAGAGGACTTCCTCCCTTTTTAGGGAACCACAGCCCCTTTCTTCTGCCACCAAAAGCCAATAATGCTCTGACAAGACCTTTGGATACCTCTGTAATGCTCTTGCATCCAGTAAGATTTCTCACACCAGAGAAGAGCCTGTCTCAGAGCGGCAGAGCTCCTGCACTCACAGCATCAAAAGAGATTGGCTGGCTTTTTCCAAGTCTGACTTGTTCCAGGATTCTCCTTGTTCAAGGAAGGTGTGTCACCATCCATCTGAAATCAACACACCATTGACTCAGCCTCTGCGTAATTGGAATGAGCCTGTAAAACCAGTCTTCACGGGAGCATGAAGAGGACTTTATACCAGTTTATTTATTCCACAGGCATTTTAGTGCTGCTGCTTTACTCTTGAATTTGAGAGCCAATCAAAGATTAGAGACTTTTCTTTTTTTTGGAAAAAAAAGGTTCTGGAAAAACACTGTTCTTAAGTACCCCTTATGCTGAATAATGAGACCTGTGTGTCAGTCAACCTGTTTCATCTGGGTTTTACTACAGATCCCCCCACTTCTGCACACCATGGTGATTTATCAGGATACAACATAACAGCAGGAATGGGAGCCAGCTAAAATGAAGTGTTAAGGTTTTTATGAGAAATGGAACACCAATGGCCTGGGTAAGCAGCCTGTCACCACACAAGGTTTGTTGCTTAGCATTGTGCCACCCACCACAGCAGGGACTTTACTGACTTTGGAGATATTTAATCTCTCAGACTGAATAAAGCTTGTCTGTCCAGACTGTACAAATAGAGGGAGCTTATGGGGTACAAGTCCAGTCAGTCTGCAGTACCCTTAAAAAAAATTAACTGAGAACTGCACTCTGTCCAAAGGTTATTTGGAAAAATACTTTAGCAAATAAATCACTAGTGATAACTGTGTACCAAGAGGCAAAGCTGTGCTTGCCCTAAGGGTGCCAAAGCATCAGCATAAAAGAATCACCATAGCAGATTAGCTTTTTCAATCCCGATTTGAGATCCCATCAAGTTTAACTTTCATATCCCACCAGAATATGACACATAGTTGCAAGGGCTGGCAGAGCAGTGTTAATCAGCTGGTGCTGAAGCAGCCTGCCCTGGACTGGGTTTTCCCAAAAAGAGCAGCCCCTGTGCAGGAACAAGTCAGCCTGATCCAGCAGCCATCAGCTTCTTGCCACAGGACTGCTGCAGCTTGGCAGTAACATAGAACAAGGTGACAGAGGCACTGACGGGGGAAGAGTCATTTCCATTTGCATAGCCCTCCATTAACAGAAGAGCAGAAGGCCAGTGAAATCAGGTGACATTTTTAGTATCACCTTCCCCTTTTCTGGTGCTTTTCGTTATTTATTTATAGCAAATCTCTTTCCTTTCCAAAGGTGAAGAAATGCAGCAATAGTGTAAGTTTAGGTTGGATCATCACCCAGTGGCAGGAAAGGAGAGAGCAGCAAAAACTTCAATTCCAGAGTATCAGTGCACTAAATCACACAGCTGCTGAAGCAACCCCTTTAGTTCTTCAAGATGCAAACTCTCTTATTTAAAATTATAGCATGTTTTGGGTTGGAAGGGACCTCAGAGATAATCAGGGACACATGAGACCAGTTGCTCAGAGCCCCATCCAGTCTGGCTTTGAACACTTCCAAGGCTGGGGCATCCACAACTTCTATGAGTAACATGTTCCAGTCTCTCTGCTCTGTGATCCTGCCAAGCACAGAGGTGAGATTGACAGGCTGTAGTTCCCCAGGTCTTCCTTCCCTGCTTTTTTTAAAAATGAGGGTTGTTTTCCCTTTTTGTAGATAGTGGGAGCTTAACTGGACTACCACAGCTCCTCAAAGACAATGGATAGCGACCTAGCCCCTTCATCCATCAGTTTCCCCAGGAGCCATAGATGCATTTTAACAGGTCTGTCCTGGGTTGATGCTAAATTGTATCCCCATTCATCTGTTTAGTTCAGAAATAAGTGTTGTACCTTTAAAAATTGGATCTGAGAGTGAAGAAGACACACTGGAATTCCTGAGGCAGTTGTTTCCAAAACATAATGATAGGAGTCTACAGTTTTTGGACTCACACAGCCTGTGTGTTGTGGGCAGCAGAGAGAGCTCTCCTTTGCTTTTTGTTAGTTTTTTGCTAGCCGAGGTAGAGAAGTTCTCCGAACTGCGTTTTTTTTTTCCCTTTTCTTGAAACTATTTGAACCTGCTCTGGACTAAACACACAAAAGGGCACCAGAAGCTCAGGCAACCAGGCCTGGCCTGGGCCCGGCCTTTCCACCAGAGGAACCGACAGCAACTAAACCAAGCTACAGCCACAAGAGAGACTTTCTGGCATCTCTGCGGAGCGGCGAGAGGTTTTTTTGTTATTCAGTGTTGTTCCTTCATTTGTTGGGCTGGGGAGTATTTTATCTGTTAAATAAACAACTTTTTCCACTTTCTACCAAGGAAGTTTTCTTGTCCTATCCCTAAGGGGATTCAGCTAAGGGGAGGGGTGGTTCATCTAGAGGTTTGTTTGTTTTCCTTTCTTTCCCTCTCCCAAATTTGCCCTAAACCAGGACACAGGTCCTATGCACCTTCACGTTTCTCAGATGCTCTAAAACGTGATCTCCTACAGTGGGTGATTATTTAATCTCCCAGGCCCTGCCTTTTCCCTCTGCAACTCAGGCAGTGAGGCTGGAGCACTTCCTGGTGGAGAAAAGGGCAAAACAGCCACTGAGCACCTCAGCCTCTGCCATCTCTCTGGTAATCAGGGCTCCCCTTTCCTTCCACAGAGGGTCCTCATTGTTCTTGTTTTCGTGTTCTTTTTATCATCCACACACCTTCATAAGCTTTTCTTGTTGTCCTTGATGTCCCTGGCCACATTTAATTCTCTTAGGGCTTTAACTCTTCTAACCTGATCCCTGGCTGCTTGGACAATCCCCTCTGTACTCCTGCCAGGATACAGCATCTGCTTCCAGCCTCCATAGGCTTCCTTTTAGTGTCTTGAGTTTGTCCAGGAGCTCTTTGTCCATCCACACAAGGCCTCCTGGAATTTTAGTCCAACTCTCTTTCTATTGGTATGTATTACTCCTGAGCTTGGAGGAGGTGATCCTTGAATCTCAACCAGCTTTCTTGGGCGTTCTTCCCTCCAGGGCTTTATCCCAGGGTATTCTACCAAGCAGATCTCTGAAGGTGCTAAAGTCTGCCCTCCTGAAGTCCAGGGCAGCAAGTTTGCTCTACACTCTCCTCCCTACCTTAAGGAACTTGAACTCCACCACCTCATGATTCCTGCAGCCCAGGCTGCCCTAGAGCTGCACATTCCCCCTACTTGTTGGTGAGCACAAGGTTCATCATAGCCCCTCTCCTCCCTGGCTCCTCTATGAAATTGAGTTATTGTCTGGAATTCCTTTGTGCTGCCAGCCATCCCATCCACAAAAGTGTAACAGCACAGGCTTTCCTTTGCAATAGCTGCCAGCAAAGCATTCTCCACATTTACCAAGCAGAGTTTCTGTTAACAGAGGAAGTCCCTGGAGATGCATACATGAGGTACTATTGCATTCCAAAAACTTCCACCAAAGCCCTCCTCATCCACCAACAGTAGATTTTACAGGGGCCATTTGAGTTCATATCCATCTTCAGATATCAGTCTTCCCCAAAATCTATACCAGTTCTTCATAAAAAGCACCTTGGAGAGGATTCCTGTAGCTAGCCATCTTCTCCCTGGAATAGTTATATAGATAATTAACAGGAGGCTTTCAGGACCTGGTTGAACATGGAGGAAATACTACAAAAAACCCTTTTCAGACCCACTGCAACTGGTTCTTAATAACGTGGCAAAGGCAACTTTCATTCATCATCTGACCTCAAAGCTATAAAGAAACACAGGAGTCCACAGGTAATGATCCAATTTGATTCTCCATGTTGATTGACAGTTAATTGCACTGTGTGATATTACTTACACAGGTTGGAACTGAAGGAACCCAATGGCATAAATATATTCCTAGGCATGTCCTGGATATTGCTGCCTCTACCACAGTACCATGGTATAACATTAGAACATGCACTGTAATCATTCCTGGAGAGGAGGCACTAAAACAGAAATAAACACATGCGAGCTACCCTCTTCCACCCAAATCACACACAATTAAATTCCATCACAAATCCTTCCAGTGTAAGAGGACATACAGTTGCACTAAAGGCAACATGATGGCATCTGTTCAAGACGATTCCAAACAAGGCTGGGCACAGGAAAATCAATGAATTTCCTTGGAGGAACAAAGAACTAAATGAAGATGCCTCACCATAGTCCTCAGATATAAACAATAATACAGGCTAACTCCAGAGCATGAGCAGCCAACCAAGACAGAGGACAGGTATAGCAAGCTGTATCTCTTCCTATGACCACAATACTCCTGCACCTTAACAGACTGTCTGTCACTTTTTGTCCTTGGTGCCTCAAGCACATGTTTCCTTTGCACCTCTGGAGTACTACAGGACAGTGGGACTCCATCGTGGGTGGGCAGTTAAGCATGCTGGAGATCAAGTCTGCCAATATAGGGAGAGTGGAAGGATCCCAGGTAAAGATGTCCATTGTGTTCATGTGCCTCGCTGACATAAGCTACTGTCACTCCATTGGGATCATGGAAGCTTCTTTCGTAGGATCCTGTCTCACTGAGTTCAACAACAAGGCTATATTTGGGTACAAACTTTGTCACAGTTTCCTGACTCAGCAACTGAAAAAAAAAAAGGAAAAAAAAAAAGAAAATTAACAAAAGATTTTGTTCTCCACAGTCTGATCTCAGACATTTATACAGGCAAAGACCACTCCACACTCCTCAGAAGCAGCAGCTAAGAACACAAGGACACATTTTGAGTAAACACTCTTACACAGGGTTAACACATTAATATCTGAAAAGCCAACTTGAGAAGAAACAAAAGGATCATCAGAAGCTCACTCTGCCTCAGAGGCAGGCTGAAAGGCTGCCCACGCAAGAGACAGCAGCTTGCTCTGGTGCAGCTGATGCCAAGCTCCCCACAGCATCACTCAGAGCTCCTGCACTGCACCAGGTGAGACAGGGACAGCACAGAGCTTGTTCAGCTGGAACAGAATTCTAAGCACTGCTTGCTGATTTTAATTTTTTTGAGAACAGAAGTATTTTCAAGTCTTTGCATTTTTTAAAAAACATCATGCTGTTTCTTCAGCCCTTAAAAAAACCACATGATCCTTGCTCATCCTAAAGCAGGGTAACACAAAAGCATAGTGAACCAGAACAAAATGTCACCTAACACCATCCACAAAGTGCACACTGTCTCTGAGGGTGCCTAGGGCAGTCATGGGAACAGCTCACACTTCCCAAATGCTCTTCAAACACCTGGCAATAAGTAGTTTAGGCACTTCAGGTGAAGTCTTCACATATCCAAATGTAGATCCTGTCTTGCTGCATGGTTAAACACAGTCTCTTTTTTTTTCCTAAGATCAAGATGGAAGGCAACTTAAGAGATATGAACCTGCTACCCAAAGAAGCAAAGGTTAAATTTTTACTACCTATTAATATATGAGGGCTGTTCTACCAGGGGAAAGCAACAACAGTTTTAACCACAGCACCTAATGTTTTCTTAAATCTTCCTGTGAAGAGGAAGAAAAAGGACAAACATTTATCACTTCCATCCCTCTACTAAAGGTGATTTTTAAAAAAAAAAATGTTCTTTTAATTTTTTTTTTACCTTAAATATCATCTTTTTAATCCATGGTTTTTCAGATAAAAAGTCCAACAAAGAAAATCCAGGATTGGGTCGCACAGCTGCCATAGCTACCCAATATCCTCCAGAGCTGCTTAACCTGATATTGTCTGGAAGACCAGGCATATTCTCAACAAACATATCTGCTCCACCTTTCATCAGCCCAGACACATAATACCTGAAAGTTATAGATAATAGATTAGAACATCTTAACTCAATCAGTTTAAATAATAAATGAGAGTCCTAAGATTTAAAAAAAAATAAAT
>VZTB01017794.1:7219-22270 GCA_013397245.1 Thryothorus ludovicianus | reverse complement strand
GGGAGCAGCCACAAACGCTCACCTCAAGACACGGGGGGAAGCCAGGGCGGGGGGACTGAGGCACTGAAAGGTGCGCCCTGATGCCAGGCTGCAGTAGGGTGAGGCCGAAATGCGGCACCGAAGCGCGGCGGGGTGCTGGTTCTGCATGGGGTGTCCTGCCCCATCGCTGTCCCACGCTGCAGGGCGCTGGCTTAGCGAGGGGGCCTGACCCCCCGCCCCGCTGAGCCGAGCTGGCTGTCGCTAGATGGCAGCAGGGCCACGTGGCAGTGCCACCACTGCCACCGCTGTCACTGTNTGGGTGCCCCTCCAGGCTCGGGGCTGCTGGGGACACCGCCGCTCTCTGCGGGTGCGGCGGTCCTGCTGGCATCTCCCAGTCAGGGCAGGCACCCCAAACCCCTCTCTCTGCGTGCTGCCCAAGAGGGCCTGGCCCCCGGTGACACTGGGGTGCCACCCATGCGAGGAGTGGCGTTTCCCCCTATCCGCTGCTGACCGAAACGCGGAGCCCCCCCCGGCCTTACGCACACGGCGCGGTTTGTCCACCCCCGGACGCCGTAGCAGCGCGGAAGTGTCTCCATGGAGACGGGAGGAGCTGGGCCCGGGGATGGAGAAATACGAGCGGATCCGGGTGGTGGGGAGAGGGGCCTTCGGGTGAGGGGGCGCCGGAGATGGGCGATGGGGAGGTCTCTAATGTTTCTCCCTCCCGGCGGGAGGCCTTTGAGCCGCGGCCCCGTGGAAGCGAGGCGCTTGTGGCCACGGCAATGCGGGGTCGCCCGGGGTGTGGCACCCGGGGGGACATGGCACGGAGTGCGCGACACCCCGGGGCGTGGGGATTGCAGACGACCTGCATCACCCCAGGCTGGTGGCCAGGCCCTGTGCTGTGTCCCCCGTCCCCACGCTGAGGCGCCGTCCCTGTCCCCGCAGCATCGTGCACCTGTGCCTGCGCAAGGCCGACCAGAAGCTGGTGATCCTGAAGCAGATCCCGGTGGAGCAGATGAGCAAGGATGAGCGGCTGGCAGCGCAGAACGAGTGCCAGGTCCTCAAGCTGCTCAGCCACCCCAACGTCATCGAGTACTACGAGAACTTCCTGGAGGACAAGGCGCTCATGATCGCCATGGAATACGCCCCAGGTGGGCCCCGCTGTCCCCCAGTGCCTGTAGCTGATCCCTCAGCAGCTCCAGGGGATGCCAAGCACTTGGCTCTCTTTGGGTCAAGCTGCTGAAGTCTCACATTGTGCTCCTTGTAAAGATCCTGGGCTTTGCACCCCCAGGAGTCCATGCACGTCTGTTGAGGAGATATTTTTGTAGGAAAGCATCTGTGGATTTTGATGGACACCAAATTGATCATGAGCCAAGTGACCAAGCATTGATGCAGGTTGTGGAGTCACTATCCTTGAAGATACTCAGAAGAGAGATTCTGGTCCTGGACAACCTCAGTGGCCCTGCTTGAGGGCCAGGTCCCTTCCAACCTGTAATCAGTAATGATTATATGCATTACACCTGCTAACCATGTCCAAAACAAGGAGATTTCAAACCCCTTTGTCCCTGATCAGCATCTGCCCTTGGTGCAGGTTTTAGGCACATTTCCCTGTGTCAACTCTGTTGGCCCCACATTTCTAACAAGATTATTTTGTGGAGTTTCAGATGAAGTCAACATTTTCATGACGGTTTGCTAAAAGCTGTTTGTGAGCTCTGAATCTGGACCTCCTATTCCCGACAGGGGCCTCTCTGTGCCACGTGGCCTCTTGGACTGCAAGAATTCTCCACTGCAGAACAGGCTGATCTTGTTCTGCCGTGGAGGTTTATGTGCTCTTCCAAGAGCTGTAATTTTAGTGTTTCTTTTCCTGCTGCTTTTGATAATATGTCAACAGTAACTTCTCTCTGGCTGTTTCTTCCTCCCACCAACGGTGCTGCCATTGTTCAGGAGCATTGAAGGATTTGCTGCATATCCCCCCAGGATGGGTTTTTCCCACGTGTTTGGCTTGTTAGGATGCCAAAATGGCAAAATCCTCCCAGTTTTAGGCCAGGTTTGTGCTGTCCTGTGCAGCTCCCTGTGCCCACAGCCCTTTGTTGTTCCTTGCAGGGGGCACTCTGGCAGAGTTCATCCACAAGCGCTGTAATTCCTTGCTGGATGAGGACACCATCCTGCACTTCTTCGTGCAGATCCTCCTGGCCCTGCACCACGTGCACACCAAGCAGATCCTGCACCGTGACCTGAAGACCCAGAACATCCTCCTGGACAAGCATCGCATGATCGTCAAGATCGGGGACTTTGGCATCTCCAAAATCTTGAGCAGCAAGAGCAAAGCCTACACGGTGAGTGGCAGGGGAGCTTCTTACCATGGCAGCAGGCTGGAAACTCTGGATTTGGCTCACAGTAGTCTCTGGGGAGTGGCTTTAGGCAATGCTGCTTTGTTCCTTGGCTGATATCTTCATGCACAGGTTTGCTGTGGCTCTGTGGGCTGCAGAAAGGTAAGAAAGACCTGCCCTAAGCTGAGAGAGGATGGGGTGTCTGGGCCCACTGGTGAGGGCAGACAGGGTGGCTCCTGCTGGGGTTGGTGTTTGCAGACTCGTCTGACACATCCTTAGCAAATAAATTCCTGCCTGTGCACTCCCATCCTGTCTTAATCTCTTTTCTCTGCTTGACATTTGAGTGTTTTTCCCCACCTGTACTAATCTGACCAGACATTTGTATCACACTCGGCGCTCTGGGCTCTGATTCTCTCAAGTGGATAGAAGCAAAATTAGAGGCAATCACTGTATGTGTCACTGGAAAGGCAAATCCTCTTGTTTTTCACTGAGATTGTCAAGCCGAGGGAACAAAATCCCAGCTCTGTGGAGCTTTAGGTGGTGGTATTTCAGCCAGCTCTGCACCAAGCCTTCCCCTTTCCACCTCTCTGCCCCAGTTTCACTGCGCTGTGGTAAATTTTTATCTCTTGTAGGTGGTGGGAACTCCGTGCTACATCTCCCCAGAGCTCTGTGAAGGGAAGCCTTACAACCAGAAGAGTGACATCTGGGCCCTGGGCTGTGTGCTGTACGAGCTCGCCAGCCTCAAGAGGGCTTTCGAAGCTGCGGTAAGAGTGCTGTGGTTTACATGTAGCACAGGGAGCCGTGGCCTCTCACGGAGGTGAAAATGTGTGCTGGGATCACTTCTCAGCGAGCCGGGAAGTGTGAAGGCAGAGGGCAGTGCTGAGAGCTCCTTCCTCCTTGGCCTCGCCCCTGACTGCCCAGACAATTTGTCTCTTGTTTTCTCTCCAGAACCTTCCTGCCTTAGTGTTGAAGATCATGAGCGGGACGTTCGCCCCGATATCGGATCGATACAGCCCTGACCTGCGCCAGCTCATCCTCAGCATGCTCAACCTGGATCCTTCCAAACGGCCCCAGCTGAATGAGATCATGGCCCAGGCCATCTGCATCCGGCCCCTCCTGAACCTCTACACAGACGTGGGCAGTGTCAAAATGAGGAGGCAAGTGGCACTGCCACCTCAGTGTCCCCTGGGAGCGGCTGCCACAGCCCACAGCATGTCTGACCTGCTCATTGCCTCTGTTCTGAGCTCCAAAGAGAGCATTTTCCTAATGCAGCTCTCCTGTGCTGCCTAACGTGCAGCTGCTGCTGGCTGAGCTTGGCCCAGGGTCTCAGAGCCGGACAGGTGCCATGGCAGGTGTGGGCTTGTCATCACAGTGACAGCAATCAGAGAGTTGTGAGCACAGGGGGAAGTGAAATGGTGCCAGCTCCCCTCTCTCAGGTTGTTTAAAGCACCAACAAAGCAGTGCTGTGAGTGATTCACCCGTGGCTTCTGCTGCAGCTCTGCCCAGACATTCTGTGATCCAGGGCTCTGCAGGATATTAAAGGCTGGATTTTGGTTTGGCAGGCCTGAAAAACCCTTGGCTCCAGTGCCCACAGTGACCCACAGCCGGACAGGGGGACGGGCAAGCAGTGCCAGGACGAGGGGTGAGTTCTTGCATGGTGTGTTCAAATCAGCTCCATTTGGAAGGACCCTTTCCTTTGGATGACACAAGTCAGAGAGGCACTCAGGGTTCTGGAAAGAGGAACGTAGGAGATGTCACCTTCCCTGAGCTCTGGAGGAGCCCTGCAGCTCCTTGGACCAGCACTGGTCTGGCTCTGGCAGCTATGTTGGCACCCAGACTGGCTGGTGCTGTCACTTTTCCTGTGGGAGGAGAGTCAGGAATCCACATTAGTGATTTCTCTGTGCCCCACAGGTGTCCGATGTGGTTCAGCCAGGACAGGAATCCCACCTCCACTGTCATCCATCTACACGTGGGGCAGTGGGATCACCACCCCTCTCCGCCTGCCCATGCTGAACACTGAGGTGGTGCAGGTCTCTGCTGGCAGGACACAGAAGGCTGGGGTCACCAAATCTGGGAGGCTCATCCTGTGGGAGGTGAGTGATAGGGAACCTGGGGCAGGCAGTGGCTGTGGAGCCTTGGATGTGTGATTTTTGTGAAGGAGGCATTTCTTGTCACTCACAGACCCTGGCACTCCCTTCCCCATGGCTGCAGTCCCAGCCAGGGTGTGGGTAATGCTGATAAGCCTGTGGGAAGGGGTTCATCAGTGTTCTCCAACCCAGCTCTTCCATGGCTTCTCTCCATCAGGCTCCTCCCATGGGTGCTGCCGGGGGTCCTTCTCTCCCAGGAGCCACCGAGCAGCTCCAGCCTCAGTTTGTGTCCCGCTTTCTGGAGGGCCAGTCTGGAGTGACCATCAAACACGTATCCTGTGGTGATCTTTTCACAGCCTGCCTCACAGGTGAGCTGCTGCTTCTTGCCTTCACCTGCCTGGGTCCCAGAACCCCCTAAAACCCAGTGGGACTGCCTGGGGAGCCTGCTCAGAGAGGAACCAGAGAGATGCTCTGGGCTGGGGTGACACAGAGGCCTCTGTGGCCTCTCATGTAGCATCATGTGGGAGTCAGAAATGGCAGACATGGTCCTCCTGTGGTGCCACACTGAGGGCCACAAACAGTTAGACTTAGATGATCTTAAAGGTCTTTTCCAACCTAAATTCTGTGAAATCTCCTGTGCTTGTTGTCCTGGTTGTATTGGTGTCACCTGAAAGCAGAACTGGCAGTGGGGACTGCAGTGTGAGGAGAATCTCTGACACATACTCTGTGAGGGTGACAAGGGCACGTGCACTGACCAGCAATGACGTCACAGTGAGGAGTCAGTGTGAGCTGCTGCAGGGCTGCTTGTCCTCAAACTGCAGGAAAGCAGGGTTTGAAGCCCCCTCAGAGCAGTCCAGGAAGTGTTCTGAGTGGAAGTAGAGCACACACACCAGTCCAAGGCCATGTTTGTGGAGCAAAGCCCTCCCAGTGGTCCTGTGTGAGCTCTGTTTGCTCTTCTGCTGGGGGTCAGGGCAGCAAACAACAGATACACAGTGAGCAAACTCCATGGGCATGTGTTTATCCTGCCTTCCATGGTGTTTCTTGCCACTCCTGTGCTGGGCAGCTGCTCAGGGAGTGCCTCTGTGACTTTAACACTTTGACAGACCGTGGGGTTCACAGCTCCTGCGTACACAGCTGCAGCAATGTTATCTCAGCACTCTTATCACTGCTGTTTGTTTGTCAAGCCGGTTGCAGCACGGTGAGACTGCAGCTCCCTGGAAGCTCCTGCAGCTCCCTGGAAGCTCCTGCAGCTCCCTGGAAGCTTGCTGAAGGCTTGTGACCCCTGCAGCTCATTCTGAGTCGGAGTGGGTCCAATGTCCTGGGAGCCATGGCCACCCCTCTGCTGTGTCACCTCGCAGGGCCTCCTGTGTGCCACTGACAAGGCTCCTTTCTGCTCCTCCAGACAGGGGGATAATCATGACTTTTGGCAGTGGCAGCAATGGCTGTTTGGGGCACGGAAACTTCACGGATGTGAGCCAGGTTGGTGGAGAGGGTGCTGGGCGTGCTGCTCCCCCAGGGTAAAGGATGGATCTTGGCTTCTGCACCACGTGAGCGAGCTCATCCCAGCTCCAGGGATGTGCATCCCAGGCATGCTCTGGCATCTGACCCCCTCCCCCTCCCCTCCCTGTCACTGCGGGGTTTAAAAGACCCAACCTGCCTCTCTCATTCTCTCCCCCCCCTACACAATGATCCCTTTGAGCGTGGGGGAAGTCAAGAGCTGCCTTGTGGTTGCTGTTGGCAGGCTCCCAGCTTGGAGCCTGCCTCCAATCACACACCTGCCTGCTTCACTCTTGGCCTGCAGCTGCCAGGGTTCACTGAGAAAAGTTATTTTTCAAAAGAGCCAGTATTTAAAGAAGAGCTGTGTGTTTCCGATTGGCTCGGAACACTGGGGCTGAGGGCTCATTGCTCCCTTCCAGCTTCTTCCTCGCCTGCCCTCGGATGTGGCAGCAGCCGATGGCTTCCAGCCGAGCCCAGGGACTGCTGCCATTTGTCACTGTGGTCAGCTGGCCCATTTGTTCCTGCTCCTCCCAGAGCTGAGCTGCTCCCTGCTCCTGGCTGGGGAGGGGAAACCAGTTGGAAGCAGCAGCCAGATCCCAACAAACGGTGCTTTTCACTTGAAGGAGATAATGAGTATGAGGCGAGGTGTCAGATCCAACAGCAGGTCACAGCAGGGGCTGGGTGAAATGTGGAGATCCTGGTCCCTCCCCACCCTAATGAATCTGAGCCGTTAACTCTCAGCTCCTCTGCACAAGAGCCTTTGAGCCAACGCATCCTGCACCAAGCCCCTGCCTGCTCAGAGCAGGCATTCACAGCCCCTGGCACTCCCCACATGGGCAGGGGGGCGAATCCCAACCCTTGCTGAACCTCTTCCCTCTCCAAACTCTCGTGCTGGCTGCTTTCTTCCGCCCCAGAGATGTTTGCATTATCTTCTGTGCTGCATGCACGTAGTCTCTTACCTCTTTGAAGACTGTTTGGAATGGAAAAAAAAAAAAAGTAGAAATTTCTCTGTTGTTTATGTTGGATGAAAACTGGGATGCTGCCAGCGCTGTGTTGAGTCTGGGGGGGCCGGGTGGGAGGGATGGGAGCAGCCGGGCAGGCTGGGAGGTCTCGGCTGACGGCTGCTGCTCTAACCCCTGCCAGCCCAAGATTGTGGAGGCCCTGCTGGGCTACGAGATGGTGCAGGTGGCCTGTGGTGCATCTCACGTCCTGGCGGTCTCCAACGAACGGGAAGTGTTTGCCTGGGGCCGGGGGGATAATGGTAAGAGATGTCTGTTTTGCAGAACAGGACTTGTGCCTGTTCCCACTCCCTTTGCTGGCCCTGCTTGCCCACGGTCCCCTCCAGATGTGCCAGGGTGGGTGGGTGTGGAAGAGCTGCAGCTGTTTTGCTGCATACCAGAGCCCCCGTGCTTTGGGTTTTGCTGCTTTCTGGGATCCTGGGCTGGGCTCTTGCAGCTGCTGTGTCAGTGCTGCTCTCAGTGGGGCTGTGCTCAAGGGTGTGTGTTGCCATCAGCTGTTCCCAGCTCTGTTCCTCCTGCCAGGTCGGCTCGGGCTGGGCACCCTGGAATGCCACAACTGCCCCCAGCAGGTCACAGTCCCTCTGGAGCACGAGGCTCAAAAGGTCATCTGTGGCATTGATTCCTCCATGGTCCTCACAGTGAAGAACCAGATTCTTGCTTGTGGGAGCAACAGGTAAGAGGGGTGAGGGTCTGTGCTCCACATTTTACCCTCCTGGGCCTTTCTGTGTTGTGACCAAGGGGCTCCAGAAGACATCCCTGTATGATCCTAGAGATTTTCCCTGTACAGGTGTAACAAGCTGGGCCTGGACCGGATCACCTCAGCAGAGGAGCCTTCCCCAGAGGACCAGGTGGAGGAGGCCACCGTGTTTGTGTGTGCCCAGTCAGCCCCCTTGAACCAAGAGCCCATTGTGTGTGCTGACATTGGTACAGCACATTCAGCTGCCGTCACAGGTGAGGGTGTGTGCCCAAATTCTGAGAGGGGAGGACACCTGCATTTTCCCTGTCTTCCTTCTGCCTGTTCCCCAGGGGCAGTCTCTCAAGAGACACCCTGCTCCCAATGTTGACGCTCTGTGGAGCAGGATGCTCAGCCTAGAGACAGCAAAGAGTTTCAGTGTGTCCCAAGTGACACTCATTTGTGTCTCTCCTCTCTGCTGTCAGCCTCTGGCCACTGTTACACCTTTGGGAGCAACCAGCACGGGCAGCTGGGCACCAACTCCTGCCGCAACAGCCGCGTGCCCCACCTGGTCGTGGGGCTCGAGACGATGAAGGTCACCGTGGTGGCTTGTGGAGATGCCTTCACTGTGGCCATCGGAGCAGGTGAGGCTGAAGCCCCCATATCCTTGGCTGCAGCAGGCCCTGGCTGGGCTCTGCCTCTGCTGGGGCCAAGGCAGGTGTGCAGCAAGGTGTTTGTGCAGATGGCGAGGTGTGCACGTGGGGGAAAGGAGCCAGGGGACGCCTGGGCAGGAAGGACGAGGAAACAGGAGTGCCAAGGCCTGTGCAGCTGGAGGAGACACATCCATACCTGGTGACCTCCGTGGCCTGCTGCCACGGGAACACACTGCTGGCAGTAAAGCGTGAGTAAAGGCTTTGTCCCTGTGATTCCTGCCGTGAGGACCCAGGCAGACACAATGCCTTGTGACCGGAGCTCTGCCGAGTAACACTGGCACGTAAGCTCAGTGTTATTCTAGTCCTTCTTGAGCTGTAGATGAATAGAAATAACTTCAAGCCCAAAATAATTCCCCTGCTGCTCTTCAGCTCTGTGACACTGCCTCTCCCACTGGGCAAGGGGAGCAAAGGGATGGCAGAGGCTGTCTGGTGCACTCCCAGACAGGTAGGCTGGCCAAGCTGCGGCCAGCGGGGAGCTGGCGTGCCAGCGGTCCACAGAGTATCCAAAAAGAGCAGCTCTCTAATTGATGCTGCTGAAATAGAAGCTGAGATTTGAGGCGTCATTTTGGCTGCTGCCTTTCCATTGTGGTTTGGAAAAGATAGCAATGGTTTTGTGGTTCCTCTCTGCTCGGGCCAAAGACAGCATCGTGGCTTGGTTAAAACGTGCCCGTGGCATGACCTGCCCTTCCATTGCCTGGATGTACAGCAGGAGCCTGGCCCACACTGCTGCAGGGGCCTTTCTTCCTCCTCTGCTGGGCTGATTATGGCCTCAGCCTGGGCTGAGGGATTCCAGTCTCAGCCCACTTCAAGGAGGCTAATTACAGCCCCGAGGGGAGGAGGCCCAGCTGACAGCCCCTGCCCAGCAGAATCGGCCCTGGCTCTGTTCCTCCCCTGCAAGTGCCCAGCTCTCATGTGATGTGTGCTGCCACGTGAAGGAGATGGGGAATGGCCGAGTCCCCAGGCTCGAGAACAAGTAGGGCATTTGTCATGGGAGTAAAAGGGTTTTGTCTCTGCAGGAAGACTGCAGGCTGCTCTCCCCTTCCGCTGCTGGAGTCGCCCTGCACTCTGTGGCAGCTGGTTTGTGGGCTCCCAGCTGCAGCACTGTAAGAGCAGGGGCTGAGTGTGTAGCCCCACTGCTGTCCCTCTGCCCAAAACCTTGTCCTGTCCCAGTGCTGGGAGTGCAAACTCAGCGCTGTGAGCACAGCAGCCTTGCCTACCCCAGCATCCCTCAGCAACCAGCGTGCAAAAAAGCACTAAGAGCACTGTAAAGAGCTGAGATTTGGACTTTCACACAGCTCAATCTGCCTGGAAATTTCTCCAGTGAGAACACGAGATCTGGTGACACACGTGATGTCACTGCTGCTGTGATCTGGCCCGAGAGGGTGCTGGCACAGGCGAGCTGTGCTCCACCTTTGGAGCGGCCAGTCTGCTCCTCCCATGGGGCCAACTCTGCTTTTGACTGGCTTGGGCTGCTGCCCAGGTTATCATGAGCTGCTGCTGCTCCCTTCTCTCAATCCCACTGCAAACAGAATAGCTGGGAGAAGCCAGGCTGGAGAAGAGGAGGAGGAGAGCACAAACCTCAAGAGACTGCATTTCATCCTGTTTGGGCTCTGTCTGCTGGGTGTTGCCTCGCTTGTGCCCCTACTGAGACCTTGCAGTGGCTTCCTGTAGGGAAGGGGATGGGATTTTGGTGCCCATCTGTTGGGTATCAGGCCTGTGTGGGGTGGAACACTTCTTGTAGTGGGACCTTCCAGCTAAATCTTGGTCTTTACCCTTTTTGTTTCAGCTGTCGTGGAGGAGTCGCCTTCCCAGTGAGTGAGAGCAGCCACATCCTGCTCTTCCTGCTGCCCACGGTGGCCTGGCTCAGACACACTCCAGGCTCCAGAGCTCCTCAGCTGCACTCTGAAGGCAGCAGTCTGGAAACAGAGAGCTCCTAACGATGGTTCCCGAGGAACCAGAGCTGGTCTCATTTATTGAATTGTCACTGTGAACCTCCAGTGCCTGAGAGTCGCTGCTCTGGACGTGCCCAGAGCTCTGGTGCTGCCTTCAGGGGGTCACACTGTGGCTCTTCTCCTCCCTTCTGGCAGTGCCTGTGTGGAAGAGTGAGGAGCACAGAGGTTGTTTTCCTCTGTGGAAACTGTTTGTGGTTACAAAGCCCAGGCTGACAGCTCCGTGTCTGAGAGGGCTGTCAGCCTTTGCACAGCAGCGTCTGGAGTCAGGGCCCCAGGCGCTGTGCTGGGTGACTAAATGCAAACCTCTTTACTAATTAGAGAAGTCTGTCCTTTCCCATCCCCCCCCAAAACGTTTCACCCATTTATTGAGCACACTTTGGAGGGTCCTGCTTGCACGGCTGGCCGAGCTCTGCACGAGCAGCTTGGCTGTGCTGCACAGCTCTCCCCAAATGCAGCCTGGAGCTTTCCAATTACAGCCTCCCCCTGGCCCCAGGAGCTCGCTGGAGGATCCTCCAGCTGACATTTGTCCTCAGGCCCCTCAGTCCTCCTGCTGACCTGATCACTGGCTCCCAGCTGAGAGAGGGAAGGCAGCAAAACACAGCCAGTGATAGTCAGTACTTGAAGTTTTTTAACCCAGATTTGTCCAGGGAGCTAATGAGTTTTCACCAGGGGTCTTTTCGGGCAGGAGAAGCACATCCATGTGTTATGGACAGGAGTCACGTTTTTTGTCTCCAGAAGGGTCGTTTCCTTTCCTTTATATTTTTCCTTTTCTTTTCTTTTTTTTAACTTACATTTGCCCTGGGCCATTTTTTGATGAGCTTCTGTCTCTGATCTGTCTGACATTGCAAATGCTCTTGCCTTTCACATCCATCTTTGTGCTGTTGCCAATCTGTTGTGTATAAAGTCGGTGCTTTCATAAGCTGGCTGAGATGAAATCTCTCTAATTATTTTTGTGATTCTTTCCTGTTTTCAATGAGGGAAACCTCGACGGGCTCTGGTAAAAGCCAACTGATCCCTCTGTCATGTGGAAGGTAATGAATTTCTGCAGCTCTCCTGCCCTTCCTTCCCTCGCCTCCCAGGCTCCAGCTGGGGAAGGGAGCAGGTCCTGTCCAGCCGGGAGAGGCGTGTGCAGCCCTGGCTGCAGACACAGCCTCCCAGTTTGGCTCCTGGCAGGGTGGGTGCATGGGTTTTTCCCTGCCTTTTTTGTTTCTTGTGGAGCTGCCTTTTCAGGCGGTTACACCCTGCTATCCCAGGAAGCCGCCTGGAATTCAAAGGTTCTGCCAGGCCTTTGGCACTTTCCTGTGCTGCAGGTTACAGAGACAGCCCAGCCTGGTGTCGGGGAAGGTGCTTTCCCCTCCCAGACCAACCAGGGCACCAGGGCGCTGGCAGGGCTGGGTTCAATTGCCTCAAAGCCCCTCTGAGCCGCTGCCTCTCCTCCCTGAGTGGAGCTGGCAGCAGCTCCAGCTCCTTCCAGCAGCTGATTTCTCTTGCCAGTGTTGTGCAGAACTCGCAGGGCTCCCCTCCTGCAGCCTTGTCAGGGCTTGAGGGTTGGCTGGGACAGCAGCAGGCAGGACACAGGTCTGACAACCTTTGTCTTGTCAGTGATGGCACCAAAATGCCACAGCTTCAGGAGCCAAGGTCTTCCTGCTCCTGCTGGGGCTGCCAAATCCAGGGGTGCGGCCCCTCCCACCCGGTTCCTATCAGTGCACTGGTGTTAGGTGGATGATTTTATGGCTTAATGACACCTTTGCACTGCAGTGCTGGGGCTGGAGGTGTTACCAGCGTGAATATTGGGATCCTTTGCTCCAGGCTGGGGTAACCAGTGTGGGCCAGTGCTCTTTGTGCTGGGCAGGGGGGGCTGGAGCCCTCGGGATTTCGCAGCCGGGGCTCTCCGCACAGGGGTTCAGCTGTGGAGCCCAGCGAGAGATCATTTGAATAATTTAATACCGGGCTGTGACCAAGCCTGGCGAAAGGGTAAAGGAAACAAAGAGGCCCCCAGCCCCGAGCAACAAAAGCTCCTGGAACGACAAGCCGAGGCATGTCCGTGCCGCCGGAGGCAGAGAGCAGCCCGGGCAAATAGGCCACTTGCATTCCTCACGTCTGCTGCTTTGTTTCCCTGCAGAAGCTCCCGGTGAAATCTGCAGGTCTCAGGGCTTCTCCCTTTATCCTTTTTTTGTTGCCGTGCTGTGTGGAGCTGCTGGTGGATCAGTGCGCCCGCGGCTCTTCCTGCCGAGGAAAGGCAGGGCCGGAGGGGAGCGGGGAGGGGAGGTGATGCGGGATGAGGCTGCCTGGTCCCCGCTCCTGCATCCTGGTGCGGGTCCCCTCTGGCCATTGTCACCCAGGGAAAGGCTGTCCCTGTTCCAAGTAAGATCCTGCTGACTTGGGGCCATTGCTGTAGCAGGAAACAGCCCAAACCGCCTACTGATCCCGGAGCTGATTTATTTTGATTCCGGCACCTCTGCCGAGGTCGTATCCTCATTCCCACGAGGCTTTTGGCAGGAGGTGCGGCTGCTGTCCCTCTGTCCGTGTGCCTGGATCCCTTACCCCTGCTCTCCCTGGGCACCAGAAGCCGGGAGAGGACTCTCCCCACTCCTTTCCCTGGGGCGAAAGGCTCCACCTTAACTGCTTTAGAAGCCGGAGCGTCGGTTTTGTGTCCCTCCAGTTCGAGTTAAACAGAAGGCGGAGGGATGGAGTAGCAGGGAGAGACTGGGGAAGAGGACAAGAGGCCTCTCTGAGCTCAGATGGGTTCAAGAAGTGACCCATCATAGGAGACAGGGAACATATCACCTCCACAAAGGGAATTGCCCTGAGTGTCGCCTTTGTGTGAGACAAATGCCTGGCTGTGATGTTGAGTGCGGGGAGGGCTTTGCTTAGGGAGAGGGGAAAAGGAGGGATCTTTGTTTGCAGGGTCTGACACCTCCCAGCCGCCCTGCCGGCACAGCCAGCACCTTCTGATGGCTTTGTCAGCTCCCGGCTAATTAGCAGAGATGCTCTTCAGTGAGGTTAGGGAAGAATAATTTTAAAACATCAAAGAGAAGCAGTAAATAATGATAAAAGTCGGCTGTTTCATGGTTGTCATCGGAGGCACAGGCTGCCTGTGTTTACAGGACTGATGTGTCCTGTCTTTGGAGTCCCAGCCACCCCCAGGATACCTTTTGGCCTGAACCTTGTCCCAGAGCGGTGTGCAGGGACAGTTTTTAGCTGGGGCCAGGTCACAGCGTGTCAGGGACAGTGTCTGGCTTGTGCCTATCTCTTGTTGGAGACAGCCTGGCTCCGGGCTCTGCTGGCACAGAGTGGCAGATCCAGCTGGACCATGGGGCTGCTGGTAAATCCTGCCCTGGGGATGTCACAGCCCTGAGCAAACCCGGCCAAGGAGCACCTGAACCCCAGCTCCTGGCGGCTGTTGCTCCCCACTGCTGCCTGTACAATTGCCCACCATCGTTTGTTTTTGCCTGTCGGGCTTCCAGTATCACTGGGAGCTGGTTAAAGTTTAGCTCAGTGCTCTCCATCATCTGAGCAGCGACTCACACAAAAATCCCCTGCTGATGGCAGCCTGTGCTCGGTGTCCCCCAGTACAAGGCTCCCCGATATTTGGGAGCCCCAGTGCAGCTCAGAACAACCTGCCATCCCTCCGGGTAAGCCCAGAAATGAGCCACCCATCCCCTCTCTGGCAGCTCTGGCAGCGAGCACGCTGCCTCCCCCCGGGCTGCTGCAGGGTTTTATTTTGAGCAGAGCCTCTCGAGGAGAAGGGTAACGTGAGCTCCTTGAGTGACAAGTGATAGAGCTCGACTTGCTCGGCGTGTCCCCCAGGAATCCCTCTCCTCTGCCATTTGCTAATTGAAAACTGCTAACATTTGGGTCTGGAGCAACTGCCGCCCTTAATGGGAAGCTGGCTGGAGTGAGCGTTGGTGGGACTAACACATGCTCACAGGCTGTCATCTGCTCGGCTCCATCTCTGGGGAAAGGGGCAAATACTCCCATATGCTGCTCTGATTTCTGAAAGAGTGACGAGGGGGCTGGAGCCAGACAGATTTGCTTTTATTCTCCCTCCTCCAGGCTCTTGCTCAGTTATAAACCGTGGCTGGAGGGAAGGCTGTTGGCTGCAGCCTGAGCTCCCAGCAAGACAAAGCCACAGGAGCGTGTGTCCCCCTCGTGCCTGTGGCGTGGGGGGGCTCGGGGCAGCCCCTCCATGTCCTGCTGTGGGTGGTGGCTGGGACACGAGCTGCTCTCCCTGGTAGGAGCAGGACTGGGAGCTGTACCCCACCTCCAGTCTCACTCAGGGGCACAACCGTGGCCTCGGGCTGCCTGCAGGAGTGTGGCACCCCTGGGACACCTCTGAGTCGAGGAGGGCATGTAGGGTCAGCGAAGACACCGCAATGTGTGCCCGCAGAGCCGGCCCTGGGCCAGGGGAGGCCGCGGTGGGTGAGGGGGGCCGTGTGTGATGTGATGTTGATGCTCCCCAAACTCCTGGAGCGGCTGTTCCCAGGGCGGAGGGTACCGAACCCCCTCAGAGGGCTGTCCCCAGTGGGGTGCTCCCCGAGTCCCCAGGGTGGCTGTCCCCGATGTGCTGCACCCCAAACCCCTCGGTAGGGCTGGCCGCGGGGTGATGCTCCCCGAGCCCCCGGGGTACCGGGACCGCTCCATCCCCCCCGTGCGGCGGCGGCGGGGCGGGGAGGCGGGGTCCGGGCGGGGGGCGGTGTTGATGGCGATGCCGTCCCCCGTGGCGGGGCGGGCTCGGGCCGGTCCCACCGCCCCGTCCGGCCCCCGGGCGGAGCCGGGCGCGGAGCGCGGAGCCGAGCGGGCG
>VZTB01017793.1:479829-544467 GCA_013397245.1 Thryothorus ludovicianus | reverse complement strand
ATAATAATAATAATAATAAATTAGACATTTAATCATCACTGTATTTACATAACATTGCCAGCATTTCATAAAAATGTTTTATCCAAATATTTTGTGGGAGTTTACTCATGTATCCTTTTCACAATAGTTACACATCTTCGTAAGAGAGAAACAATATTAATTTTTTCTTGTGGAGAAAATTCTTTAGGATCATTGTCTCTCTCTCTCTCTCTCAACTCTAATGTAATAATGTCCTTTGCAGTTAATAAAATTTTTCCATCCATTAAGCAGGTTCTCCTTGGTTGAAGACTATCACACATTAGACAATAACTAGTCTGCCCTCCATGACAGTCACTGTCCTTATGAAAGCTCTTTAAGTAATCTGCCATGTAGATTTCCACAAAGAATGTCTTGCAGATGATGAAATGCACAGATTAATTTAGTTGTTTTTTATATTTTAACCAGCTAATTCTATCTAGCATGAACTTAGTTATAACAAGCTGAGTATGGTGTTATCCCAATGTTTAGTTTTTCCATACTGTTGGTAATGTTGATGAAAAGTGCTCAAATTGTCAGATCTCAGGCTGGTGGTCAAACTTGAAAATAATTCCTATATATGACATCTCTCTGAAAGAAAAAAAAAAAACCCAAACAAATTAAAAGATGAGAAGAAATAATGCCTCCAACCATAAATGGCAAAGTCTTGTGAAATACAAAGTTATACGTGGCATATTGCCAGGACAAAAGCAGTTTTGACAATTGATCTAACACTGCTGGCAGTGTTATCCTTCTGTGCCATGTCCTAGGTTCTACACTACTATGTGATAGCAAAACAGATTTGTTATTGCCAAGACAACACAGAAGAAATGTTGTTTCTGAACAAGGTTCAGAGGTTGGAAAAGCAACAGGTTTAATTATTGTACTTTGAGTTTTAACCTGAAAGCTGCCCAGCTGCCCAGCTGTGAGAACACACAGGGACCTAGAGGGTTCTTTGCCCTCTCTCTGCAAATGTCTGTGTGGCCTGTAGGTACTTCCCAGCACCTCAGGTCAGGGGTCAAGGCCATTCTGTCTGAAGGGCTGTAACAGGGACTCATATTAAAAACACTGGTTGCCTGGGATGGCCATGGCCTTTGAGCTGCTCTCTTCTCATAGAGGAGTTGTTCTTAGCACTACTACCAGAAAACATTGTCCTTCTCAATGCCAACTAGTTACGTCTCTCACTTGGAGCTAACAGAGACTTTTGTTAAGTCTAGATGGAAATGTACAAAAGAAAAATTTGCATAATATCAAATCAGGGTTTAATGAGATCACATTTGCTGTTTGCTCTGTGATAGGTGGTATGTGATTGCATTTCCTACTTCATATGGTGGTTTGAGGGGTTGCTGAAAATGGTTATTTTCTTTAAATTTAGTTCACTTGTGCCTGTTACTAAGAAGAGTATTGGGGCTGTGCCTTCTTTTGTCTCCACACCTGCCACACATTTGAAAGATCTCTGCAGACTACATACTACATAAATTCCCAGAATAAAAGGCCCTAATCTTAGTCACAGCACATTAGCTGTGGTTCCAACCAGTGCATAGTACTGGCATTTATGGTGAAGGAGGAAAAAGAAGATCTCCTTACTGTTTATTTCCCCCTTTTTTTTTTTTTTTTTTTTTAAGAAGCTGCTGATAGAAAGCTTCATAGTATTTCATCCTAGGCCGAGCTTCTCAAGGAATCTGGAAACATTTTAGTCACTAAAATATTGTCTCTCACTAATTTTTCCAATGCTTGTCAGCAGCTTCTCAGGAAACTTGGATAGTATATTTTTTTTCTCTGCAAAATCAGGACTCAGTTCTTGCAGGAGCATTGCACATGTTCTTGGAAAGGTACGTACCTGTGCTTCTAGGTGGTTCTGCTTTATCACAAAATTTCAGTTAAAAAAAGTAATTTTACTTCATCTGTCAAGATAAGAAATAAATAATATGGGGTCTATGACCATGGGGACAAATACAGAAGACAGGAGAACACAATTTTTGGTTGTTTTTCAAACAAGCTTCTTTTTGTTACCGTCTTGTTTCTTCAGCATCTCAGCTACCTTGAAAGCAGGCTATTAGCTTCTCCATGCAACCCCAGAGGGGTGCTAAGCATTCCTAGGGCTATTTCCTCTCTGCTAGGGCATCTCTTAGCCCTCCCCATGCTACAAGATCTGATTTTCAAAATCCCTCATAGCAACATCAGCAGTTACTGTAGTGGACTGGCCTTTTCCGTGAGCTTGTAGAAGAAAAGCTTTATTTGTATGTCTTCCCTTGCTCAGCTTAAGTTAGAAGTTTCTACAAGCAATATTAAAATGTCCTAGATTGTGTTTCTTGAAAAATATTGAGGTTTTTAGATTTATTTTGGTTTCAAAGGCATCATTAGAAGATGAAATATGACTCAAGGCACAGTGTCATGGCTAAGAGGATATTTGGGATAAAAAACAGCTATGCACTGTTGGCTAAGCAGGGATGAATCAGAGACATGTTCCATAAGAGATTTCTGTTCTGTGTTCCACTTGGACAATGGACAGGTCAATGGCATTGAAAGGAATGGCTTCCAGCAAGCTTATTTTTGGCAATCATAGACAAGCTATTTGGCACACTGTTTCTCTTAATTTCAGCTGAATAAAAGAAGGCAGTCAAGCTCCTTTATGAAGTATACAAGGAAAAAAGAGAACTCTGTGTCTAGAACAGAAAACAGCTAGCAATATGAAAAACTAAGGTGGCGATTTTTGGGGGATGGTGGGAATTACCATTGTTCAACAATGCAGAGCTCAGGCAGTGGGTGGAACACAGCTGTAAGGTGCAGCAGGAGAGGCAGGAGAACTTGGAATATCATTTCCCCTTAGAAAAAGCCAAGACCAAGCTTCTTTTGAGCAGATTGGTGTCTGAAAAGACCGGCTTGAAAACATGCCCAGATGAACTGTTTCTTGTCTTTTCCTGTTGGATTCTGGGAAAAAGAATTATAGGTACATTCTTTGTGTAAATAAAAGAGTCGTAGCAAAGAAATACCTGGCTCAGATCACAGCTTCACCATATAATTGTAACAGTTCAGCAAATCTCAAACATTGTCCTATTACTGCTAGAAGGGGAAAAAATGGACTAAACATATATATGTAGGCACAGCTTTTCCATTGGAATAGTCCACTTCTTGAAAGGAATCAAAACTTTCTACAAAATTAGCTCCAAATTGGTGATGAGTTAGCACAAAGAAAAGACTGGAAAGAAGTTGAAATTCTTGCAATAGTTTAAAAAGTAGATAATTCAATGTCTCATTCTAAAACTGACTTCAGAGTCAAGATGTTGAACCTGGAAGTGGGTTTTAAAAATAGGCTTGAAGAGGTAGGCTTTTAAAAACAAAATGTAAAAACTTCCCCTGATGTTTCAGTTCAGCCATTGAACTAGAAAACTACAATTAGAAAATAGAAAACCACAATTTTTTTTTGTAGCCTAAATCTGGTTCTCCTGCCCCTGAAAAAAATGTGCAACCTTAACAGGCATTTCTTAGTACCTGAAAGGGTGAGTCTAGCAATTTTAGATAGATAGTAGTTATTCCTTCTGACATTCAACCCTCTAAAATCAATAGCAAGACTGTATTGACTTGGCACTCAGCCTGGCAGGAGCTTAGCCAGCATAGGGGAGGTGTCATCAATCTAGAGAGGAGAGGACTGAGAGGAGATTTCTTTAATGCATACAAATATTTCAAAGATGGATGTCAATAGGCTGGTGCCAGCCTTTTTTCAGTGGATGAGAAGCCACGTCTGCAGACGCACAAGACCCCCAGAGGTACCTTCCCACCCTAAAAATTCTGTGATTCATTTTCCCTGCTCCCAGCTGGTCACTGTCATGCCCAGACCACCCCAAGCCTGGACCAGGAGTCTCCTTCCTTGACCTGGCATCTGCCTTCTGCTATGGACTGGGATTCTCTGATTTTCCCTGACCTATGACTTCAGTTAAGGAAGCGCTTCCTCCAATTCCTTCACTTAAAATAAAACTGAAACTGTTTCTGATTCTGCTTCTATAAGTGTTTTGTACTCTTACAGGGGCATATCCAGAACTATCTCGGTGATGCAAGCACTCGCTCTGGGGAGACAAGTGAAGTCAAATTAGATCTTTTGTGTTATTCAAATTATAGATTTTGTTGTTTTGATGAGTTTAATATTCTCACCTGCTGTTGAAAACGTTGTAAGGAATTAAAAACTGATTCTACAAAAATCTCTTATATGCCTATTAATGTTTTTATTTCAGAACCAGGTAAAACGAACTTTGTGGTGTAAAGTGGGCTTTGCAAGTGGTGACAATCTTTACTAATGACACTGCCAGTCACTTGTTATGGTCTGGAATTATTAGTTTGTTCTAAAATGAGCTAGAGATTATAAACATCTCATTTTTCCCTAAAGGTTAATCTAAGACTTTGATCTGAGAAAAATCCATTTACAGGTAAGAGTCAGACTAGCTTTATCCACTGCATCAGAAGTGATCCCAGTGGTGATTGTTAAGGAAAGATTGTAAAAAGGAATAGAACTGGAAAAGATTTGGAGGAATTCTTGCAGAAAAAGAGGCAGACTTCATTCTGAGATGTGTTAATGGGAGCCTGAGGTTGTGGATGTGAGAGGTGGGTGTTCCTATTGAGTTCTGTGTCCAGCTTTGGACAAGGCACTTCCAGTCTCTGGAGAGAGAAGCCACAGGATTGATAAAGAATTTGCTAAATATTTGCTAAACTGTTTGGAAAGCCTGATGTGTCTACATCAATTTATACTAAATGAAGGGAAATACAAAAGGGAACAAGACAATTCTTTCAATATGTCACAAATGGTTATGAAGAGGATAATGATCAGTTAGTTATTCCTTATGTCTCCTGCAGGGAGGACAAGGAATTTAATGGGTTTTCTTCAAATGGGTCAGTGATATCTGCATAAACCCAGAAGTCTGAAGCATAACCTGAACAGTATTTGCAATAGATTTACCTGCTTTTTCAACTTCTGTGTGTTGTGTTAATCACATTATTTTATAGTCTTACTGTTTAATCTTCCTTACTTTCGTAAAAACCAGTTTTATTGATAATCTCATCAAGTATTTGTACTGTTATTCATAATATGGGTATTTGTTCTCACCCAAGACATGTTTGAAAATTTTCTTAGACTTGCCCAGATAACTGAAAACTGTGCCATCATTCTCATTTTGGAATGTCACTCACGGAGCTACTAAAACTGGCCACTACTACTGCTACATGGTGGTTTGTAACACATGAACCAGAGCTTCATGGCACCATCATTCTTACTCCTTGTATTCAGCTGAGAAGAGGTGCATGCTCAACACCCCGTCATGCAGAGCATGGGTGTTCAAGAGGTACAGAAGAACTGGTCCTAAATGTTGAGCAATGAAAGATTTGACAAAAAAAAGGGTTGGGACAATGATTATAAGCATTTACACAAAAAAAGTAAGATTTCATGTACCTTTGTATTTTGTTAGAAGATAAATCATACATAACATTTCACAGAGTAACATTCTGCATCATAATTCTTTGCATTATGGCCATCTTAACTAAAATGTAAAATATGAAGAATATTTTATTCACAAAATTAATATGAGAAAGTTGAATTACAACTGACATGCTAGATGATATTTTTTTGGAGATGAATAATTCCATGGGAGCAAGTGAAACATAGGCTGCAAAAATAATACCGAATGCTAAAGAACTCAGTTAGAAAAGCTAGTATTTGTACAAAAAAAACCACTGAAAAAACTGCACGCAGCATAAAGCTCCTGGAACAAAAGTACTCCGTTTGTGTCAATGAAAATCTTGTCATTCACTTCAGTGAAGGAAGGTTTTATCTACCATTTCACCTCACATTATCTTATAATATGAAAATAAGATTCTGCTACTAATATAACTAGAGATTTAGAGTACAAGATAATCTCCTCTATAAAATGGCAGGCTTTTGTTCAAAATGTCTACAATCATTGGTTTTATCTGCCTTATCATCTCTTTTCCTCTCTGATGAATGCAAACTGTTTGGGTAATTTGCTTTGACCAGATCTGTGTCTGGGAGATCTTAAGTGGAAAAACTATTTGCATACTTAAGAATCCTGAGAACAGAGAGTGGCATTATAGTTTGGGATTTGGTTGGGGGTTTTTATCCCCTGTGCTGGGCCAAGAGAGACACTTTACATTTATATGTAGCAATTACCATTCCTAATTTTTGTAATGAAACTGGCTTGTGAAAAATGTAACATATAAAATGGAGGCTGCCAGGCTAAGCTTCCTGCTGTTTGCTTTCTTTATTTTTAACATACCAACCCATTAAAGTTTTATATTTGCTTCTGTCTTCTCCTCTGACTGTTTTTACTAAGTATTGTCTCTCAAGAGATGTGGTCTGCAAAGAAAAGGTATTTCACTGGAGCTCTTATGCAGAAATACTAAAGGGTTGCTTTTATTATTTTTTTTTAATTAGTTAGAGAAATGAGGCATTTCACACACACACACACACAAGTAATAGAACAGAAATTGCAGCTGCTACCTTGTGCCATTTTTTTGGTTGAAAATGTCAGCACCACTAAAGACAACTCCAGAAGAATTACTGCCAAAAAATACATCTACATAAAAATACATGTTGTTACATTACTGAACTGGTTGTATGTGTGTGTGTTTTTGACAAAATGCACAAATCTGCCTGCAGACAGATTTGTAAGAGTGATGTGACGAACAAAACTCACCACTTTGGCTGTACCAGTACAGACAAGTCCATGGAAAACAATTACCCTCTCCTCACCTATGGAAAATTTTATTTTTAAAAAATCCAAACAAGAATGTTTTGTTAGCAATTCTTTTTCCTTTGTATTGAATAATCCAAGGGTAATTCAGAGGCTAAAAGAGCAGCAGTGCTAATTGGAAGTATTCTCTCTGCAAAAATTGCAAAGCAGAGAATAATAAACTCAAGCTGCAAGTGGCAGAATGATTTCACTGGTAATACTCATGCACATTTCATCACCCTTTTTGACCCCTGGTCACTGGCAAAATGTAAAAGCTATGATTAAAAAGCAAGATTTTTTTATATTTAAAAAATTATTACTGATAAAAACTGAAACAGATGCATTAGCTCCCACTAACAAGTTCTCACTTTTTCACTGTAGTGTTGATTAAAGAATATAGAAATAAAACTCACATTTCTCTCTGTCTCTTATGGTGATACATCAGATTATTTACAAATAGATAATTCAAACAATGCTCTGAACTTGTGTTGCTAGTCTCACTGAGGAGTGAGATACTGTTATTTCTAGGAATTCTACACCAGGATGTTTCAAAGCAAATGTCAAATTATCACATTTTAGACCATAATCTAATTAGAAACTCATAACATTTCCATGATGTGCAAATATTTATAATGAATTTCCATTTTCTATTTTGTAGCATGTGTAATGCCTAATGTGGATTTATGATTTTGACAGTTTTATGGATATTAACCTCACAGTCCTTTCCTTTTGTGAATTTCAGTAGAAGTGCGGTATTATGCATAATTTTCAGGAGCATTAACTTTTCCAGGTTGCTCAGACTCAGAGGAAATAATTTGCTTGCCTATCCAATAAAATACAATGTCCTTTTTCAGTGAGAAATGAAGATCTTATGTCCAGATGCTTTATAATTTATATCTGTTTTTTAAAACTATTGAAAAAGTGCAGCCTGTGGCCAGAGAAATCTCATTACTTAAAATCTGCACTTCAAGAGAATTTGAAGTTGTACAAATGGATTTTAAGTTTGATAGGAAAATTGATTGGAGATTGTACATTGTGAATACATTAGGTTTATAAAGACAAAACATGCATGAAGGGCAATTACTGCTAGTGTTGCTATATTAGTATGAATGTTAATAGCATGTTTGTTTTTGAAATGGGTTATGCATTCTGGTAAATGTCTGCTTGAATCTAGTCATCTGTGTATCACTTGTCTAAGTACTCTCATTTAAGATGCCATATCCCTTCTTGTAGCAATAAAGGGGTAAAGCAACATTAATATTAAATAATTAGAAAAACAAAAGGGGAATGATTAAACATATTTACATAATTGAAATAACACTGAGTCGCAGTGGGAAATCGGGACAATGTTGTCTCCTTTCAAAGTAATTCATAATTCAGATTTTTAATTATGGCATATTCATTCATTTAAAGATGATTCTGGATGAGAGGGCCACTAATGAAATACAATCATTAGCATCTAAACAAAGTAATTTAGAAAGTCTCCTTTCGGGGAAAAGATTTCTAGAACATCATCAATCACACAAGATATGCAAAAACAAGCAATTAAACCACACACAAGAACTACAACAACCTTATATATTAGTAATGTACACATGAAAACATAACTGATTACAATGATTAGAGTAGGGTAGTGTGGTTAATTTGTATGTTATGTAGTAATTTAATGGAAGAATGTACCAGGACAGACACATCTCACAAAAAATGAATGCCATACCATTGATATATATTTAAAATATATTAATGTCATTGTAGTCAGTGCCAAGTTATCAATAAAAATCCACTGATGAAAATCTGGAACCATGTTCTTCAAATATGTGTAACTTCCTGACTATGAACCCTGGACTATGGTTTTGGTTTGGGGTTTATTTGTTTGGGGGTTTATTCTGTTTATTTATTTTTTCTTATTTGTATTGTATTTTATTTTATCAAATTGACAAAATGCAGGCTTAGGAAGATATTTCATGCGAGAAGCAGGTGCTGCATTAGTTTCTCATTAACTACTCAAATCCTGCTCTGGGTTATAGCAACAAGGAGTTCATAGACATAAATGGGTCAGTGATTTACAGGGTCTTTCCATATACACAATTACAATTCATTAAACATGTGGAAGCATTAAATGGACAGAGTAATTCCGCACGATTTTAATGTCTGTGTGCATTGTCCTCTTAAAGCAACACAAAAAGGCTGGCTTTAAACACCTTCTTCTTTGAGTTAAATTATAATCTGGTTGTAAAGCCATACCATTTCTGCCTCTCATGTAAAGAAAAGGCAGAAACAGTGGAGTGTGTGTGTGAGGAGCATCCTGCCGTGGTGAGGCAGGAGCGGCTGGTGTAGCTGTGCTGCCTTTGATAACCACCAGGCTTAGAAGCCAAAATATGTTCTATTGGGTACTCAAAAGATAAAAATACTGGTTAATTTTCAACAGTGCTCCTTCATTTGACTTTACAATTTATAGCAGTGAACATTAATGCAAGAATAGCTTGGTTGAGGAGGAGTTTAAAATTAGAGCACCTCTTCTCATTAGCCCCAGCAGCCTGACCCAGGGTGAACTGAGAAGTAATTTGCTGCCAGATCCTCATTTTGCTTCTGTTATCACTCCTTGTAAATGAAGCGCAGCAATTTATTGTAGCACCTCAAGGAGTCAAGAACATAATGTGTAAAACACATACAAAAAAAATCTTTCTTCACATTCATTAACACCCAGCACATAGAGGCTGTTCACTTTTCACTCTAATGAAGGAGGGGGATCTTAAATATAAAGCTTTCCAGGCTGTGAAGAAGGCCTCTTCAGGTCATTAGACAGAAGCTGAGTTGGACAGAAGAAAGGTCATTGACAAAAAAGGGAGAATGGCAATATGATGAAAAATAGAAAATGGATAAAAGAAGAGACTTTAGAAAGCTCAGAGAATGGAAAGTACATTTTTGGCATCAGTGATCAACCTTTCTTGTCTCTATGTTCATTTTCTGTTGTCAGTGAAGAAAATAATATCTGGCTTTTTATTTAGCTGGGAATTGCTCTTGTGTTTGGTCAATTCTCATTTCATCATCCTTGATCTGACCTTGTGGGAAGCATTAATAGGTCTATTTTTAAGGGACCTTTGTCTGCTGGCTTTAATTTCAGCCCTTCATTTTGCTCTTTTTTATTAAAAACATGCAGTTTACCAGATTTTAATGTATTCTGATTATGTAACCGACACTTTCCCCTTAGGGAGATTATTTATCTCACTAGTCCTGATTAACACTTTGAGTTTATAGCTGTATATTAACACCACATTCAGGAATACTAGGAAACTCCTATATGCAAATCAATTTATATTGGTAATAGAAACAGAGGACCTTAAAGAGGAATTGGGAGCGCTCCTTGAACATGTGCTGAATGCAGAACGTGTGTACTTAGGGGTGGAAGGTACCTAAGCCAAGAGGCATAGAAACTCATGGAAAATACCCTTTTGTTATTTACCAGTGTCAAGTGGTAGAAGGGTTGAATTCTGCAGTTCTGTAGCAGTCACCACTGAGTAATTTTTTTTCACAAATGCATATAACTTGCATTGATTTAACTAGCTTTTGACATGTATATGTATTGGGGATAAAGAGACAGCAAAATTGGGTTTTTTTTGTCTGTTACCATTTTTGTTATTTTGGACAAGCAAATATTCTTTATCTTGTAATGTATTTTCTTATGTTTGCCCACATCTCGTTGCTGGATCTTTGCTTGTACAAGGTAATCTCATAAATTAGAGTGTATATATTTTACAGTAAATGATTTCCCATTTAGTTAACAGCATGAGACCATTATCTTGTGACAAAACTCTGTTCCAGTGAAGACTCTTCATTAAATAAGTAATCACCCTTTACATACAATGGAATTAGTATACAGATATACCATGTTAAAAAGCCAGCATTTGACAACAACATGACCAACATCAAATTATGCCTTATTCTTGTAATCCTTCTGAAAACTAGTCTGCAGTTATAACCCTTGGATATTCATAGACCAAAAACCTCTGATCGAAATCAGCTGTCAACATATTGAGCATATCAAAGAGAAATTAGACATCATTTTGAAACTCCATGACGGTTTGGTTTTATTTTCCTCTAAGAAGGACCCTTATGAATTATGCATGTAAATAATACTCCAGACCACTTTATTTGCTGCTAAGCAGGAACACCAGGTTGCCCAAAACTTCATCTCTCTGCTCCCAGTTCCGTCAGCTTTGTTGTCCAGCTGCTGTCTTGGTACCAAGTTGTGGTATTCTTTTAAACGCAGACAGCTCGGCACATAGAGGTTAAGGACTGGTTTGATGAATGGTCAGAAAGAAAGATCATCTGCATTGCCAGCACCGAAACCATGTTCAGGTGAAGAAGGCAGACTTCCACCCCTAGTCCATTCACTAGCAGTTAAAACAATTTGTCTACTTATTTAACTCATTGGTTTTACCTTATTGCTCATTATCAAGCAGAATATAACTAAAGGGAGCAGACGTGGGGTCTTCCAAAAGCCTCGAATGTCGAGTAGATTTAAATAGCCAGATGTAGCTCATACTGCTTCTCCTGAGTCCATGTTCATTTTCACACAGCTGTTCATTGGCAGGGACAGCCTGACATCAGTTTGGCCAAGGCTTTCAGCAAAGTTATGTTCATGTACAAGTATTTTGTGGTGTCAAACAAACTACTCCTGGGCTACCATTTGTTTCCTTTTTTGACAATATTTACCATGAAATACATACATTTTCCAGACAGTTCTGGAATTATAATTGTTACTGAAATTACAGTTTCCGATGGAAAGTCTTCTACATCCCTCTGCTTGTTTGGGACTCAGCTAAGCCCTTTTGTTGAGTTCAAAGGAGTGTGTACTGGAGCACGGGAGGACAGAGTTCAGCTGGCTGGAGGGAAGAAAGGGGATGTTATTTGTGTTGTATATTCACGTCCAGGATAGCCAGCTGTAAGTGGGAAACCACTGCTGTTCAAACTGCTCTTTATGTAGCTCTGGATGTTTACATCATATTCCCTAGGAAGAGAATGGTAACATGACAGCAGCAATACTGCTACCTGTTCAGTGGTGCAGTAGTACATTTACAAGATATGCAATACATACATTTACAATGGCATACAGCTATTACAGACAGACCCAGAGTTTGTAGAGCAACTTTGATGCTGGGGTATTTAGTGAAATATGCACCTATTCATGTTGGCTAGCTAACATTTGGACAGAAAAAAAACAGGTCTTCCCTCCACGACTGGAGGTCCTGTTTGCCCTATGGTACCTTTGGGATAGAGTCACATAGCACCTTCTTGCCAGGAGCCAGAAGGCATCACAAATGGATCCTTCACTCCGAAGGAAGTGGCTCCTGCCTGCTGTTGTGAACACCATGGCAAGTCTAAGTTATTGAAAGACTTTCTAAACTAAAAACCTCTTTTTCCTTTCTCTCCTAAAAGGTAAAAAAGTGAATTGCCATTAAATCAACTGGGTTTTCAAAAATACCCCATGAACAATATGATCTGTGACACCTTTAAAAGGATGTAATATTTACTTATAACTCAGTCAGGCAAGACTGAAGCATTCTTTTATATCATATCCAAACCTCAACATTTTCCTTCCTGCAACAACTTCCTACTTTTCTAAAGGATAGGTCATCTCATGTAACTTGTACCTGAGATATAAACCTCATTTCTCTAGCCACAAGTGGATTATTGAAGCTCAGAGAAAAATTAACAATATTGAATCAGGAACAGCAATTACAGAATATTCACTTATTGAATAGTTCCTTAAAACCAAGGAAACAAAATGTTTGAGAAAGGAGGGACTGACTAATTTCAAAGTCCTGAACCCTTTGTTCAAAATCTATCCAAATGAAAGATTTTTACATTTTTTGTAAAATATTCTGAAAATTTCTCAAAAATTCATTTCTGAAATTCCTTGATGATGTTCTGGTCTTTCTTGTCCATTTACTTAAAGTTAATGAAGAAAAAGGAAACAGGGAAAATGGAAGGCAAAAATAATACAAAACTTATCAACCATAACCTCTCATTTCTTATAATATGCTTATATAAAAAGACATTTTCAAAGCCCAATTTAAATTTTTTTTCTTATAAGAAGCTTGGTCTTTTAAAGCTTCAAAATACTTGTTAATGAAAACTGCCAGTGAAGACAGATTTTTCTCTTATTATCAGTGTAAAAACAATTATTTTGACAGTGTGTGTTCTAGCCAAGTTATTGTATGTACATTAAAGATGTATGTATATACTTGCTTTCATTTTCTTGTACAATCCTTTCTAAACCTTGCCTCCATTCAAACCTTCTCTCTCTCCACTCTTTTTTTCATTCAGTTTTGTTCTTCTATATTTTTAACTCACCTTGAGGTTTAAAATAGTGAAGGCTGTCTTCTGTTTATTACTGGAGGGTAGAATACAAAGAGCTTTTATGTTGATTGTCACTCTGCGTGGTGGGGAAGGCAGAACGAACTGGGAGAGGTGAGCAAACCAAGGCGCAGAATGGGGAAATGGTCCTGCTCCTGCCCTCCGTAATTCAGACTATTCTAGACACTAAAATTGTGACAGCTTGCTCTTGTGATAAAGATGTTAACAAGAAAAGAAAATGACATTAATTTAATCTATTCTTGCAGGTCATGCTGAAATGAGACTGTGATGATACAAAATTATAATAATAAATATGGAAGTAATTTCACAGTTCCTTACAGATACTATTCACAATCCTTTCACATGCAAATGTCCTGTCCCGTTCTTCACAACAGTGATTTTTGGTGCCATCCAAGGCTCTAATTCAACATCTTCTAATAGTTGATTCCATAATTACTTTATATGGAAAGAACAATGTAAAATACTATTCCAGATTAAGATCTCAAGATGGCTTTACTTTTATATCATTATATCCCCTGGGTCTTTCCCTCAGGACATTTCTGATTTAAGCATTTTTCATGTTTTCAGAAGCAAATTAGGCCATTGATATTCTCAGCTCATAGTACATTAATAACCAAAAAGTATGCAAAACAAAAAGGGTTGTAAAATAAAATATTTAAAGATAATTTTGTATGAATGAAAGTAGTGGTTTAATTTTCTGGTGTTTTCAGGGGACAGACGAACCTGACACATTAATTCCCAAATCCTGAAAAGTTGGTGATCAAGTGATTATTTAAATCTAAAAGGGATTTGGTATTTAAAAATTCAGCATTTTTAGAAGTTCCTCACTAAGTCAATGGAATACCAAAAATACAAAGAAATACTCTTCTAAGGAGCAATTCAAACAGCAGCATTAAAACTATTGAAAAAAGTCTAAACTAATCTAAAATTTTAATTCTAAAAATGAGACTGTGTCATCACAGTGTCTCCCTTTTTTTTCCAGATTAGTTCACCTTAGAATGATTTTTACTAAGCACTATGTGGGATTTACACTGGCAATGGCACAACCTTTACTGAACAAACGATGCTGAGAGGCACCTACCAGGCAGGAGTGTTACTTTGCTGGGCAATGAGCCCTTGCAGTGTTGCTTCACCAGCAGCATCCTCAGCATGTTTTGTTGAGTTTGCACCTTCTGTGTAATCTGGTAGATACAGAGGGTGGAGCTCAGCTTCTGCATTCTGTTTAATAGCCTCAATTACAGGTGGAAAAGCATATAGTATGTAAATCAGTACACACTAGATGTGATATAATTGCAAGGTCAGTGTGGACAATGTTTTGCTGAAGTGCTGCTTTAAGTGAATAATTTCAATGATGAAAGTGTATTTTTTTATATTTGAGAGCTAATGTACTGAACTGGTCTTTCAGAAACATTGCTCCAATTGCACTGTAATGTTAGACTGCAGAAAAATAGTAACAGCCAGATATCCCCCAACCTGAGCAGGAAGCACCTATCTTTGCAGGTAATGTGGCATGTAGCTACCCATAATTGCACCAGGATTTGAAATACAGTGCATTTAGGATGGGGAGTCATAGGAGAGGACACTGGAGAGATTTGATAGGTGGAAGCAAAGACAGCAAGGTAGTAGTGTCTATTCACTCAGGACACTGAAAGCACAGGCAGTTGGTGGGCACTGGTCTGTGTCCCTCCTTCAAGGGCAAAGTCTCAGGATGCTATATCCATTTTGGAAAGATAATTATGTCTTCCTTTTCTAACTATACTTTGTTAATTTAAACAATTTAATTGATTTCAACTAATGATACAGGTAATATGCAATCCATTCAATTTAGCTTTCAGCTATTATTGGGATTTATTTCAGCTTAAAACTTCCACTGACTTATCAATTAAGATCTCACCTGATGTATTAAGGCAGAAATTATCAAGATATTGAATTTAAAATGCTTTTAAACAATTTTTGCAAGAGAGTTGCAGAAAGGTCCCCCGCTCTCCTTTGAAGCATCAATTATTCCTATAAAACAATTAAGCATCAATTTGTTCTTCCATGTAGGTGTAAAGTAGATGATTCCGAGAACAGTTGCTTACAGACTCAAATGCAGAAGCACTAATGATTTTTGCAGGATTTCTCTTGTAAGAGAAATGCGTATAATGATGACGAACCAAAGCAGTCAAGATAGAAAACGAAAATCTGGCAGAATCACAACAAAGGGATAAACAAAGAACATTAACGGAATATAAATAAGCCTGTGATCATGTGGCATATTTGAAAGCAATGCATCTCGTTATCTGAATCTATTTTCTTTATCATCATTGCGATTTGTGATGTGAAGACTCGAATTAAATTAATTGACTCTATTTTCACAGTTCTGATTTATAAAGACATATTGAATTACTATGCAATAATTTTTGCTGAACAGCAAAGTTACTTTTCCTTAACTTAATTTTTCTGTTCCACATAGGTTATTTCCTGTTTTACATAGGTTATTTCTACTTTATTATGAAATTCAAGAAAGTAAGTATGTGGTTAAAAAGGATGTTTATTGGCAAGGGCCTCATTTACAACACATAAGTACCATTATATATTATTACTCTTACAGTTCAAAAGACTTGAGTTAGCCTTTCAAGTAACACCATTTGTAACTAGATGGAAAAGGTCAGGAAAAAACACAATTCATTTTTCTATTCAAATGAAAGGTATCAGGAACCATTCCTGGAGGGAAACAGCAAATGTGACTTGGGATGGTTTTCTTTCTTCCTCTTCCTCCTCCCCATTTTCTTTTCATTTTAGTGTAATGACTTTTCATCATGCTTAACTGGCTGGGAGGACAGCAGAGAACCAAGCTCTCTAGAAAGCTTTGTCAGATGTGTTACATACACCGTGATGAAACAAGTGAATTAAATATAAAAGTAAAAAAAAAATTAGGTTCAGTTATAAAATGTCTATGAAAAGTTTCTGCTTTTACAGGAAAAGGTGAGGAAGGAATGCTTAGTTTTTAGTTTTATTTGTCTTCTTAAAGTAAAGCTCACTGGTTTTCAATACAAGACCAAAATTTTTTAATTTTAAAGAACAAACCCTTTACTTAAAAAAGAGAAATGTGCATAATGAATCACCATCATTTTCAGATTAGCTTTTTTTCTGTTTCAACTGTTTGGTCAGGAATAAGTATACTGTGCACTGCGATTACAAACATGAGCAATGACATTGAAAAAAGAAAAAGCTAATTGAGCAAGATGAGTTTTACACTATGGCCCAAATACAGAAACCCCTTGAAAACATCCTGCTGGCATCAGTATTCTAGTCTGCATGACAGCAAGACTCTTCCCAGCTCAGGGAAGGTCGTGCTCACTCTTAAACCCATGCACCATATTTTGTGCTATTGATATTTAAGTGGCAACCATTTATGCAAAATAAAATTGATTTTCATGATCATTTACAGGCGCTGGAAATCACTGGAAGACACAGGGACACAGCCAGACTCACCAGAAGCCCTGTGGTGGCCATTGAGTAAGAAATGTCTCCAAGTAGCCACTTGCATGCTGTTGCCGCATTACAAAGAGGAAACATCTAAATGCTCGTTTTAGGAAAGATGTCTATTCCCTTGCTGATGGCAGCCTCTTCCAGATAGGAGAAAAGATCTTCTAAAATGACAGTACTATAACAAGAGCAAAACACATTTGCCATATGAACAAAATAAACTTAATCAAATAGTGGAATTAAGAGGATTTCTGTAAGCAGGTGAATTCTGTGTATAATATAATCAAACTGTCAATATTGTTTCATCTAGTCCTACTTTTAATAATTTCCTGGAAATTTCTGAAGGAGGAATATCCAAGTGCAAGGAGAAAGAAATACCTCTTTTATAAAATCCTTTCCTTGTGAACATGTAATTTACTGGTATCACCAAGTGACAGTGAGGAATAGCTGGTACTGAAGAAAAGTTGATTCTGTTGTCCTTGTCCATCAGCTTTTGTCTTCTTCAAGTTCAGTGATCCTGTTTGGGGCCAGGGAATCTATTCATGTTCAATTAGGCCCTGCCCAGACTTGGGAAAAGAACCAATTCTTGCAGGCAGGGCAGGCAGCCAGTTGTGGTGAGGAAGGCAGAAACAAATATTGCAAAATGAGACAAAGAACATCTGTTTGCACAGGGTGGGCAGGCACGTGCACTGCCTGCAGGATGAAAGCTACCCGCATCTGCATGGTAATTGTAAATGGACCCTGCAGTTCAGCAAGTTGATTAAGTCAACTTTTTGCTGGAAATACTGTTCTTGGTCATTAATCGTGATCTTACTTCTTGTCCAGATTTTTTCTTTTCTGTGAGAACTTAATCAAGCTTAAAGAATAGCCATTCCAACTATGCAGCTGCTTTTTCTTTATCTTGCTATATATTCACAGACAGATCTTTACAATGCCCTCTACAAAGGGGATAGTAGCAGACAATACATTTAACCTGATGTTCTGATAAAAGATGCCATTGGGAAAAAAAAAATCTTTGAAATGGAAGCTGATGAGGCAAAAATGGACAGTCTAAATAACATTGCTCCAAATGGAAGAGGTGGACAAACGATGCTAGAGTACATTATTCCACTCCACTGGATGAAGTGACTTTCAAGGACTGATTAGCTCCATGTCTGAGAGGGTTAGCCCCCTGCCTGTTATAACAAGTGCCTATGAAAGGGAGAGCTGATCCGACAACTGGCTATGCCAACCGTGAAGTTATTTCAATACTTTCTCTTCTAACATATTGATTAATCCCATCATCATTTTGAAACCCTATTTTGTACTGAATAAATCATTTTCTAATAAAGAGCAGTTAGAAGGTGTAAAACTTTTGACTTCTCAATGACGCTATCAGCTCCTCTGCAGATTTTACCATTTCTGGCTTTCTGCAAGCTCTGCATGCTGAAGATTATGCTTTTTCATGACTGAAAAGCTTTATTTTTACAATGAAGCCTTTAATATCCTAGTGACAAAGTCACATCATGAATCTTCCTAACTAAAGATGTACCAATTTTATTGTAAACACCAATGTTAAGGGCCTCCATTATTTCTATCCTTTCTCCTCCTTTTTCCCCTTGCTACAACTATTAAGCCAAATGTGATACAAACAAATGACTGCTGCCTTTGGGACCACGTGGCAAATACACCAAAATACACAAGGGAAAGCACCAAAATAACATCTTGCATTTGCAGTATCACCTAATTGTTTGGATCATATAAGAAATTGTGAACAGCCAGAGAGGAAGAAAAAGAGCTCCGATTAGCTAGTGGAAGTACTAACTTACGGGAATCACTTTGAAATGCAAAGATTTGGAAAATACAGAGCCTAATATTCAGCAGAATTGTAATAAGGCAAATTGTATATATCAGAAGCATTTTAGTTTAGTAGAGCAGTTCCTATAATGACATAATGTTGAAAACCAGCCTGAAAATGCAGAGTTAGGCTACACAAGGGGTGAGGCACAGCTCAAACCTTCTGTTTCTTCTCAGACATTCAGATCTGTAGGAAAATCTAAAGGTTCCCTGGTCTGGGGATGTAAGAATGGAGAGAAATAATGGCTCTTCAGCCCAGTGCTTGGGATGTCCTCTTATAAAAGACGGGCTTCCTGATTTTATCCCTTGGTTCAGGAGTGTTTCAGGATTTCACCCAGTGGCTGTTTAATGTGTCCTTTTCATATTGATGAAAACAGTACTTGCTGCTGAAGGTTTTTTTTTGCAGTAATACTTGTAAATAAGAAAACTGTAACTCCATTCACTCTTCACAGTGAACTGGGGCTTGTTTCATAGAGCAGGTAACAGGGAAAGAATTGTATCAGGATTCAAAAAGTTTCAATATTTGAAACAGAGTTGAAATGCACACATTTTTAACAGACATAGTGCTTAGTTCTGTGAAAATTGTTTCATCCATTTAGAACATTTCAATTTGTTTCTTTCCAATTTTTTATGATAGAGCTATCACTAATGCAAAGTAAAACAACTCTTTATTTCTTTGTAATAAATAAGTGAATCATAACACTGACTATCAAAACAGTAAAACACACTTAAAAATGTTTCTAAAAAGTTAAAATTACTCTTCAAACGTGGAAATTTTTTATTCTTCTAAAGAAATCTGTGTGTAGGGTATTTTTAATGTATTTGATTAGTTAAGCAAGATATTACTTATCTGAGACTACGAAAATTTTTATGGTATGATTGTAGAGACATTCCACTAAGAGCTATTTTGCATTTTTAAGATTTTATTCTTAACTAGGCTTTTTTGGAGCATTAACACCTAGTTAAATATATATTTTATTTTTAAAAATTTTAATTACAAATGTGTTTCATTTGCCCTGTCTCGTACTTCTTAAACTAGAGGAAAGAAGCACTATCACAGTAATAGCCATGACTAGGAAAGAAGAAAAAAAGAGCTGAAAGTTCTAATCAAAACTGCAATCAGAAAGATGACAAATGGCGAAGACTATTAAATTTTCTTTGCTCCCTTGATGAATTTAATAAAGAACTAATCAAAGATCATTAGAGGGCTTTTGTGCTTGGTGTGCGTTGTAACTGGATTGCAATTGGAATTTATGTTTTAATGGTTATCTATGGTTGAATTGGACCTTTAAATACAGAAAGAGCTATTTTTGGCATTTTTCATTGAAAATATTTATTTTAAAATGTCAAATCATTGTATGTTGCTTCTATGCCTTACATGGTAAAATACAGTCTACTTCATTGTGGTTGGAAATTTTAAAATTGGTATCAGTATCAGTGTTTAGTTTGAATTTTATAATGATCTTCTTCCTTTTAATTTTGTAAGAAAATTAGAAATTAGACACTTCCCTGGCAGTTATGTAAGTAATCTGATTGCTAGGACTATTGGCAACCTGTAGAATTTCCTGTATGGAAATCTACCTTTTGCAAATCTTCAGGTTTAACTGAGTGTTCTTAAAGTGTGCTTCTTCAATCTTATTTTCATATTCCCTATTTGGTGCTGCAATAATAAAAGCCAGTAGATGCAGCAACAGAAGATGTAGTCTAAGCAGTCTATTTTTTCCTTTCTGAGTCTTAATCTGCAGTTTCAAGTTGAATGATGAAAGAGAGACTGTACATTCCCTTGGATAAAATGTAATCATAAGGATGGTTGAGTATGCTGGAAGCATGTATACACTTCATATACTTCATTTGCAAATGGCGACAGAAATGATATGAAAAAACTCCTCAACCTCTTTTTAAAGTAACTCTTTGGAGGGTGCAGTTAGCATAAAATTTATAGCCAACTGGTTGGTTATGACAGGGTAGAGAAGGTGGCTTCATGACTTTGATTTCCACTCATCCTTTGTGCCACCTGGGCAGTTCCTGTCTCATTAACTGGAACAGTGGGCTTACAATACCTGACCTCAACATCTGGTCTATTTGTCTGCCACAGACTAGTTTTGCTCTTACTATTGCTGTAGCATTTAGGGAGATTCCTTGCAGTAATGTGTCCTGCCTCCCTGCGTCCCTGTGCCTGGATGCTGACAGCACTTCCCTGATTCACTGGTGGTAACGTCCTCCTTTTCCCTCTGTCTTCTCTGTCTGTCTCCCCTCTCTCCCAGTCCTTTTCCATTTTCCTTCCTTCTTTTCTGTCTCTTCTAGCCCTCTTTCATCTGGGTAATTCCCCTTTTTCTTCTCGTTTTTGTTACCAATAAATGGTTCTCAGATACAACATCTGCCTCATTTGGCTTAATTTCGTTCCCAACCATCCTTTCTTAAAAGAACTCCTCGCTGTTCCCCACACTGGAACGCAACAAGCAGTAATCTAAAACACCCACCAGTTTGCTATGCAAAAAAACAACCAAACAAATAACTAAAAAAAATAAAAAACGCTATTTTAAGTCTTACACTCACACTGAAAGGAATAGGAGACTCTCTTTTAGATAATGAAGATGTGTACAAGATTCTTAATATTTTGATATGATTATAATAATTTTGTAGTTATATTCTGTGAGACACATAGATATAAACACAGAAACAGATCAGCTGTTCAGGTGCTCAGAAAGAAACCACATTATCCTCCAACATCTAATACAGATGAATCTATATCCTATTGTTTGAATGAGTATTGCACACTAACACGTAGGCTTTTCAACAGAAAAATTGTTTAAGGAAAATGAGATATTAACCTCCAAAATAAGTGCATGATAGTTTCAGGAATAACCCTGTCTAGGACTAGTAAGATGTGAGATCAGGATCAGACGTCAAGTTAGCTTTGGCTTGCTTCCATATTTTTGAGAAATTGGAAGTGAGAGAAAGCTTGGCCTCTGTGAATTAGCATGGGATGTAAATTACTACCTGTGTAATGAACAGGTCAATAATTTCAAAGCTAATGTAACTCAACCACATCATCAAATCTACAGACATTGGAAAATGTCAGATAATGGTGAAATCCTAGCAGAAACACCCTCTATCCTTCAATCTATAAACTGTAATTGTCTGCCAAACAATAAATCATTTCAGTCTTTCTAACTAACAGCGAAAGAGCAGATTTTCAAGAATTATGGACGTGAATTATTTGGATGTGAAAGATAGCTCAAAGAGAGGAGCAGTCTCTGGCCCTGCAGGCATAGATGCAGAAATGTTTGTGCCCATTCTGGCTCCTCTGTCTCCCACTGGGAGCAATGCCAGGCTTAGTCCTGACCACAGAGTGACCTGTACTGAAAGCACAGCTTGAATTCCTTCTTGGAATGGGCTGTGAGGTGGTGCTGCAGAGGGCACCATGAAGAAGCAAGCATGGCTGCAGGGTGGTTAGCTGGGGCACAGGAGGGACACAGAGAGTGTGTAACACCCAGTACAGACACAGTGCACATGTCCCTTCGTTAACAGGAGAGGAGGGGCAAGATCCTGAACCAAGTACCTCATCTGTCTTCGTCATGTACAAATGTTTTATTTTTCATTTTCTGTGGTGTTGAACATACATGTGAACTACTCTACGTTTTGCAATTCCACCCTCAAGGTTGTGGGACAAGCTAAAACAGAGATTTTGCATTCCAAGTCTAGTAATCCACTGATAGGGATTGATGAAGACAGATAGCTTGAGAAAGATAAATTATTTAAAATTATTTAAGCCTCTCTGCATGTCCCAGGACCAACCACAGAAAATGAGATATTGATGAACAGGAACACAAAAGACAGAAGAAGTATTTTATTGGGAAGCTGCTTGAAATAGTTGTGATAATCCTAAACAGCAGAACCCAGGAGATCCACAAAGTTGACACACTTCCAAGGTTTGTCTGCCTAAGTTTGGAGAACAATTGACCTGGAGAAAAGTATCAGGAGCGTCTAAGAAGCTAGAGTAGATAAGCAAAAGGATCACAAACTGAAGTGAATTTTTTGAAAGTATAATTTATTTAGGTTTAAATTTATTATGGCTTTGCCATTCTGTCTTTAAACAATAAATTATTAGATTTCTTAATAATAGGTGGTGATAAATCCAGCTTTGGGTGATACACTACAAGAAGACTTCTTATTTCTCTAGATTGGCAACTTCTAAATAAACTCTCCTAGTGCCTGGCATTTTGATATATTTCTGAGACATTTACTAAGTTATGGAGGTAACAGCACTTGATGAATGGGTTTAAAATCTGATCAGGGATGAACTTCATACATAACAAATGTCAGCCATCGACCATAATAATCAGGAAATATCCTGCAAATCATTATGTAGATGGAAAGGTGCCTGATGTCAGAGGCTTCAGAGGACATGGCAATGGTGAATGAAAATCATTACTCTTTCTATGCAGCAATACTTCATGGAAAAGGGTAAAATAAGGGGATCAAATTTTGCCAATGGGAAAATAACACCAAGAGACTGTGGTTTGGGTGGTTTCTAGGAACAATACAGAGTGTGGGGCCCCAGCCCTGCCGGAGGCCGCACGTGTTCATGCGCTGAGGCAATGGCCGTGCGAGGGCTAGGCCCGGCCAGGCCTCGCCTTCCGCTGTGACAGAGCCCCGCCCCCAGGCGCTGGCTGGCCATCAATCACACCCTGCTGGGACTAACTTGGCATCTGATTGGCAGAGCCATCCATCAATCACACACAGGGCAGGGCTATCTCAGCCCTGATTGGCCAAGCGATCAGCCGTCCCCCCAGGGGGCGGGCCCAAAGGCTCCAAGGGGCCTATATCTATTATTCACTTTTATTTTATTGTGGGATTTTCTAAGTGCATCTGAATGTGCAGACACTGTTGAGGCCAGAACTGAATACACCCTGAATCTGAGACTTTAATCGATTTATTTTATTTTAATTTTTATATAATTGTCATTACTTTTAACCTATTTGGTCTCCTTTTCTATTCAAGGGGAGCAAAGGCCATTCTCTCCATAAGAAATTTAAGGGCTTACACAGGAAACTAAGAAATAGACTGCATAGAAGAAAACACGTTCATCTTGAAGCAGCAGGAGCGACTCGGTGTATTAGTGTGTGGGGGGTTTGCCCTCCTGAATCATGTGCATTGCTCCTGCAGCAGAGCTGGCTCCACTCCTGTTCCCAGAGCTGTGTTGAGGCAGAGGAATGGGAGCTGTCCCTGCAGAGGTGGCAAGGAAGAACAAAACCACTGACTGGTCTGCATTCAGTGTTAGGTTTGCTTGTGCTGTGTTGGATACAGAGGCTGAAAGCTGCTTTGAGCTCAGGCTTCTATGTAAGATATGACCTCTCAGTGAGTAGACGTCCTCCCAGCACTGGAAAGCATCCCACATCCCAGATGTGGTACCCACACTGTTATGTGGGACCCCTGTACCCCTGTCCCATTCCCACTGTTACATTTGCGCTTTCTCCTCCCTCGGTGAGACACTAAAAATAGTCCCGTAGCAGCACCATTGCTGCTTGACTCATGCCTGACTTTTATATTTCCATCTGGAAATCTCAGAGTGCCTTACCAGGGTCACTCTTACAGGTCAAACCTAGCTTTAACTGGCAGCAAAACCCCAGTTCTGCCTTACTGTTAGTTTTATGATTGATGATGTTTATTTAGTTTTTCATCTGTTGCTGGCCTGGGATTGGATTGTAGTACAGTATGAACACAGCTGTTTATTTTCAACTTCTGCAGCTTTTTTATTTAGGTCAAATGGAGTAAAAAATTAGTAAAATTAAATTTCTAGGCCTGTGTCTTTACACCTAGGTAAAATAAACCATGGCTGGAGAGAGAAGTCCATGTTCAGATTTCCCCCAAAGCACAGAGGAAGCAGAGGTGTGAGACAAGTGGGAGGTGGTGGGTGCAGTGTTGTAGATTTCTGCCTATGTTTGGGAAACTGCTGCTGCAGATTGGTCTGTGTTGGAGGCAGAGGTGCCATGGCAGCAGGAACTGGAACACAGACTCCTGCAGAGGTTGCTGCTCAGGTGCCAGTGGCTGGGATGTACTCTGGTTCCTGGGCTGCACACTCACAGTGGTGTTGTTGCTGGAGCTGGCTGGTTTAAAGCTGGAGTGGGTGTATTTCCAGTCACTACAACACTCCTTTCCCCTTGCTCTGCAGACACACACAAGCACGCATGTGTACACACATGCACACACACTGCACTCATTCACAGACTGTTTTGTTGGTTTTCTTTTAAAAACACATCTGCCTTTCTCTCTTAGTTCCTCTCCAGACTGCGTGTCTCCTAGTCTTACACTGCTGTAAATAAGTGTCTGTTGTTCAGATATTATTCACCTTTCCCTTTTGTTCTAGCCAATTTTGTTGATAGAGTGTGAGAAAACAACTCAAGAGATAAGGTTATAATGTTCATTTCTAAGAGCCATAGTTAAGTGTTACATTTGTACTTCTGACTTATCTTCTATTGCATAATAAAAAGTGAAGAACCCAAGTACTTTGTTATATAAGTAGAAAATACTTGTCCCCACAATTTTACCCTTCAAACAATATATAGGAATCAAAGCATAATACATGGATTTTTTCAAATTATTGAAGGCATTGTAGTACAATTGTCCTACATTGTAGTACTCTCTATAGTTCTACAATCTCAGCAAGAAGGTTGTGAAATATTGCTTTTATACTTTCAATTGACTTTTCTTTACACAACAATTTATGGAAGCATGACATGCCTGGCCTGCTCATAAATTAGGCAGCATAACTTTAATAGAAACCATGAAGAGGCTCAGGTCTTGAACTGAATGTTGTCACTCTATGCGCTAATATGTACTTTAATGTGTTAAAAATTACTTTAATTGAACAGACATTATTAGTGAGCATCTTATGGACATTGAAAGCATTTTTTTTTTCCTGTTGTCTCTTAAATACCTCAGTTAAATTATGCAGGAAAAATTACGTCCTAGCCTGTTGCATAAACTCTGAAGAAAAAATTGGGGAGCCAAAAGAAATATTCCTTTTGAGAACAGAAAGAGTCATGGCAGTTTTAGTGCAAAACATCTTGTTTCAAATCTGTGGGGAAAAATAGAAAGTATTTTTGAACTTCTGTCCCGTTGGTACATTGTGTACAACTTTAACATAACTCATGAGTAATTAGCTGTTTACCATTTAAACCATGTCAAAAGTATCTTAAAGCTTCTTTTATGCTCTTATCATTTTTTAAGGAGCACATTTATACACAAATTGCTTGGCATCTCTATATCAAGGCTTTGATCTCCTCCACTATCAATTGTTGGCTCAGGTACAAGAGACTGTAAAATATACAAAGCTGTCTGCTCTAGACTCCAGATGAAATAAAAAAAAAGAGTCTGTTTATACACAGCCACTCATTAGCTAAGTCAGTCAATATTTACATGTTACAAATATAATGCCTTCTTTGTTAGATAAATTATTTAATTCAACCTCTATGAAACTTCCTTTCAAGACACTAACACTTGCAAATAAATAACTTTTTAGTTCCTTAATTATAATTGTAAGCTGAATACCATGGTTTTTCTCCTTTCTTTTTTCATCCCAACTACTTGGTCAGCTTTGATAAAACATTAAAGAGTGTTTTACAAATACATAAAGCCATTTATGATGTGCTGCCCTACAATGTATTTTTTTGAAAATGTCATCAAACTAGACAAACACTTCTTGTGTGGTGGTATATCTGTTTTCCAAGTTTTCTGTTAGTGCTGTATGCTATAGATTTAATCTAACATCATCCAACAATTAAAGTTCAAGCTTATAGTTGCCAGCACCACTGGCAGGTGTCCTTGTGATGGAAATGCACGTTGATGCATTAGATGACATATGTCTGTGGGTGATATATTCCTTGATAATTGCTTTCCAGCAAATGAGGCCTAGAAGCAACAGCACCTTTCTCCATTTTGTGCCTCCTAGGACTTTTTGTTGTTCTCCTCAGACCTCTGTGTTTTCTTACTATTTTAGTACTTGAAAATACACATAAATTTCATTATTGCAGATGATTATGGCAATAAACAAAATAGTAGCAGCATTTTACAAAAAGAACAGGGAATGAGGGGGAAAGGATTTCTGACCTTATGTGCATACGAGAAAATACAGACACATTCACGTCTTCATGTGTTTCCAGATACAGAGCTTGTTAAATCCCAAGCTTTAGTTATCTTTCCAATATTCTAAAAAAATAATATGTGTTTGGGAGCCCGGGGCTTTTTTTGCACTAAGGTAAATTCACACTGCTCTCAGCATGTCAGCATGTGACTAAGAATTCTTTTTTTTCCCTTTTGTAGATGCACATAAAGAAAAATATTTTCCTTATATTAAGTATTTCTAGCAATTTTCTCATATAGCCCTGTCATCCTTGTAATATTTCTGTGGTGAATTGTGTTAGTGACATTTTTGTGCAAGTGTTTCAAGACATTTCAGAGATGTAAGAATGCAAGTGACATAATTTGCAGATGTCACCTCTGACAGTTTTAGAATTTTTATGTGTTTCTTCAGTGGCTCTGGTAATGACTGTTATCTTCAGTATTGTTGTACCCAATAGATGACTGTATATAGCCATTATTTCTTTAGTGAAAGTCCTTAGCACTATGACACTAAAGCTATGTATGTCCTAAATGGATAAATGAAGAGTGTTTTGTGTGGGGAATGCAGACACAGGTTAGGTTTCCCAATGCAAACAGGCACACTCTACAGAGAAGAGTAGAACATAAAACAGTGTTTTTCACTTTGTAGTCCTTAAAAAATGGGAGGAAAAAAAATAGTCTTGTGTCATCCTGAATCTTCTGTTTGTGGATATTCCTAGAAATTCCACTGTTGCTAGTGATTGACATTCGAAAGATTTATGACTCACTAGCTTTTCACTTGCTTTTGTAATTCATCTAGTTACTGATATAGAAGCTCAGGAGAGCCACATAAAATTAAACATATGCAGGTGAGTTGTTAGAAGAAGGGATGTGACCAAAAGAGCATGGTCCAATTGACTCAGTGTGCTGCTAAGATATCTGAGGGACTGGGGCAAAACTCCCTCACAGAGGGTTGCTGGCCCCTAACAAGCTGAAGGAATCACTTGTGTGAGCTGTAAACACAGTGGTCCCCTGGGGGGTCATGTCCCTGGCCTGGGTCCCCCTTCAGCAGCCTGCTGTCGCCTCTCTCAGAACCCAGACACAGCCAATGCATGGCTGTGGTTAAAGGATCTTCGCTCGCCACGCAGCTTGCAAGGGTGAAGGAGTTTTGGGAGACCAAATGAAATAGGATAAGCAAAAAAATCTCATGTATAGTGAGGAGAAAGGAGAGAGAGAGAGAAAGGGATGCGGGAAAAGAGGATTTTTTTGAGGCTGGCTGTAAATCTGCAGTGATTTGGTGTTTGAGACTTACCTCCTGTGAAAATCATTTCTTGAAAAAAGAAGGATACAAACTTTTTTGTTCTATCACCAGAGCCCGCTCCTCAGGGCAGATCACAACACTGTGAGCAGCACCCCCTCATCTGCATCACATGTGGGCAGAGGTCTTTTCCAAGCTCCTGGAATGCTCCCCTTCTCAGGCGAGAAGCCTGAGGCAGCACGGGGAACAGACCCGGGACATTCCTCTCCCACTTGAGAGGTCGAGCAGTGGAGCTGGCTCACACCTTGTAGCCATCAGGCTCCTGGGGGCTGGTGATACTCTGGAGCCTGTGTACTTGATTTTAAAGTGGGAGAGAGCTGCAAGATCCTCTCTTCATGCAGCATTTCCTTCTTGAAGTGGTTTTACTGTTGGCTCTAAAGAAAGCATGTCCTCACACTAAAGATTACACTAAACCTACTATGTATTATTTATAGAGTAGCTTCCAGGGAATATTTCCTAATTTGAAGAAAAAGCTTGTGGGTTTTCTAGTCATATTTGACTACTGTGAATTGATTTCCTATTATTAGCATAAAAGTGATCTTTTGTGCTATTGCTCCTTCTCCCTTAAAAATGTGAAAGTATGAGTTTAAGGTGTCTTGTGAAAGAAAACAAAAAGATACATTAAGGTTTTTACCGTAATGATCCTGTGTGATTCAGACCTGTTCTGCATGATGAGAATTAATAAAGTTCTTTACATTTTTAATGGGAAAAATATAATTATATATCATGCATTACAATTGATTGGTAGCTGGAAAGTTTGGGTTATTTCTCACTATCCATATCTACTACATTCAGTCTGTACTTTTAATTTGTGTGGACATTATATCAGACAATCTCCCCATGCTTTTCCAGTTAATCTCATAAAATGTTAATGTAATCCCTTCACAAATATGTAAATGCAGTACCACTATGGGTCTGGCAAATAGTAAACAATATGTATCTTATCCTGGGCTTTCCTTCATGTAATTCTCAGCAATAATTTAGTTCTTGTCTTCCACTCTGAAGGATTTAAATGGAATGACCTTTATTCTGGTTTTGTTTGCTCTCTATCTACTAAGCAGCTGCAGTGAAGATGAAGACAAACAGTAGATTAACAGTGGTACCTTTTATAAGGCTGATTAGTCTTGAAATATGCTTCAGTGGAAACAAAAAAGCATAAAATGAGGTCTGAGAGGTTTTTACTCTTTTCATTGAAACTGCTGCATTTCTTTCAGTAAGTCACAGATACTGACTTTTCAATCAAGTATTTTCTTGGAGAGCAGTTGTTTTTGCCAGCACAGCCTGTATAACATTTCAGAAGTGCAAGGTACGTACTTCTAAAATAATTCCACCTTATTTATTTTTCTGGTTCAGATGAGAAATTTGTGGGGAGTTAATTAAAAATATTTACTGGTATTTTATATCATCTGTTTTTCGGTGATTATACATATAATCAACTGTTAAAACCAACACTAGAACTGCTATGGGTGATAGCTGTAATGGGCGCAGCTGGCATTCCTGCAATTTATAAGCACTTTGCAGAAACACATTTTTAACATGTACAAAGTGTGTAAGAGAGAAGTGGCTCCAGACAATGGGTGAACAGCATGGTTTATGGCACGGCTTAACAGCACCTGACAACACCCTGCAAATTTTAGGACTGAATGTAGGAAATAGTTTATCCATCAGTCGACACGGCAAAATGTGCCTGGCACTTACCTGAGCTGGCATCAGTTAAAACCACTGCCTGATAAAATAATACCTCAAATGGGGTTTCTTTATTACACCTGTCTCCCTTGAAAGGCTGCTCTGTGGTCTGCTCCCTTTACTCCTTACTGAAGAGGAGGGGAGAAAGCTTGCTGATTTAGTCATCTTACTAAATCACCCACATCCCCTTCCTGGAGCACCTAGACATTCCTTAGATGTCTCCTATCAAAATCCTGCCCCAGCCTGACCCTGCTTATCAAGCGCTTGTTGTTCTTTCAGAGATTTGAAAGGATTACAGCAGATTAGCTAACGCAGCTCCTTCCCTTATATTGTTTTGTGTGACAGTCAGTTCTATAATAAAAATAAAATTGAAATTTTTAAGCGCATTTTGAGAGTAGGCATACTGCTAATATGCTGAATCTTATGTTTTGGCACAGTTGAATTAAATTTTACATTTTTAAAATTTGTGTTTATCATCAGCCAGCTATTTCCTCCCTTTTTTTTTCTGGATTTTTTTACTTGTAATGAAATTCACCTCATATCTAATAAAGCTCCAACCTGTGAGAAGACTATCTAATACAAAATACATGTTTGTGCTTGATATAAAATATGCATAAATACAGTTTTTATCTCATTTTCATGCCCATTTTGATTTTTAAAACACATATATTCATGTACTAACACCTTGAATAGTGGCCACAAGGTATTTGAGCATTAAATATTGGGTTCCCAGGAAGAACTGAAATCATATGAGAGCAATCCACACTAAATGTCTTTGAGGGGAGGAAAAAAAGGAGAGAAAATAAAAAGGAGGAAGAAAGTAAGAAAGTAGCTGCTACAAAGCTGGGATAAAGGCATCAACAAAAAGAAATTCCAAGAAAAAGCCAAGCTCCCAAACAGGTCACAAAACTCAATTACTGAATTGGCAATGATGCTGAGTTTAAGAGAAGGAAGCCAGTTTGGACAGTAACTTCAAAGCCTGTCTCTGCAATGAGAACCGAAGAACTGAGACTCTGGAGTTGCATGTAGACAATAACAGAACAATATGATGCCAGTTTCCTTTTGAAAAAACTAATAAATTATTCCTTTAATTTCCACCTCACATTTGGTTTTGACTCAGTGACATTTCTCCTTACTTATCATGGATATTTATCATCCTGGAAAGTTTCATGTGCCTTTTGTGGCATCAGTGTCTTTCTTGAGGTCAGGCTGAAAAACAGGGAACAGTCTCAAAATTCAATGGCAAATGTCAAGCCGTGTTTGAATGTGTGTCCAGTGGTGACTTTGAGGTGAGCAGGCTTTGATGGCCACCAGACCTCCTACCTCAAAGCACCAATGGTTGCTCACACAATGCATGGCCCGTGCTGGTCAACCCACCCTGCCAGGCAGCTGGACACATCCTGGGCTCAGTTCTGGGCTTAACATCTCCCTGCTTGCAGATCTGGTCTTGTGGGAGACCATAGGCAGTGAGAACATACCCAGAGTCAGAGTTAAGTCCTGCACCTCCTAATGTTGCACGAATGGTCATAACAAACTTTTGCCTTTTTTTTATGCCATACTCCACCTATTTTTTTTTTCTTTTTAAATAGTAACGTCTCTAATTTTCATCTCCCCAGTCAATGACAGCTCCACCTAATCTGGGGAACTGAGAATTGGTTTTTATCCTCACTGTCTTCTCTGCTACTGGTCATTCTGTTGTGTTTACAAGGCACAGAGCCATGTAGGACTTGGGGCTCAGGAAGAAGCACACAGCAGTGTGTCTTCTACTTGTATTAGGAGATTTTAGAGATTTGAGAAATTCTGGAGGGGAATCCCTTCTATTTATAAATTGAACTGTGGATTTGAGAGTTGAAATGTTTTCAGTAAGGTCTGAAATCACTTTTTGGGCTTGAGCAGTTTCCTGGGAGTCAACAGTTAACCACCTGCCTGAATGGGTAAGACGAGTTACACATCATTTTTTGTGCACTTCAAGTTGAAGAGATATGAGACAGTTCCTGGTCTGGAAACTCCACAGCCACAGTAGCTGTGTCATTAATAAGCTCTGCTGAGTTGCAGAAACACAGAAGATTTGGCATTTCTGTCATTTCCCTTGACCTCTGTCTGTAGCAAGTCCCTTTTCTTTCTCTCTGTCACTTGTGACTGTTAGGTACAGAGAACAAACCCTTCTTTTCTTTTTGTTGCCAAGTTATTAATTGATGTTCAGGAGAGGATGGGAGGAAAGAAGCTTTGTCTGGCTCTGAAAAGCACCAGATGTGCTTTTTTGAATTGAGGAGAGGAATTAATTAAAATGAGGTAATAATATTAATCTGTCAACTGCAGTTAAGATTGGCTGTAACAGGAGGGGGAGCTCTCAGCGCATCAGGCAGGGGAAAGGGGGTTGGTGGGGAGCTCAGCTCTCCCAAACCAGAGAGGGGCTGGGGACCATCCTGCGGTGCAGCAGTAATGAGGGGGGGATGTCTTGTCACCCGTTTCATGGAAATACCTGTGTGATTCTGCTGGGCTGCTGCCACACTCAACCCAAAGACAGAAGCAGGAATGAATATTCAGTGATGAATGCACGTGGAAATGCTGACGGAAAGAATGAAGTACAAATTAAGAAGCTTTGGGATTCTTCTTAAAGTGTGTCTGTTTTGATTGCTTTTTCTGTAGATTTTTGCTATGTATTATATTGTTTAGCAGAGCAAAAGAAAAACAGAATACATGTTTACTGTGTACTAAGCTGTAAGTACCTTTTTCAGACATCAGTAATCATCCTTTCCAGCTGAGAAGGCAATACACTTGCAATAGAGCTCTCCGAAAAACAGCAATTGTCCTATATTAGTGTTTCTGAAGCTATCCCTCATGGAAAAGCTCTCCTGAATTTAATAAGGGTAAAATGAACTGGGCTGTATAGTAATTTCATAGAATTAAAAGAGAATTAGGAATTTAGCAGGAATTATACCTCTGCCATAGATGAAGCTGGCATTAGCTGATGCGAGGCTGTGTGCAGACCTGCTTCTGCTGTGCAAGTAAATAATCTATGTGCATGTATGGGAGCATGATATATCCTGATTTACTACCCAGTCTCAGAGGTGTTTGTATGCACGGTCTTGGGCACACGTCCAGAGCGCCCCGGAGCAAAGGAGTGAGGACAGCAGGATTGCTGCTGTGTCCAGCAGTGCTGGGGCCAGCTGGAGTCCACAGTGAACGCAAAGAGTCACTGTACTTCCATGTTCTTTGGCAGCTTGTATGAAGGCTGCCAATTTCTCTAGCTTTAAAAAGTCATTTCTTGGAAAACTAGAAATGACAGGGGATTTGGGGAGGTTGTACTCATGGGAAGTCACTGTGACATAGATGCCCAAGTAATTTTGGTATTCTGGAATCCCCACTCTTGAAGTTTGAAAGCAGACAAACCGCATGATATGACAACCTTTTTTTCCTAAAGAACACACCATTTTTCTGGGATACATATAAGTTATTAAAAAATTTTATATTCATGGCAAGTATTATTTTTCATCTTTGCCTCAATTATATTGGCATTAGTCAAGAGCTACTCATTAGGTCATATGTTTGTATTGATTCCCCTGCAAGGAAATCTGCACCTCCTAGCATTTCTTTTTAGATTCCCAGTCTGACACGTGGATGAGCTGAGCACTTGAGAGGCAAAAACTTCTTTCAGGTGCTGTGCATTCCACCAGCAGTCCCCAGTATAAGAGACATATGGGATATGGAATAGCTCTAGTCTGCTGGTCTCAAAAAACTGTCGGGAAAAAAACCTCACTAAGTAAGGAAGAAAAGGAAAACTGTCATTCTTGCTTTACAGACTTGAATGGAAAAAATATATGTCAATATATATTACAACCCAAATTAACCCACTTTGGGCATTTTTTCAGCTTCCTGTGCCAGCAGTTGTATATCTCTTGTTGATCCAGGTGTGTGAAATATTGGGCAGCTTAAAGCCACAGCATGTGAACCTCAGTGGCTCAAGCACATCCACAGCTGCTTGAGTGCAAGTTCTGGCCTTGCCAGCTCTGCAGGTAAGCTGGGGTGGCTGTCATACTTATTTTTGTTTGCCTTCTTTAAGACTCTTTAGTGTTTCTGATAAAATAGTGCTGTTTTTCCTGCAAATTCATGGAACTTTGGTGACATCCAGTGACAGGTTCTGCTGGAAGGTGTTTTTTTTCTCCTGGAATGATGGGAGAGAAATGCTGGTACCCTGCTGATTTCCCTTAATGGGATCAGCAGATGAATTTGAACCGCGGGTGGAAATCAGATTCTCAAACTATGTACTATTGATTGTTTTAAGGCAGTTGGGATTTGCATTAGGTTTTTCAATATTTAATGTGCAATTGCTGTTGAAAAGTTGTTAATTAATCACAGTATAAAGGCAAGATCTTGTCTGACAATCCATTTAAAGAAGGCTCTTTGAAGAACTTTCTCCAGGCTTTTAGTGTACTTTTTCTGTCTCTTAAAGAAATTTTCTGAGTGTCCAAGTCAAACCTGTGAATAGTGCCTATTATTTTAATATTTTTTCAGACAGTTTAATTAAAATTGGAGTAAAACCTCATTTTCTGGGGAAAAAAAGAAAATCAGTTATTACATACTCTGACAATGGTATAAAACGTAATAAACTGCGGTAGCTTACTTAAAAAGTAGCTATTCAAGGATTAAATTCTAAAAAACAAATTATTGCATTCAACTCCTAGAGTGTAGTGTTTTAAGCTAAATGGAATCTGAGGTTAAATGACATTGCAAGCTGGAGAAATTAATATTTAAAACCTTTATTCAAGCTAAATTGCCAAATGGTTACTCTTGTGTAGTAACATCCAAATCATGGCAATTGTTCTTCTAATAAATATGATTTCTATAGCATTTTCTTTGATTATTCAGTTAACCGCCAGTGCTGTTTTACCTCTTTATAATAATGCATGCTTTCTTTAAAAAAAAAAAAAAAAGCAAAAAAAAGAAGTTGGTTATTTCTTTGGTCAGGGCCTATTTGCTCCTTTTTTATGTGAGATTTTCAATACTCGGCAATGATGCCGAGCAAAAAAGGTCCATCCACTTCACTTGTGATGCCTCGTGCATTACCTAAAGCACAACAGAACAATGGCAGACAACAGAGCCTTTCTCCCCGCTAACAATGCAGTCACCATGACAACCAGCAGAAGAACGTTTGGCCAGGAAAAGCTGGGAGCTTGGCGGACCAGCCTAATCAAAAAATGGAATAAGATGACAACAATTACACTGATGAGTGAGAGGGAAGCTACAGATGCATTCAGACACCTATGGCACTGCTGGCTGGATGCATTCAGCATTATTTTTTTGTTTTGTTTTGTTTAGTGTCTTCTGTTTTTTAAGAGCTGGTAAATAGACAAGATCGAATTGTGTAACAGAATGTCAGTGCTCTAGTTAAACTGAAAATTCCTTTTCTTTTGGTGTGCTACTTCAAGCACACTGAAGAGGCTTTAGGAGAGATGAGGTTTTGAAGTGAAATATGTAATAGATACAATATGAGTGTCACAAGGCAACTTTATTTAGCTTTAAAAATGTAAACTTGGATTTTCAAATGCGTGAATGCAAATAAATAAGACTGGATTGTGTTATGGATAACCAGTCTCACCTTTCACTTCAATTTTAGAAAACTGGACACATGTCAAGCATTGATTAGGAGTCATGGCTTGTTGTTTTTAAACCAACCCCTTCTGCATATTAGTAATCACTTTAAAATTTATCATGGCATTTGGTGCAGACCTCTTTTCCAGTTCGAGGGAAACTTGAACTGCAACTGTACATGTTCTACACATCCAGCAACAGACATAATGATATACTTCTCTGAAATACCCCAAATTTAACATTCTGTTAATAGCCTCCTATTATAAGCTCCCAATTACATGGCAGAAGTTTTGGTATTTTCTTTATAAGAAAAGGATGAGAAGAACTTTTGCTGCTATTGCTCACAAGTGAGTCTGTGATTTCCCCTGTTGAGAACAGTTTATACATTTTAGGGATGGGGATGGAGTTAAGAGACTGCTGTTTTAAAATGCTGAGGTATTTGGGGATAGCCAGGAGGCATTTCAGCAGTTTGAAAACAGCAGTGAGCAAAAACCCCTGAATGTTTTTAGGTGGTTTATCTGATAATAGCACTGTAGAGTTGAGTCATTTTGCCAGTCCTTTCTGTACTACCCACTGCTATAGCCAAAATTTCCTCCATACTTCTTTCTTTCAAAACTGCCATCATACCTCCTTTCATGCCCTTGGTGGCTCCTGGGGAAATCTTGCAACCAACTTTAAATAAGATCTCATGTGAAATTATTAGTTATTTTATTGCATAATTAAAATCACTATATGAAAAAGGCTTAGGCAAACCCTTTGCCCTTGCTTGAAGCCCTTTCAACTCATATAAAGGAGCCTTCAGCTGTTGCAAAATCTAAGGCCAGGGGCTCTCCTACAAGCTGCAAATCTTTGCTTGGCACAGCCATCAGTGTTTGTTACTGGTCCTCCACCACATATGCCAGAGAGATTGCTGCATGCCAGGCATGGGCCATGTACAGCCCAGCAAAGTGGGGTTAGAATACAAGCTGACAGCAAAGCCAAGCAGGGCTTTTCGTGCAGTGTTCATCACACACTGGCATCATCTCCTTATGTTAGCAGTACAAGAGATTTTAGGCTGCTAACTTCTACTACTCTGCCACTCTCTCACTAAATTCTGCTCTACCACTCGCCCACCATGTTCCGAGCACTAGCTTCATATCAGAACTCTGCACTCAGCTAGAGACGGCTCCACAGAGATCCTTAACCCCACATGCTTCTTGTTTTGTACATGTACAAAACCCTTTGTTTCTTGCCCTCTGAGGTGACTGCATTTTATTCAGATACTCATGTTGTCCATCTCTTTTGTGCAGTCATCTAAAACCTACCATCACCACCAAAAAGGCCTTCAGTGCAGTTGAGCTCAGGCTTTTTAGAAGTAAAATTCCCAGACCAGTAATGAGCTCATATCTCAACATAAAAGCATTAAAGCCCATCATACTCATCTTGGAGCTGTAGATATCAGTGCTACAAAGAGGGAGAGAGACAAATTAGGTTGGATTGCTTGCTGGACACCATTTAGATTAAATTGAATGGAGTGTTGGAGAGATTAGAATAAATCTGGGTGATAGCAGTAAATCTTAGCAGAAACTTTTGGAGTAAGATAGTAAAGGGGGAAAGTGCAGAGATTAAGAGAATAGAGATCATGTTGAAGACAAATTCAGGTCAGCCCTACCTAGCCTGGAGAATGGGGATTGAGGACACATTTATCCAGAGGATGCTGAACAAGGCTGGGCATCCTGTTGACCTTGGATTTATCCACTTCTCTTATACCTGTACTGTTGTTTCTGCACCTGGTTTTCTTCTGTTTGCTTCTTGAGTGCTAAACATTAGAGAATCTGGGGTTTTTCTTCTTTTCTTTAATTTTTCTACTTTTCATGGAAGATCATGCCTCCTTGCTCTTCTTTGGACTCTCCAACCCATTAAATATCCTCAGGCACCCATAAGGGGAGGCACAGAAAGAGGATTTACCAGAGCCAAATTTCTTTTCTAGAAATGGGACAGCAATGCCTCCATCTGTTTGTGCATGGTCTCTGAGGTAACTTGAAAAAGGCTGGTGTATGCTTAAGGTGGCCTTTAGATTTTTAATTTAAAAATCTAAATCTCTAAGAGAATTGTAAAGGTAGAGGTAGGTGCCTACTCAGGAGATGGCTGGCTCAGAGAAGTCCCCAAATGCATTGGGTGGTAACAAAATTTAAAGAGAATATATCAATATGTGCTGATACATTAACTCGGTAGAATAATAGAACTTTCACAAATAAAAGAATTGAAGGCATGCAGAAGGAGAAAACCAGATGTATGGTCCCCTTCCAAATCCCCAAGAAACAAAAGATAAATCAAGAGCTGACAGAGGTGGCTGCTGCCATGCTGATGCTGAGTGTGGGGGGCTAATGCTGTAAAACATCTGCTCTTGAGGTGGAACCACTCCCTGGTTCTGTTTCCCTGTCAGTCCCAGTGAAGAAGAGAGTGGGGAGGCAGTGGGCTGTGTGGGTGTGCTGTGCTGGTTCTATGTGCCACTTATGCCAAAAATTAACTTTATTAGCTCTGCAGAGCATGACTGATACTTTGGATCATTAAAGGAAAAATTACATGTAATACTTGAAAGGGTATTTCTGGAGGAATTCTGTCAATAACGTGCAGCCAGCCCAAGATCTTTTTGAATTATGCAGTCATATTTTTATTTTATCCACTTATTCTGTACAGAAGGAAATTCTTAGTAAAAATAGAAGGCACGGCCTATTTTTAATAAAGTTGTGTTTTCAAATGTTTTTACATGTCATACATCTAATTACTGTTTCTTCATGGGTATGACCTATGTGTTAGACATCCATCAACTTCTTAAAATTCTGTGCTTCAACAGTGGTGCCCAGGTAACCCAATCCCTTAAGTAATTAATCAGTTAATATATGTGAAAACACGATATCAACTGCTTTTTTAAACCAAAGAGGAGGGGAAGGGAAGGGAGGGGAGGAGAGGTCCTGGGTAGATGACACGAATATGGGAAGAGGTGTCAGAGCCTGGCAAAGACAGAAATAAGGAATGCAGAAGGAGTATCCCCAGAAGGGTGTAAAGAGGACCTTTATTACAGAGGCCTGTCTTTTGGACCTGAGTTGCCTATTTACTTCAAGTAAACAAGCATTTTCATTGCTTCCTTTTTTCTGTTTTAGTTGCTGGTGTTATGTTTACTCTTTTTCAGTTACACAATCCCTCTCTGACTTAATAGATTTTATTTTAACTCCCTTCTATACGGCTCAAAATTTCATATATCTGTCCTATCAGTGGTCTGGGAAGAAGGTTATCTAGTGTACTTTCCTTGAACACATAGAGCTCTTTGAATTCTTCTACAAACTAAGACAGAAAATTATATTTTAAACATTTATAGATACTTTCCTCATTATTCAAGATGCTTTTGTTCCCAGCTTCTACATCATTATCTTAGGTGAAACCTAAGGTAGAATAATAATTTAGTTTGGGGACCATAGAGATATTATTTTTAACTTCATTCTCTTTTCTTTGTTCTTTTTTCCGTTTTTTATACTAGAGAACAAATGACATTTTGACAGATAATTTCTACTTCCTTTGGAAAGACATACTGGGTAAAACCCTGACTTAGGTCTTCCCATTTCTTCAAAATGATGAAATTTTTTACTTTCTCTTTAATATATTGTAAATAAGAGGTTTTCAAAACATGCTTGTTCATCACACTTGCTTTTAACAAGCATTTTTAACAATGTGTGTTTTTTTAGCATACTGTAGTCTTTAAATTGCTGTGGAGGTTTGTGAGGTTCAAACATCTCATTTCTTTTTAATTTCTCTTTCCCTGGAATTTAGAAATCATGATAACTGTGAACTTTTGTGAACTCAAGAAGAAACATTTGGTTTAAGTTAGAAATAGAAGGTTGATAGGTGTGTTAGTGAAACAAGTGGCAATGTTTGCACAGTGTATTTATTCTTTCACTTGAATTTTTCCTTCCTGCTTTTTGTGTTTATTCTTTCCATATAGTAGCCATATTCTGATCTGAGTTGCATTTTTGGGCTTATCATGTTTGACTTTCCCATCCATAATTAATATTACCCTAATAATCTTTAGGAATGAATATACTCCCCTTCACCACAAGTTGTTCAAGGTTATTTTTTTGCACTGGTACACTTTTAGCAAGACAGCAGTCTGCACCCAGAGGTTTCTGGAGAGCAACAAAGGTCTTTCTTCTCCCCACTCTACTCCTCTCTGTCCTCTGTCCCCCACAGAAGCATAATGACCATGGGGAGATTTTTCTTTTGTACTGTCCCTTGCCATTTACATTGTTAGAACAAAATGCAAGGAAAACTCACCCAACTGCAGCTGGCAGGAGTATTTGCAGCCATCTGTAGCACAGTATAAGTCTGTGTTCATCCGCTGATCGTTGGTTGAATATTGCATTAATTTTCATTGTTTGGTTGTTTGGAGTTTTTTTAACTTTATGCCAGTCTTACATTTTCTTCTTGCCCTGTCCTAGTCACACATTGTCTTCTCTTCCTTGTTAAAGGCCCTCACTTTTCTTTCCACTGAGTCTCCTGTAACTAATATGCCCATAAATAACGTATTTTCTGGAGAAAGGACAAGACAATAGTCTTATGTCGCACAAGGAAAGCTGAAAAGCAAGTCAACCCTGAATCTGAAAAGTGGTTTAAATGCAGCAGTAAGAATAGCAGGCCAGAAACTTTATGCATTCTTTAAGATGGATGATTTTCAGCTCAGACAGAACAGTACAAACAGGAACAGTTGCTCCTTTGGGGATAGAGGCATCAAGTTGCACACTTCCTTGAAAAGACAGCAGCAGAAGTGGTTCCTGTGACACCTGCTCTGAGCAGAGGAGTGGGCTGTTTAGGGAGGGTCTTTAGAGGTTAGCTTTGAGCTGTGGGGAAGTTAAAAGCTGCAGTTGAACACTGTCCAAGATTTCTCTCAGCAGCACCAAGAAAATGCTGCATCACAAAAAGGATCACCTCAAGTCACAAGATGCTGAGGTCCCCAGGACTATGGTGTGAGTCTCCAGGCTCAGTGAGTTTCTGGTAGGAGAAGCTCAGCAAGTAGGCTGGGTCTTGAGTAAGGAACAGCCTAGCTCACATCTTCAGGTGAGAAGAGGTATGTGAGATAAGGATTTTGGCCAGCAGTTATTTCTGTTCTAGTTCTAATTCCAGTGAAGTGTGTATGTATATGATGGCCGCAGTTGTAAATCTGCAGTCTTTTTCTTTTTTTTTTTGAGGGAGACATGGATCCAGTGGTTCTGGAACAGATCTTGGTTGTTTTAAACATTATAATGCTTTACTTGAATCATAGCAGAGCAGAAACTGCTTTCTTCCCTCTCAGTTCATCCAAGACCTTCTAATCTTTCTTCAGTCCTCACTGCCTCACCAAAAGCCCACATGACTTCTGCTTAACCAAATCCTGGAAAACTATTATTGCCATTTTTCGGCCATTAGCAATTGCCTCCTCCTTCAGCTCCAGCAGCTGTCATTTACCTAAGTCTCTAGAAATTCACATGAAGAATTGTTCTCAGACAGACTTCTCATTGATGTCTCACCAAGTTTTGTGTCAGCCCCTTTTGCTTCTCTCTCAGAGATGGTGTTCTTCTGACAGACATTAAAGATGCTTCCATCACACCTGCCTGCAAGCTGCCGTGGCTCATAAGACTAGGAAGGAGTGAGTCACAGTGTCACCACAAAGCAGGTGACATACAAACTCCTTCTGAGAGGTACATGGTCATTGTTGGAAGGAATAAAGCAAATAAACCAACCCAAACAAACCCTCTGCCCCTGCTTTTTGTAGGGCTAACAATTGATTAATGTCTTGGCAACAAACAACATTCAGAGTTTCTTCTGTTTTCATTGAACTAAACAACAAAGTGCACTGAGAGCAGTGGTTTTAAAACAGGCTCTTACAGAAGATATCTCTTCCCTCAGTGCAGAACTGAGAATATTTCTCTCCAAAACATATAAAACCTTAAATAAAATCTCATGTAACAAAACAGCGATTTTAACTCTGAATTGTTTTCCAATATCTGGCTATAGAGACATATAGTCACTGATGTTGCATTTTTAAATTGAAGTTAAAAAAGATGGATAAAGAAGTAATATCTAAATGGATATCAGTGGAAAATAGGGTTATTTAAGAAGACTTATCTCCTAGGTGGATAAAAATAAGATATTCAGGTAATTTTCAAAATGCAAAGCTCTCTTATACAATGGAGACAGCAAAAAAGTGCCATTTGCTAGCCTGCAGAGAATGATTTGTAGTCATCAGAATCCTGCAGGTAATTGAGGATATCTGCATCAGCATATTCTGCATTACTGTAAGAATATTATTGTAATGAAGCGGCGCGAATATATGACTGTAATTGCCCTCTAGTGCACAGCCCTGGAACTGATCCCAGCTGTGGCATAGGACTGCACTGCTCATGAAAGGAGAAAAGATCCTGAAAAAAGTCTGAACTGGGGGCAGACAAACCCAAACCCTAGCAGCGCCAGGAAGCTCTGAGCAGCCATGGATGTGATAAGGGAGGGAATCCAGCCGGTGCACCAAAACCTTCCTGTCATCTGAACCAACACACAGAAGGTGGGGATGACTGGCTTCAAAACCTCAGGGCTCCTCCAAACCCAAGTGCTAACACAGACATGGCCATTAGAAGCCTAGATTACCTTGGGCCTTTTGTTTTGTGTCACTTCCACTTGTTTGTGCAGGGTCATGTTTCATGGGGCTCAGGGTGCAATTCTGTAACACTTTAGTAAAATCTGATATTTCTGTAAATGCTAACAAAAAAATTAAGTGTTCTGAACGTGCTGATTCTTTCCTCAGATGGGCAAGAGAATGCATGTATTCCACATGCAAATCACAAGCAAAATCTTCTCTGTGCTAGTAAGCAAACCTTGAATGAAAGTTCACAGGAGAGTTCATTCCACCAGACTCCATGTTGGATATTTTCTTTGCATTACGTCTCACTACATAAAATTTAATGATGTTGCAGAGTGCAATACCTTGACTCTTTATGTAAATGAATTATTTGACAACTTTTCTAACTCACATACATGTCTCATTGCCCGTTTGTTCATAGATATGAGCCTTCTGTACATCCTGTTTCTGTCTAGTGTTCTAGCACTTCCTTATAACAACCTGAGTTCAAATTGTTGAATATTGTTAAGGTCTTTCCAGCATAGGATGAAGTCTGGAATCCTTCAAGTCAGTGGTAAAATTCCTACAGACTTTCACAGAAGTTTAGCCATATCAACTTCTGCATATGGCACCCCTTCATTATTTGTTCTTATCTGAGACTTCATCAAAGTTTTAAATCTACCAAAGCTGTGTCTGAGATTTGCATTCTTATTATTAAGATCTACATATTTTTCCAGTCATCAACTTAAAAGAAAATAGTCAATTTCTGCAGATAATTTTCTTGTTTTTCTCATCATTGTCCTTCCTTTCAGAAATAAAAAAATACATTTCCAGTGCCGTAGACCCTTTTTATAATAGCTTCTAAGGAATGGCCTCTGTGACCAGACATTTGCAGCAAAACTGTGTTGCTACATTTAAATTGCCAAGACTCAGTAGCCAGCAAGTTAATAGAGTTCTATTATAGTTGTGACACATGAATTCTGCATTGTTATGGTAATGACATTTTTCTTTCTTCCGTTTGAAGTAGCAGAGTAAATACAAAGAATATCACATCGGTCTTGGAATGGTAACTTCTTTGCCTTCACTCTGCATAACTGCAGAAAAAATCAGAATTGCATATGAAAAATGTTAAAATATCATATAACTCATTCAATGTTCCTGCTAACTTAACAAAGGTCAAAGCTAAACCAAAGCATCTGTAAGCATTAACTTCAAAATAAGTGAAGGGAAGTATAAATAATACTTTACCTGGCCATCAGCCATGACATCCAGGAAGCTGGTCTTCTAATTCAAGGATGGCCTTGGGGCAGGATCCAGATCAGCACAACTGTGCTCTGAAAGCATCATGGTGGTTTACAGTGGTAGTAAAAATATAATATTGTTTCTTCATATAGTCATCATAAAATATTACAGCTGACCAGATGGTGGAGCAATTACATTTCCATAGTTCTAAATGGCTATTTAGCTTATCCACTCATGAACTGTTAATTAAAATTGGAAAATATATAATTTACCTTCAAAGAGAGGCCATAACTTTAGAGGACATGCTTAAACAAAGACTCAGAAATGTTAATAAACCAGAGATCCGTTTCCTTCACCTACCCACATAAACTAATAATCAACAAACAAAAAAGGCTTTGACAATAGGGCAGTGACATAAACAGATGAAAGGTAGGAAATTCAGGGAACCGAGCTATGCTGAGACCACGTGTGCAACACATTAGTTATCTGCTGCCAAAGGTCTGAACCCCTCCAGCTGTGTGGGTGAACACACAGGATCCCTCACACACACACAGAAAGGTAGGCTGCTGTGTGAAAGCAGCCCCCTCCTCCAGAACCAGAGAGCACTGACACAGCACACTGTGTGTCAGGTCACGTTTGTCTTAATTCCACTGTAACACAGTTTGTGGGTTCAGCTTTGTGCAATAGCTAATCAATGTGCTATTAAATTCTATTACAAGATAGGAATTAATTTAGGCAAACAGATATACAGTTAAAAATCCTTGTCTATTCGGGATATATAAGAAAATATTCCTATTTTGTTATAAAGTGAATTTTGTGTCATTGTCTTGATACAGGTGCACTAGAGCTAATTCATTAATAAACAAAGGAGCCTTAGGGCTGAAGTGAAGAAGGCAGGGAAGGTTTTAAGGAAGAAGCAATATTGTTTACTGTACAATCATGTTTAATGGAAAACAAATGTAAAATACTTCTTTATTACTAAAACTGACAAGAGCAGAGAAAGCTTTAATGTAGTTTAATGCATTTTCTTTAAATCTCTCTCTTCAGTTAATTCAACTTTCCTGAGTGTCTGTGTGTTGCCTAACCTAGTTCCCACCCAGCCCCCAGACGAAGGTATTTGAGTCTCAGCCCTCTGCGGTGTCACTGCTTTGAAGGGGTGAGCACAGGTTCCCCACAGGGTGTGCCCTGTGGTTCCAGAGGGTGAGGAGGTGGTACATGCTCACTGCTGTGGGCTGTGCTGTGCCCTCTGCCCCTTTCTCCTCTCCTAGTGAATCATGATCCTATTTCTGCTGAGGAGCTGCAGCTGCCCTAAGCTTGTTTGGGCTTCCCTCTGCCCATGGACCAGGAAAGCTTTTATTGTCCATTAGGTTAAAAATACCCAAAGCCTGAACAAGAAAATGGAAAAGAAAAAAAATGAGGAGGGAAGACATATGTCTCACCTATTGTACAATGACTTCAGGCACCAGAGGAGCTCTGTAGTTAACATGACCTTGGTAACTTGGGTTTGTTGAGACAAAGCAGACTTCAATAATTGGAGTTTGAGATGTCATTTGAAAACAACATACCAGATGATTTTATAGTTTTCTTATGGGGGCTGTTCAGTACACGTTGTTGATGAGTTCTATTCATTTGATTTGTCAGTAATTTTTAAGTCTTCTTCCTGTTCAAGGTAAAATATTTGTGAGAGCTACAGAAGGGACCCAGACACACCCTACTAGAACTGCAAAACTGATGGATAGGAGGAATCATCCAAGTTTGTAATTTACACTTTTTCAAAGGATTTCTGAAGTGTGTCAAAGTACCCTATGACAGTGCTTTAAAATATATGAAATTATATGTTAGAAATAATATTCCTATCAATTATGGAATTATAATTAAAATTCGCTCTTATAAAGACCACCCTTTGAGTCTTGTCCCCTCTTTCCAACAGGAAGCTCACAATTTTGTGCCTGGCCTTGCTCCAGACCTTGGGCTGTGCTGCACCATCACTCTCACTCATGGAGCAGTCTTCCTGTGCCTGGCTGGAGGGGAGATGGCAGCATGGCTTTCTAAGTCCAGTGAGCAAGAACACTGCTCTTTCAGAGGACAGGCAAAATACTCCCTGGGACATCTCCCGGGCATTCATTGTAAGAAAATAAAATGTCATATGATCAGGTAAGGCAAGCTGTTTTTCCTTGCTGTGGCAATTTCTGAATGCAAACCCAGAGGAAGATCTCCTCTTCACAGTTCCTGACTCCTCAGCTAGAACCTCACTAAGGTTATTTCTGCTGATTCCTCAGACTTTCTTTGTCATTTCCTGGCTCCTACATACCTTCCTTTTAATGCTGTGGCTGTTCTATAAAAGTATCTCAGGTAGTTTGAACTCTGCTGTGGATGGCACTACAAGCACATAGTAGACCAAGTACCTACATTCATATCCAAAGTCATGGACAGTCTTGTACAGCCTGTCCTTAATCTGTTCTTACCTCCATGGCTTTACTCCCCCTTCATGAAAGATAGCATAATGTAGATATGAAGAACTAAACTTAAAAGCATTAGAAGGCACATGCTTTCAATGAAAAATAAGGGACAAAAGTAGAACTAGCTGGTACTTCTTTTTTTGAGGCATGAATACTGTAATACTCCATTAAAGGAAAACAGAGTCTGAGCTCCAAGAGAAAAGCCAGCTCAAGCCTTGATACCAAGGAAGGACAAGTGATTTGGTTTCTATTTTTAACACAGAGTTTATAGTGAGAAACAAGTTATTCAGTCTAGATGTTTATTATAGAAAATGCATCTTTAAGTGGGAACTATACAAAACATAATGCTCAAAAATCCCAAATTTAGGAGAGCTCTAGTTGGCATTGGACAGAAATACTTAACGACACAAATTGCAGGTATCAGCCTCATTTTTCTTCATTCAAGTTACTTCACAGTGAATTACTTCAGAAAGACTTTGATAGACATTTTCTTGTTCAGTAGTTTTTACTCTCGTTTGGCATTTAGTGGAGTAAGGCACCCACATGACTGTGTTGTGATTTGAAGAGAAAAACTGAAACCACTGTATCGAGGGAGTCTGTGGGTATGACCTTTGGCAATATGTTAACAGTTCCACTTGCAGACTCTTTGCAGGAATCAGTTTTCCTTTCCTTCACTTCAAAGCTGGATGCTGAATAATGTGACTCTTCAATTCTGACTGGTTTTTCTGTTCACTGGAGATTGACTCATTTCCTGTATTTGAATAAGATAGTAAAAGTGGATATAAAATATTCTTTTGCAGTTGTAATCAGAATAGCTTTCAGTGCTGATATTAATAGTGAATTCTAAGACTCTGCCTGATAGCAGCTGAGTTTATGGTTTCATGGGCTAGATTCTGGTCTCATTTATTTAATTGTAAATCCAGAGTAACTCTCAGTAGTCAAAAGAGTGAATTTCTGCAAAGATACCAGAGGTCTGCCTCTTGCTGTGTTTCTTTTGTGGTGGTGGGGGGTGACATCATCAATCTGGATACATGAATTGGTGCATAGATGATTCAGACATCCTCTAAACTGAAACTTCTGCCTTTTGGATTCATTTGTATAAAGAGATCTATTACTGCTCTTCTGATGCAGGAAGACGTTATTTAAACTCTATCACCTCTATCAGCTTTTACCTGTCGTTTTTTGCACTGCAGTCTCTACAATGTCCTCCAAAGCACTGAAGCATGAAAACCTGCAGAATTCAAGACAGAGGTAGGAAAACAACAGGAAGAAACATGTATCTTTTATCAGTGTGGCATGTGGCTCTTGGTACTTTTAAAGAGAGACTGTTGAGCAAGAGCTCTTTTGGAATGTAGTTTGTTAATTCTTGATTTTGCCAGCTGCTCTGTTGCTTCAGACTTTGCAGAAGTGTGTTCATATCAATGTGTGCGTGTTCGAAGCAGTGTGGGAGTATCTCACACTGAATCATGTTTTGCTGGTTAGACTTCAGAGGCTGAACTGCAGAGTATAATTGAAATCTGTCTCTTTCGTTAATTCCAATCTGAAGTGTTCCTTTGGCACACCTGCCCTTAGCTTAGAGGAGAAAAACATCAAGCCAAAAACACACTGGAATTTCACAATCATCCCATGCCAGTAGTTTCCTCTTTTCATACAATGATCTATCTATGGCTTCTTCAGCTTAAGGAAAGAAGATAGAACACAAGTGTGTCACTGCTTAGACCAAAGCAAGCAGAGAGCAATCTGTGTGAAGGCTGGGCCAGCCATTGCATTGCACATTTGTAGTTACTCTTTGGTCTCAGGGAAGTTAGGCATTAGATAGAAGTTAGGGGCTTGACATTTCTACATCACTGCCCCAGTTCTGCAACAACTCGAAGATACCTTTGGTATCTCTTTTGTGGGCTAAAGAATATGAGTTACACTGGTGGTCTGCTTGTTTTCTGCTATGTATGTTTCCCATGTTTCAAAGATTGCCACTTCACATTATAAACTGACCTTCTAAGAGAGACAGGGATGAAAAAAACCCAATTAAACAAGTTACTAGAAATCTTATTACTAGATTCATTAAAGCTGGCACTTAAGTGACTTTCTTTATCTCAGTCCTACCCAGACATATGTAAAGGATATCATTGGTCTTTTTAAGGTTCCTAGGGATGCAAGAACATTCTGCAAGCTCCTATTTGGTCTCAGTGGTCTGAAAGAACTACAGAAATTATGGTTTAGATACAGTTCAGCTTTCTTCTGTCCTGGGCATTGCAAATGAGCAGATTTGAAGCATTGTTATGGTCTGTTTACTCAAGCTCAGTCTGCATGTGTTTAACCTGGTGTTGTGACCAGATCCAAATCATATCAGTCCTCTGCTTAGACCAACAGGACAGACACAGTAATTTAGACACAGGTCTCATGTCCAAGGTTTTGCATATCCTATCCCTGGTGTCTGCATGCCCAGTGGATTTTGGAAACTGTCATGTGGGAACAAACTTTAGGGAATATGGAAAAAATATTCTAATTATATGGGCCAACATTTACAAAGGTTACCTTTGATTAAGTTTTGGGCCAGACATAGATGTCAGATCCTAGAAAAGACATTTATGGGACTCAAATCCACAGAGGCTCCTGCCAGGCGCCAGAGAGATGATGCTTTCTCAGTACTCAGTAGACCAATTACATCCCACAGTCCATTGACACCTTCTGAGAGAAAGGAGGGGAAAGGAAATTTGGTGCTGATGTCCTGTCGGAGAGTCCACAAAGGTCAGGGAAGTTCAAGGTTGTCTATTCACACACTTCAGTCAGTGTGGAGGACAGAGAAACTTCATGCCAACAGAGTTTCTCAGATGGATATCTGGCTCCTGGGCCTTCTACATGATCCTGAGAGCACTATTGGCAAGACCAGTGCCAGTGTGACTGCCTCAAATTCTTAGCCCAGTGCTGGGCCCACTGCCTGCTCTTGCAGCCCTAACAGCCACCATTCATCTGGCTGAGGGCCCTGCTCCTTTTTTGGGAGGAATTCTGCCTGGAACAATGAGTATGCACGACACATGCCAAATAATAATGAGCTACTTGATTACCTAAATGGAACTGTGGGAAGTAGGGCTGATGGACCTAGTTGAATGCCAGATCATTATTAGAGCTGGGTTTAAAAATGGCACCATTTCAGTGTGTCATCTCTTGGCAGACTGCCTGCTCAGACGACCCTTGCAAGGGATCTCACTGGGGGCTGCTGTAGGTTGGAGAGCTGTCAATTCATGTGAGGAGGTCTACAAGGCAGAACTATTTTATTAATGGAGTGTTTGGCTCTTTTGGAGGCTGTAGGAGAACAAGGAGGCTTTGCCAGTGCTCTTCTCACCTTGTGTGAGACAGGGCAATTGGAATTGGTCCAGGCGCTTGTAATCATGGCAGAGAACTGTTAACGTGATGCTTTGCAGTATGTCTTGAGGGGATGGGGAATTCTTGCCCAGAAAGAAAATACTATTATGTGGGTTTTGGATATCATATATAGATATCATATAAAACTTAATTCAGGAAAAATTTTCATGCTAAAATAAGCTTGGCACATACAATAAAGTGCACCGATGGACATCATCTTACATGGAGTAAATAAGGTGCAGCCATTTTTTAATGATGTTTGTCTCCTTTGGTCTTGATTGTGAATGCAGTTATATTTCCAAATATGTACTTGCTGATGTTTTCATTTCTTCAGTGCTGATGACATAAAAGATCTTTGCACTCGGTATGCTGTTTGCTGAGGAAAATTCCACTTGAACTCCAGAGGAATCTGAAGAATTCTGACAGAAAGTTTGAGGGGGCAAGATTTTACTTTGCTCTCTCTCTTGACTTTGGTCTGCTCCCTTTGAAAACAGCCATAAAGCTAACTTTGATTTAAATGGATGTGTAAGTAAATTGATCCTGATTCTTTTGGGAAGCCCTGCCCTGAAAATTCTGAGTAATCAGAACTACTGATTTTATTTCTACTCTTACATTGTGCGTTAAAATTCAAAAAGAAAAGTCTACCTTCTTAGATTCTCATTATTATGAATTAAACTAATTTATTATAATATTTTTTAATGAGCAATGTTACTTCCCTTGGATTTGTAAACACTGGAGAAAGCAATGCCTTCAAGAGATTGCACCCAGCAAAAAGAAAGGAAACACTGTGCTAATGTTGAAATAACTTCTTAAAACATTTTGAAACAGGTCTTGATAGTTAATTTTATGTGTATTTTAAGAAGCAATACATAAATAGACACCAAATTAATTTAACATAAAAATTTGAATTAAATGTTTAAATTATTTAAATAAATAAATTTTACCTAACAAAATTTTTCTGCCTGAAACTTCATCAGTTGGATAAGTTAAAATATTTTGACTTTTCCTGCAAAATAGAAAATTATGTTCCCAATAGTTGTCATATGTGGGAGATGTTTTTCTTAGCATTGCAGAATGAAAGGGTTGTTATATTTGCAGAGCTATACTCTAACAGGTTCTGTTATAACATGGTCGAATACATTTTCACTCTGTGGAAGAAGGAATGTTGCTCTTGTTTTTGAAGAAGAGACATGCATTTTGGAGAAAAGAGTTGATATAATTGGAACTAAAATAATTGAGCTCTTAGTGAGGGAGTTCGCAGCTGAGAAGTTTTTGGATGGGTCGATGGGGAAAAACTAAGTAGAAGGTGGAGCCCTGATGTTAAGCATTAGTGACATTGCTACTGAAAGAAGAGGAGGTTTTTGTCTATTTGCCCTTGAAAAACAGCCTGAAGTTGAAAGGAGTCACAAGAAAAAAAAATCTGTCTACGTTAAGGAAGTCTATCTACTGTAAGAATGCAAAGAAATACCATCTTTTCCAGTTTACCAGAAAAAGGTAAAGACCAGGCATGGTCTTGTAAGGATTTTATATGATCTGTAATTTTTACAGAGCCCAGGGCTCTTGAACTTTGCAGATCGAGACACAGGTAGGTAGGAAATATTCAGGCTAAAAAAGGTAGTTTTATGATAATGCTAGTTAACTTTCAGAACAACTTGCCAAGAGATAGTTTTTCTGTAATGTGAAATCTTTAAACAAGAGATTCTCTAAGACAATGCACAGGAATTATCAGCTAGAAACCTCTGTCCAGTATCACACATGGCATGAATTAAGATAGTCTCTTCTGGTTGTAAATATGTGCATATATATTTTAGATAGAGGTGACAAAAAAAAAGAGGAGGATAGAAAGATGCAGAAGTTGACAGTAGAATTATCTGGTTACTGCAGATTTCATGTTTTACTATTCAGTCTTTAGTTATATTCTTTCAGGACTGATCTTTAAAAGGCTCAGGCCTTTAAAATTAAACTAAATCAAAAGATAATGTAGCTGAAGGGTTCTGCTATAAGACAGATTTTGTACATAAGGCTTTTATACACAACCTCTGGGGCTGGGGAGGAAAAGTGGAAAATTTGTGAATTAGGATCAGGCAGCCAATCTGCTTATTTTTGCTGGGTTTTTAAAAATCTGTAGATTCCAAAGGGAATGGATTATATTTATATAGATGTATAGAAAGAGGCTTTTGCTCTGAACAGCTCCTAATGCAGGTGAAAACCATGTATTGATTACTTAAAGAAAGTTAAAATAAAAGCAATTTTTCCCCCATTTCCACACATTGCAGCTTTTGGCCTATCCACTCATAGCTAAAAAAGCATTCTTTCCTGATAATCAAGCTTCAGCTGTCTGAATTTCAGGCCGAGCCTCTCATCTTGAGCTTTGCTGAAGAGCTTCTTTAATTAACCATTATACCACAGATGTTATTGATTTTTTTTATTTTTTTTTTCAAATCTGGTTGAAACATCATTGTGCTGGATCGTCGCCAAGACGAAGGCCTGAATTTTTTGTGCACTGCTTTTACTCCTTCTGCATACCTTATTAGTCTCCACGTCTGTTAAGTGCAACCCTTAGTATTGACTTAGAAAATATCATTGATTTTTAGCCTTGCAGCCGTGATCTAAGGGCTCCTAATTTGGAATGTGGAAACCAGAGTTCAGCGAGAAGCTATATTACTGTACACTTCCTACAAGTAAGACCTTTCACTCTCTTTACATTTTTTTTTGCCAGACTTTTGATGTGGTTTAAAGTTCTTGGAATTGTTTTTTTTCAAGAGGATTAGAGCAACATTTCCAAGATATGTGTTACATATGTGAAAATAAACATATATTTATATATATAAAATAAAAAAAAAGAAGAGTAAATAAAAGGTCTGATCTGTAAAGCTGCTGGTCACCACACTTTGTAATGAATTCAGCCAGGTTGTGGCAGCTTAGTTCCTTTCCAAACCTGTTCGCTCAACTTTAGCAGCATAAGTATCATTCTGTGACAGAAATTTTGCTGCCTGGATTTCAATATTTTGGTGGCATTGTTTTAAATTACTTTCAGGGGCTGAATTTTTTTTCTTTTAATCTGTTGTTGGGATACTCATGTCTGTTATTACAACTGTAACATCTTTGGTCAATCTAATTCTTTAATTTCAGGACTCAGTTAAATCATTGCTGGGGGGAAGGGTTTATGCTTTAGCTCGAGGGAGAAGCTATGTCCAAGCCTTGAGTAATCTCAGCCTTCCTAACAACAGCACATTCCTTTCAAAATACGTCTTCTTCTGATGGTGAATTCAAGAACTAAAAGTACGACAATAGGTTCCTAAATTCTGATAAGATTTCTCTGAGTTTAGTGATACGTTATTTAAACATAATTTGAAGCTTTTAAAATACTGTAATGGCACCTCTTGACCTTTCCAAAATCACATGGAGCGAGAGATGGTGAAAAATGTTTATTTACTCTGCAGTAGAAGCTAAATCCCCGTTCCTTCTTAGAACCGGTAGTTCTTTTATACTGGGTAACTCATGCATGGCACTTCCATTCTTCAAACAAGAGCTAGACAGTCCTACTTGAACTGCAGAAACAATGACCTGCAGTCTATCCTATGCCTGAGTGATAAACAACAATGCAAACCTCTTGACAAGCTCTGGCATCAAGCGTGGAGTCTTGCAGCTCAACATGTCTGCTGAACAGAAGTTAGAAAAAGAAAAGATCATCTTGTAAACAATTAATTAATGTTTGTCATGAATTATCATTTTTACTTCCTTCTCAAGAGGCTCAAAGGGAATAAAAAGGCATTTTTGCAGGTGGTGGCATTCAAAGTAAGGGCAATCAAATGTTTGAGAGCAGTGGCACAGCACTTTGAGTCTCTAAGGGTGAATGGTGCTAGGATTAGAGCACAGCAGGGGGTTGAGGGTTTCAGGTGTGAAGCTTAATGTTTGTGATCAGCAAAAAAAAGTCTTGAATTTATCTAAACTGCTCTTCTGCTAACAGTACTTCTAGCACATAAATGTTCTGAAAGTGACAAGTGTTCTCATTGCTCTTCTAATGCAAACATGATCTGCATTTGAAAGATGCATCCCTTTTGCCTAAATTAGAATGTGCATCACAAAGAGCGTAAGATGATGACCCAAAAACAGTTCTTTACACACACACACACACACACACACACACACACACACACACACACACACACACACACAGAGTCTCTTACTCTCTTTCTTTCGCCTCCCCCCCACCCTTTCAATTCAAGATACAGCCACCAAAATGCTAGCTTCCACTCCTTTTTACACAGCTACAAGAGCTGCCACTCTGTCCATTATTCCGCCTGCACCGCAGGTTTGTAATTAGGATGCTTTACCACCGGTGCTTCAGTTCTTATCTAGCATCATTCACACAGAGTTTCGTGTCTTTGCAGCGCTGTGTCGAGCAGCTCAATTTTATTTCGGTCAAGCAGTTTTCAGGGATTTTATGCTGTGACATCCTAACGCATGCACACTCTTACCTCCTTCTCCTCCTGCTCATATTGCTGAGCGCCCCAGAGAAGATAGCATGACAGGAGTCCTAACAATAAGTTAAAGCTATTCTGAGGGTATTAGTGGGTTTAGGACTTGTGTAAGACATTTGCTAACCCTGGGAGGAGAAAAACGGTCTTAATAAATGAGGCTGATAAATGGATGGTGCAGATTATTTTTTGTCCCTCCTAGGACCATCTATTTTTTATTTTTAGAAAATATTTTTCCTCTATTTAACAGTAAATAAAATATCTGTAAGCAGCAGAAAGAATATGTTCCTAAGAGAAAAAGCATTGGGCAACATAGGGTAGAAATGAAAGCAGCCAACAAAACAAGCCCTCGAATAGATGAATAAATGTAGGAAAACCTTCATGAACCCTCTATTTTTGTTTCAAATGTTTTCACAATGCAATATGCTGCTACAATTTGATATCCAGAGGAAATGTGCTGCCTTGTAGAATTTGGGAACTATTGAGGCAGACTGCACTGTAACGATAAATAAAACTACATGTATGTGTATATAAAATCCTATACTTCAGCTGGAAACTCAGAAGAGAGTTTATTTGCTTTACAACCCTAAGACGGCCCTGGAAGATCAGGTGACTCAGTTTTCAGTTCACAAGCTTGTCTATTTCTAAAAAAAAAGATTTTTAATTGGTATAGAAGCCAATTATCTGAAGATTTTGATCTTTGTCTTTAATGAATAAAATAATTTCATGTGGGATATAAAAGAAAGAGGGTTAAAGTAGAATAGCTGCATTTTTTTCCAGTCTCTCACATAAACTGATATGAACTGACAATAATTGATTAGTACATGTTTTCATCAGCTAACATCTTAAGTTCAAGGACTGGATTTCTATTCACTCTGAGGTCGCTTCACCTCTCTTTGGCAGAGTGTCAGGGACTCCATGACACAGCACTTTCTCAGCAGAAAAATCTCTATTTGTCAAAACAAATTAATTCTAATCCGTGCTGTGGAAATACCTGTTTCCATGCAGTGGTGGCAGGAGAAAGCACCTCTCTCCAGTTCAGCCCAGGGTGATGCTCTGTGGCAGTAACCAATCAGAGCTCTTACTCCACTTGATTTAGGCAAGGGTCTGGACATGGTCTTTGCTATTCCAGCAAGTCTCTAAATCCCTCTTTTGAGTGCCCATCAGCTGGCTGGAGGGAGTGAGTCTGTCTGTCTGTCTCTCTGTTTTGGAGCTGTTCCTTTCTGTGACCCACACTCAAGCAGGGGGCTGATCCCAAGGAACCATTCATGTGTTCTCATCCTTTTTTGCTCATTATTTCTTGTTTGCTTGCTTTATGGAGAAATTCTAAATAAGAAAGAATGGTCTCCCTGAATCCAAGTAAGTAATAGGGAGTTTGCAGCTCAGGAAAAGTTTTCTGATCATCTTAGAGCAAGTCCCACGCAGTTTTGAATAGAGAACCCATGACTTGTGTCCCCACTTAAAAAAACCCTTTCACACCATCAAAATGGCTCAGGGGGTCCTAGAAATGACAGGGACTGGTCCAAGGTGTTTCTGCCAGATTTCTCTTTCCTGGCTTCTTGTTAAGGTGGAGGAAGGAGATAAAAAATAGCAGAAAGTGCTGTGGGGCTGTTTGTTTGTTTGCTTGCTTTTCCCCTCTCTTGTGCTGCCCCTCCTCTTCAGATTTCAAACTCTTCTGAAATAACTCATCCTCCCACTCTCAGAGGGACTGATGTTGGGGGGGAGGGAGGGCTGAACTGGGACCTTTCCTCTCCATTGGTCAGGCCCCGTGTCAAAACACTCCCGACTCCTGGGAAGTCAGCTCTGCTGAATCCCAAGGCTTGCCAGTGCCAGTCAGCTGCTGTTTGAACGAAGTCCTGACCGCAAAATCAAAAGTGGGTCCAAAGAAAGCTGTAAACAGTGTGCAATGAGCCATTTGAAGGCAGCTGATGCCTCATTTGGGGTGACATGTTGTGGCTGATGAGTGTGGATGATGTGGGGTTTTCGATAAGTGCCTCATCAGTATCCTCATCATGATCGTGTTGCTCAGCCACGGCGTGTGCCCTGACTTGATTGTAATTGCCTGAATCTGCTCCTGCTGCTCAGGAGCGCACAGTAATATGCAATAAAACAGCAAGAAGTGAATGTTAACCATCTGAGTTCTGACATGGCTGCTTGCAGTTCAAGTTTTCCATTAAGGACAAAAAAATCTATATAGACATACAAATATGGATATATAATTGCATGTTTAGAATAATTATTGTTTGTATATGCAATAAACTCCTTTTATAAATAATGCATGATGGTCATATACAGATACATAGATTGATGTGTCTGTATACATCTTCCCCTGACACCTGTCCATACTGTATACAAATGAACATCACATGCTGCTGGTGTGTAGGCAAAGAGCTGAGGGATGAAAAGCATCAGGACCATCCTTCGATTCAAATATTTGGAAAACTAAGGGGAACCTGTAGCTAAATCTATGCATAGTCTTTATAAATCTTAATAACACGTGTGCATGCAGATAAGTAATTAATTTTTAGATGCAGTTAATCTACTCATGTAAATGTATGTGTGTGTGTGTAATTGTGCAGGTGTGTCTGGGTGGGGTAAGGTACATATGCATATGTGCTTTGTGCCACTAAATTAGTCTTTTGAGAGAACAAAATTTATTATAACCCAAGACAGCCAACAATATAAAAAAGCCCCCCACAAAAAACCCCACCCAACAAACCAACCAACCAAAAACTACCGACACAAAAAATTCGAACAAACTCAACAAAACAAAAAAATCCTAACAAAAACCCTCCCAAAAAACCCCACAAGCCCACCCTCCAAAAAAACCCAAAGCAAAAAAAAACAAAACCCCATCCCCAAACTTCCTGAAGCTATGCCTGTGAGTCCAACAATGCAAAGTACTGAGAAATGTTGCCTGGGGGAAGCCTTTCAGATCAGACACTTTTTGTAAGGTGGGAACTGTCATTACCCTGTTGGGGTCCCAATGCATGAGAGGGGCTCCAAGGCAGTGTGTTCATGCCCATCAGTGGCACAAATGTTGCTCTTGAATTTAAAATTATTCTCAGCTTCAGTTATAGGTCAGAAAAGTAATAAACCAAGGACATTATGGTTGTATAACTGTAATCTCTGGTGTCTGAGATGTAATACTACACCCTGGCAGTCAACAGCTTTGGGGTTCCTGTACACAGCTGGGCTTTTTTCAACACAGTTTAGAGAACATTTAAATAATAAAATTTACACAAGCAAATTCTGTTTGCATTCAGTTAATGCTTGATGGATTGAACATGTGGGTTTTCCTCATCACAACTGTGTTATTTAAGCATCTCAGTAAAAGTGCAGAAAAATGTTTTGGAAATGTTGTTTGCAGCTGTGGTTCCTACTGTGCATCATCCTGCCTGCTCTGTGGCTGCGTACGGAGGGTGCTGCTGTAACGTAGGGGTCCTGCTACACTGAGATAAAAAGAACAGTGTTAGAGTGAAGGTGGACAGGAGGGAGGTTGTTATTTGCAGACCAGAATCAAGGTTTTTTAAAACCTTTAAAAATAGTTCACTTTCCACAATTCAAGTGAAAATTGCACTGTGTTGGAAATGTCCTTAAAATCTTCATTATAGAAAACAAATCTATACAGATTAAACACTCTAAGTCTGACCATTTGAGAGGTAAGACAATCATTATAATTATAAATACTTCTGTTGTCATGTGTGATCAAGTGGTTTCGCTGTTGTAGCTTAAATATATTAACTTTAACCCTTTTTAATTACGGATTTAGCACAATGGTGACAGAATCCCTCCTAGAATCCTGCATTCTCCGTGGGCCTCTCTTTATGCTCAAAATATGTAGACAAATAGAGAGAAATTCCAAGGAGGATAGAAAACATGACTGAGAAGTTGGAAGGATGTTTTTGTGAGGAAAGATTAGAAGAATGAAATGGGAAGCTGTAGTTAAATGGGATTAAAAGCAGCTAATCTGCGCAGTTTCTATAGTTTCAGGGGATGAAATTCATAATTTCTCTTAAATAACAATGCTTCATTCTCCAAACTTCTATATCAGATATCTGATTACTGCTTTAGTTATTAAAAAATAACTTCTACTATCAACAATTATGATTTTTCATAATTCTAGGCAAAGAACTTGTGTTTGCTCAACAGAGCAAAAAGATAACAAAGGGATGGGTTATGACTGGGTACAGGCAGTCAGGGTGTTCAGATGAGGAGTGGCATTTCTGGACTTGGTAAATATTGATTCTGACTATCAGAAGAGAGAATTTTTTAAAGCTAACGATAGCTGGGCACAAGATTTCCTCTCATTAGCAGCCACACATAGCAAAATAGCTTTTTAAAAGGGAGGCTAGGATCTCCCTTGCAAGATACAAATCTGGGTTAAGAATTAGAAAAAGATTTACCAGTGAGAGCAACATGACAGCCATGAGTTACACAAGAATTCTTGCATTTAGTAATTTTTCTTCTCTTAATTTACTTTTTTTTTAAAATAAAGTATGCATTGCCTCACATGCACACAGACAGCATGCATGTGATTCATTATTATCATTAGAAACTATCTTGAGAAAAATTTAGTTGTGACTTTTTCCAGGAACTTTCTAGACATTCAGAAAGAGGGAGCATATATCTTGAGAGGTATTTTACTAATTTAAATTAACCCAAAAGAATTTAAAATAAAGTAACAGATTTATACAAGCATAAACCAGAATTAATGAAATTATGACTTGGACTCCACATCTTGGATCTTTCTGAAATCTAAATAGCAAACAAATACAAGGAAGATGCAGCCTGGTGTGAACTGAATATTTTGTTAACATTACAGGATTAATGCATCCTGTAATGTTAACAAAAGAGAAATTTTGTTATGAAATGGAAAAAAATTCCTTCACATTTTTTGTTGTGATAGGTTTCTACTTAAAACCCGTCATAACAAAAGTGTTTTTTTCTCAAGGTTAATGTAACATCAGGACTTCTTTGCATAAAAGAAACACTTCCTAAAAAAGAAGATAGAAGATAGAAGTACAGAAAACCAAATAAACAAATGCAAAATCCCACCCAGGACAATAACCTAAGATTCAGTATAAACCAATTGTAAAAATTATATTTCTAGCCCTTGTGTTTATAAACAAATGTATTGGTCCAGATTTTTTAATCTCTCTTTTTTTTCAAACTCCTGTCTAGTCTTGTTTGTGCCATCTGGGATCAAGCAATTTAGTGCGTTTGGATGCTACCTCTAACTCCAACCTTGTGCTCTGACCCTGTCCAGTATAGAAATGTTAATGTAGCACTTCTTGATCAAATTACCAAATAAATCCTGCCAGATCCGTGCTGGGCTGCAAATTCATCCTTTCCTCCCCACTGTAATCCTCTGTTCCTGTAACACAGATGATACTACCCCCAATTTTGTTTTCCTCTGCACGAGCTATATTCCCAGAAGGGTGGAAGAGACTGTCCAGTGGGCTAGATTTGCTTACCAGATTGCCAGCCGTGAAACAAAGGAAATTTCCTGAGATCCTGATTTTGCTCAAGGCAATGTAACAATGACCACAGAAGGAGTTAATAGTCAGTAATGGGGAATTTAATGCTGAGTAGGAAGAATGACAGCAGAAAAAAATATGATTGCCCAATTGTAATGTTAGAAGTCATTTTTATCTCTCCTTGTGAGTTGAAAAGGCTATTTTACTCATAAAAAAGTTATTTTTTAATGAACAATAAAATCAAAATTAAACTTGCAATCAAATTCTTAGTGATTCAGAATTACACCTTTTTCACAGTATATGTGAGGGTTGCAAGGGTGAAACACGGGCATGCTGCACCTCCAGACACTGTTTGGTCAGCCTAACTCCTGCTCTGGAATGCCTGCTAAAGCCAGCCCAGACGGGGCTGATTTGTGGCCCATCTCCTCCAAAGGAGTTTCAAGCTTTCCCTTTCTCCAGGCCTTGTTTTTCCATTCTGAGCACGAGCCTGCTGCACACTGGGATCTGATTCCTTGCCACCACCCCTAAGGCATCTCTCAGAGCACCAGCAGGGCTGAGGGGGCTTTACCAGCCCTTGCCCACTTTCTGTGCAAAGGCCAAATGTTATCCCCATGTCACATCCAACATGCATGCCCTTCTCGGGGTGCAGCTGGCATTGTCCCTGGGCAGAGCCCCATGCTCAGAGCAGGGAGCAGAGCTCAGCCTGCGCTGCCGTGCTCGGCACAGGCTCCGTGCAGCTGCACTCCAGGTGAACTTTTCTCTTGCTAAATGATGGCAAGGGAAGGGATTATTTTTTGCCTCACCGTAGCGAGTGTTCCGCCTTCACCCTGAACACATGTCCCAAATATTTCCATGTTCTCAAGATAACTTCAGAGATAAGGGGTTATTTAACTCTGCCAAACTGTGGCGTTTGTTCTACACAATGTATAACTGGCAAATATTTATGCGATTAACATCTGAATTCAAGCATACTTTAGCAGTACAAAGATGTGATTAGTCTTACCAGAATATGAATTTTTTTAATGGACGTGGCTCCCACTTTCCAGCAAAGATTTAATAGCTGAGTCCTGCAGAGAAGTCTCCATTTACTGAACTTTCATAGCTTTAAAAATATCCTAGGGTACATTTTCTAGCACGCAGCATGGCACGACACAGAATTTAAATGAAATACAGTTTTCAAAATGAATGAACGAAGTGCATATTGTCACTGCCCTGATCCTTTTCATTTTTTTAGCCAAAATCATATAAATGACTGGTACTGACAAGGGGCATGACTGGTGGTTGAAAGCAGCATAATTTCTTTTCAGGCTGACGATCTGGAACAGGGGGCTGTGAGGCTCTGAGCACACCTTGGGGTAGCTCCTCAGCCTTCTGCACTGCAGTGGAAATCTGCTGACGTGTCCACATGCAGGGACAAGGCGTGGAGGCAGAGAGGCTCACAGAGCTGTTTTAGAGCCTCCTCAATCCCGAGGCACACAGGCAGACGGGCAGTGGCAACGACACAGACCCTTCCCTTTTGTCCCACCGTGTACATCTGTGGCTTCTGCCGAGTTGCAGCTCAAGGGAGGTGGCTCTGACCCCCACCACGTGTCTCAAAGGACCTGGGCTCCCAGTACACTAGCTGTGGTAAAAGTTCCTGAGCTGCAGGAGCCAGCCGTTGGGACTTCCCATGAACTTCTGCCAGTTTTGTTCTTAACCAAGTGTACCTTTTCTGCCTTCACATCATTGTCCTAAGGTCAGAAAGTGTCTCCCAAGTTATATAAAAGAGGGCAGAGATAAATTTTCATGCCAGTGTGTTTGGAGATAGATAAATGAAAATAAAATAACAGAATCATCTCAAATTGCAAAGCCCACCCCCTCCTCCCATTTCTTCAAACAGTTAAGTCCACTCAAAATGCAAAACTCAAAAACACTCAAGTTGGTTTTGGGAAGGAAATCCAAACAAACCAAAACATACATAACATGTTTTGTCCCTAATGATGATGAGGACAGTCAGTGGTCACAAGAACTGCCTTCCATGTGCTATTGAGGATTCAGACTATGAATCTGATACAAGTAGCTGGGTGTGCAATAACTGCAGAATCAGCATCTTGTTTTGAAAGGACTCCTGCAAACCCTGCAGGAACATTTCAGTACTAGATGGTGTTGCTATGGGCACCAAAAGGAAGCTTAATATAAGAGAAACTGTCTTAGGAATTCATGGGGGATGGGTGTAAACAGTTTACGTACATAAGAACCGGAATGTCCCTGGCACTAAAAAGCAAATAGCTTTTGGGGTTTTTTTTATGTCCTGCTAATAACATTTTACTGTAGGTGTTTTCAGAGGGACAACAGAAGTCAGTACCCTTTTGTAGAAGTTGCTTAAAATGAAGTATAGGTAATCAAGTTCTGTAAGGTATATCTGCATCCTGTGTAGCAGGAGCATAATGAGAACTGGGTATTACAGACACGTAACTTCTCTGTAAAAACAGATGCTAAAATGGGAATGGAAAATGAGGGAAATTGAAGAACTACAGTTCCCTCTAGTATTCAGGAAAGAGGATGCCACTCTGCATTTGAGTGCAGTTCAAACTTTATTCAAGAATCACTTTGGCAGGGGACAGTCAGATGATTTAATTCATGGCTAGATTTCTCCCATTCTGGCTCTCTCTGACTGTGTAGGCTACATAAGTGGATGAAAAGGAAAAAAAGTAACCAGTGTAGAATAACAGCAAGTATATCTCAAGACAGACAAAGAGAATGCAAAATTAAATTCTTGATGTGAAAAGAATGGGACAATGAGCCCCTCTCCCCAAGATACCTCCGGAGAGGTTCCATTTCAGTGCTTTCTTTCTTGCTTGCTTGCACTATTTTTCATTGATGCATACCAAAGAAAGCCTGAGAGCCTTTTATTATTTCTTATTTTCTTGTTCTTTTTACTACGTGGTATAAATTCTTTTTTTTTAATATTATTTTCCTGCCAATGTTAAAGCATTTCCCATTTTTCTAGTTTGCTTCTGACACCTAGCTGTGATCAACAATGCTTCCCACTGAATCACTTCTTTCATCTATTCAGCTTCTGTTTTTTCCCTTATCTCCTCTCCCCCCTTCACCGGTTTACCTCTCATTAACCCTCAGGGTTCCAAACATATTGTCTCTCTCCCAAAGATACATATTTTTATTCAGACATAAGTAATTTTTGCTTGCTAGCTTCAGTTTCCATAATTCTCTAATAGAATAGCTGTGTGCAGTACATACCTTTTACATGGTGAACAATGAACCCAGACACTAATTTATACTCGTGCATTGTACACTGTTCCACCTCACCTTTTCTCCCTCTGAACTGATAGTCACATAAAATCTCATTCTTCTCTAATGGAGAAAATATAGTTCAATCCACATGTAAAAATCTGCTTGACCAGCAGTTTTGTTTGACCAACAAAATAATTATTTTCTAAGAGTCACTTTAACTCATTGTGATATATTTAAAATCCTGTTTTAACTTGCGAAAATAGTGGCACATTAAGCTCAGTTTCTGCGACTTGAAGATGTACAGGAGGTTTCTAAGGAAACAAGATCTCTTTTACCTACACTAATATATTTATGGTTTATTTTCAGCCATACAATTGCCTTTAATTTTCTGAGGATGAAAAATAAGCAAAACCCAAGAGATTTACTGCCTGAGTTTTAGTTATAACTTTTGCGCTTGAAACTGGTGAAAGCAGCTGGAAATATATCCAGCCAGTCATATAGAAAACCCTCTCTGCTACCCCTCCAATTAATTGTGTAAACCAGCTCCAATCATGAAGTCAGATAAAATTCATATAAAATTGTTCAAAATGTGTGTTGTGTAGCATGAGAGGAGAATGTAAGTTCAGATACACGCAGAGAAGGCTCATTGCTCATCCTAGGGAATACCATATATGTGTCAATAAATTTACATCGACATATTTAAGAAAAAATAAGATTATACATGGGACATTATGTAAAAATTTTCAGAATTCATCATGGGTGTAAAAAGAAAACATTTTGGGAAACACATTTATTCCTTGCTCTTCTACATGTCATTAACATTGGCTCTAAATAGAGATTATTCAAGAGCCATAGAAAGGTTTGTTTTGTTAATACCTTAATGGGTGTGTTTGTTGGAATCAGGTGGAAGTTTCTATGTATGAATATCTCAACTTCAAAACTTACAGCTGAATGATTTGATGTTTGTAAAACACAAATGATTTTTTTTTTTTAATTTAGGCAGTGTTTCTCTTGATTTTACTATGTAACTAATCATTATCATTTGACCATGCAAAAAAACAAATCTATAGAAAACTGAATACAACTTTCATATTTTTAAATAAAATATTTATACTGGTTTATGGTAAACTTTCTCAAAATTCAGTAAAACTCTAAAATAATTCTATGCAGTCTTTGAGCAAAAGTAAATTACATCCGAGAACACTCTCACAGATATTAAAAATAATTGCCTTCACTAAAAATTTCAAGTTTGTGCCAGGAGCAAAATAAATACCTAAGTTCCATTTTGTGCAAGTGGTCCTTGCTAAATGACTCCTTGGAGATACTCAATCCTTCATAACTTAATCACTCCTTCATCTTATACTTACTACTTCACAAAGTTAGTTTTCTATCACAGAGGAACTTACTGCTGTATCAAAGGCTTAATTGAGCTCCTTTTAAAAAAAACATGATTGTCACTATAAAATCATGCATCCACAGTAAGTGTGTTTATAGAGAACTTACAGCTTTAAATTTCACTTAGAAAAAAAGGCCTTATACTTTCCTGCAGGTTCTGAATGCAGATTTACTATAAAATAAGTGAATAATAATACCAAGTTATTTTGGAAAGTGTTCTTTCATGCAATCCCTGCATTTAGCACAATCCCAAAATGGCAGCCCAACAGGTGGTCCTTTCATAGCCTTCAGCCCAAACAATCGGGACAAAAAGGACACCAAGAATCGAATGTTCTTCAGGATTTAAAAAGCTGTTCACTTCCCTTTGTTCATTTTCAGATTTAGCCATGTTCATTATTGTTGAGCCACAAATGCAGGACATTCTTTTTTGACATTTTGCCATAAATAGACACTGACTGGGGCTGACTAGCCAGCTAGCTGCTTTGTCACATGCAAGCGGAAACTACTTCACAAAGCAAATGCATTCCTGTTGCTTCAATGGCCCCGGCAAGCACCGGTTGTGACATGCGGCAAATCTGGCAAAGTCTAGGTTAACAAAAGTATGGGTGACAAAGGCTGAAGTTTCTCTTCCTATATTTTCCTCCACAGTAAGTATTTAATTCTGGCCTAATGAATTTGCCTGGAAGGCTGGGTGTCACGTTGACAGCCTCTTGAATGTCTGAAAATATACTTTTGCTTTGTGGGCTCTCTTTGGAGGGAACGGCTAGTTAACTGGTAATGACAGACTTCAGGGGTGAAGTCTAAGATGAAATACTTGTTTCTCAGTATTTTGAAAGTTGTGAAAGTTACTCGTTACAATGATCTCAATCTCAACATCCGTAACAAAAGATGGGCCCAGTCTTACGGGTCTTTAATGATGCAAGGAGCCCTTACAGCTGCCTTCACTGTGCTGCAGGGAATTACACAAGTAATGGGCATAGAAGCACCAATCAAGCTTCTTCCTTCGTGTGTGTGAATAAGTGTGTAAAACACATGTTGTGGAAAAGGCAGAGATATAATCTGTTCAAGATTAGTAAATTACTTTATCTTTAAATTTTTAATTTGCCAGGATAAATCCTCTTCTGCTACTGTGTATTTTAAATGGAGTACACACTGCAGTGTAGTTTTTTTTGTTTGTTTTGTTGTGGGGTTTTTTTTTTGCCTTCCCCCTCTCTTTCTCTCTCTCTCTC
>VZTB01017793.1:455194-479804 GCA_013397245.1 Thryothorus ludovicianus | reverse complement strand
TCCTTTTTTTTTTTTAACATCTCCTGCAAAATTCAAAAATTCCAGGGTCTTCCACTGCTATCATCTTGGAGATTTTCCAATGCTCATCTGAGTCCAGAGCTTCTGATACACACCAGAATGTGGATGAGGTCTGTGTTTATAGCAGCCCTGATGTGTGGAATGAAGGTTTGATACTAGACCCTTATTAACCTGTTAGATTGAAATTAGACTCTGTTACCCTCTTACTTTTAGCATTAAATTTTTAGTGGAAAATGTGACTTGCTTCAAACTGTCTTATGAAAAGATAGGTTGCAGATAAAAATAAAAAATTAATACATTTTAATTTTAAAACATCTATATGTAGAATTGCATATAAAAGTTTAAATAATGTATTTGAATTCCAGTACAGTCAAGGAAATACATGTCTCTCAAGCCCTACTGCTGCCAAAGGCAACAGCAGTCTAGAAAAAGGCATCCTTTAGGTACAGACTGTGTTTGTAAGGTAGCAGCTCTGCTGAGCAGTGAATTTTTCCGTTTCAGCTCAAAAACCTGAAATCAGCAGTGGAAAACTCAGTTAACCAGGTCAGTTAATGAAGCCCATGTTCAGTGCTGTTTGTCACACGCATGTTTGATTCATGACTTACCTGAGCTCACTGTATGTGGAGAAATCAGTTTATAAATGAATTAAAGGACAAAAGCTCTGAACAACCTGAAGATACTTGGGCAAACTTCCCCATTGCAGGTCTTCCCTTCCAGGGAAATCATACATTGGGATGTTTTCCTGGCAAACCTTCACAGAGGGCTGAGTCCTTGTGGTGTTCCTCCAAAAGAGGAAACTCCTGCCTTTCTTTGTAGCACAAAAGCAAAATTGTTCAACTTTTCAATATATCCATGTAAGAGCCATACCACTCAGATTTCAGGGGGAAATCAGTTAGTAAAATGTTTAGGCAACAACTAGTCAAAATTATTATTGGGTGCTAAATGACGAGTAAGCATTGTCAGAGGATTTTGGCTTATTTCAACCACAAAGTACACTTAGACCAGAAAAGTCAACTTGTAAAAAAGCACAGCAAAATGACACTAAGGAGGGACTTGATACTCTTTCCAATCTATCTTTAATTTTATTCAAATCTAACATTCCAAATGTTCTTAACAACTGTTTTAAATCAAGATATCTATCAATAATAAAAACATTTTTATAAAATAGCTGCATACAAAATCAAGTAAAAATCCTGGGAAAAAATAAATTCAGTTTGTGTGGGAGTGTGATTTTAGGGAAGAAATGTAGAATGTAGGAGTCACAGGATGCAGAGAAACTTCACTAGAATATATCAAACAACACTGGAAGTCAATTAATGAGGAGTTAGAAGCAGGGAAGCATTCAGCTTTACCTCTCTCCAGACAGCAATAAATCTCTTGCAAATTTAGCTGTCAGAAATGATTGCTTTGTTTTCGACAAGTGGCATTACTTCCTCTTATACTGGAATTAAAATTGATTGAAATTGATTCATGACTTTTCAATATTTCCCACACCCCTTCATTCCTTCCAATTTGAAAACATTACTTCTTGAAACAAGCACAGATAAAAACAGCGTATATATTTCTGGATTTTGTTTTTGTTTCTTTCTTTGAGACATCTAAGTATCAAGAGGAGAGAGAGAATGATAATTAATTTTCCTTCAAAGAAATACTTTCAGAAACTATGTCTTCCCAAGTGAATGCGTTTTTTCAAACTGTTTTTACTGATTTTTCTGGGTCAAAAAATAGGAACAGAATAATTATAAATTCATAAGCAGCTACACAGAATGGTTCAAATCAGAACAAAAGTTTTGCTATGCTGCTTGGAAGGATTTCCCATTTGAAGTCTTGCTTCTGCTTTTGGACCAACCTGGATGAAGGGCAGTGAACAAGCAGTGATGCCAAGTGATGGGACTGGCCCAAGGAGGGGGGCCAAGGAGCAAAAGAAGCCTGTTCCAGGCAGGGACCCACAAGGGAAAGCAGAGTGTGCTTCAAGGAGCTTGTGACATTTCGTGATGAAACTGCCTGCATGCATAGCTCTGCCTGCACTTTGCTTTCAGCAGCTGTAAATCCCTGCTTGTTTGGATTCAGCTGCAGCATCAGTTTACCCAAAGTCTTGCAGCAGCAGAATACAGTAAAATTCAGGTGTCTTTACTCTGTAGCATTGCTAAGAAAAAATCCTACTGAAAAGTCTGCTTCTTCTTGTGCCAGGTTCCATTTTAAGTGCAGGACCTAAATGCATCCTGGACAATTCTTGATCTATTCTGGCATCAACCTTGTAAGACAGCTGGGTTTTATGATCCCCATTTATCTACAGAGAACCAAGGGATAAAATATGGAAAGATCAAAAGGGTTGCACAGAGCTTCACCACTAACATGATGATGGGGAAAGCACTGCACTAGTCCCTGCTAAATCTCAGTGGAGAGCTGTAACCATGATAACATCTTTTCTCTCAGAATATAGATGTTTGTATTTGGTCTAATTGAATTCTTTACTTTTCGTTGTTTGTACTCCCTTGTATTTCAGGCCTTTGCTGACTTCAACTGTAGATCCCTACATGATGCCAGAGTGTGTTGCTTTAAAACTGAGACCAGCATGTCATCCTTATAATGACTTTCAAGTCCCTAAGGACTTTCCTTATCCCAGTGGACTTTTTCATATGTTTCAAGCAGTGAATAGTGAGAAGATGGCAAAAAGCTTGGCAGAAAAAGTGTAGGACAAGGGCAGTAATCTGAGCAAGGGAGAGCAGGTGGGAAAGGGACCCATGATTGCATAGCTAACTTGTCAAGAATGGGAGTGACTAAAACAAATACAAAGCAGCTGGAGTCACAGGGAGCGTTCTGGGATAGGGCGAGAAGGATGGCATTTCTTGCTATGAAGGTATGCCATGTTCTTGGTGATTAGTACCTGCTAAACCTGTTTTTCTAAATCTTGCTGTACTAAATTGTTTCCCTCAGAAGGACACAAGGAAGTAACATTCACTGTTGCCACACAGCAGTCTTTGGATGACTGACATAATGAAAGGATATAACAATTATTTTGTAATTAATAAAGCCCAAGGAGTTACACAAATGACTATACAATCTCCATTAAAACTAGATTGTGCAGCCGATTCCTTTCTTAATTAGTCCTCCAAGAACCCTGAACCCTTGTTATAAGCTGCAGCATTGATATTACTTGAGAGAAAAATTAGTTCCTGAAGCCTGTATCCATTGCAGGCAGAATCATGGAGCTCTGTGTCACTAGGAGTCAGAAACACCTTTTTCTGAGAGGTTCTGAGGGACTAATAGTCTAGTTTTCTTCTGCACAGAAACAGCTCTCCTCTATGCATTTAATGACCTGATAACCTTTAGACTTCTTGGTGTCTGTGCAACCTGCAGCAGCAGCAACCTGTCAGAGTCACGTAACCAGAATTGGTTCCTTCCTCTCCTGTCAGACTGCTTTCCTTTGTTTTCATCTTCTCTGTGCTAACAGCCCTTCTGTGTAGCATCCTGCAAGGTCAATCTCTGGCACTCTCCTTTGGCACATCTTGTAACACCCTGGTCTCTTCTTTACCTGTATAGCTATCTGTGCTGGGTAAGTGTCTTCTCTTCTGCAGCTCCAATACCTGGAAGAACCTTACTTTGTCTCTTGTTGACTCTCTGTCTTGTTTCAAATTGCATTTGAAATAGCTTTTCACCTTTGCTATATCTATTTTTTCTGTTCACTGCTTGCTTGACTTGTAATTGCATTAGAGGCCCTCAGTGAAACACTGGCACAGCTAAAAGACCATAAACACAGGTCCTGTGCTAAAGGGGAATTCACAGGCCAGAAGAGTTTTTATTTGATGCATGCTGTTGTAAAGCCAAAATAGAGATGAAACACCCTGCAAGTGTGAGTTTTGAACTGATGCATGCCTCTACCTGTGCTGAAGGGTGTTTCTCCATGGGTAAGAAGCAATTAGCCCCAGAAACTTTTCTCATATGAATTTTTAAATACTCCTTTTTGCAGTATTTTTCCTCCTTTGCTGTTTGGGACATATGCTAATGAAGAATTACGAGTGTGAGAGGAGGTGTTCTCTCATCCCCACGCTGTAAGAAATGGTTTTGCCGTAAGCCATTGCAACGTGTCAGTGAAGGTTTTCTGCTGAATTCCTGTGCTCTCCCATTAAACCACGGTAAATAATTTGGGAAGTGTGATGTTGCACCCTGTCACTAAAGCTTGAGGCAGTAGAATCTGCTTAGCTGTGTAATCTGAACAGGCTACCTTCCTTCAATGGTAGTTTACTGTGTATTGAACAGATGTCTCTTTCTGCCTTCCTCTCCCATTTTATGATGTTATGCTTGTGACAACAAATTCTGAGAAACTAATGCATACATGAAGGCAACAATCCATATATTTTCTTTTCTTTCTTTCACAAGTTTTATGCAAAGGTTGCAGTTCAGGATTTGAGCTTGTTTGATACTACATACCTTCTTGGCCAAAGAAGCGTTTGGTTAGCTTAAGCAAACATGAGGTGTACAAAATTACTGGCATAAAGCGTGCCTCTCGTTACTGTAATAACTCTGCAGATATCTTGCTTTCTTGCTGATACACACACAGGTTACATGCACGAAGCTACACAAAGTGGAGGTAGAGTACTAGGAAATTAAAGGAAGTTTCTTCACTATTTAAATAATTTAGATGACTCAGGATCTGAGTTGACAACAATTATTCTGTTTAAAGGTAACTACAGCGTGGGACGTTCATACTACTCCCGATACACTCAGAAACAAAACAGAGCAAGGGGCAGGTTTACAGGCCAGAGCTTGGTGAAGATTTGCTCATGCTATGTGTTTTCAGTAAGAGATGAGACTCTGATGGGAAGCAGCTATCCAGCCTCCACTTGCGGCTCAAGGAAGGGTAACAGTTTCCATTAAAAGCAAAATTCTGTATGTATTAACTGTGTATGAAATAATGTAGAATATGCATGTACAGCTGTATAAGAGACTATGTATTAGAGGGTTATTAGAACAAGCTACAAAGACAGAGCTATTTTTCTCTCACAAGCATAAGTAGGTGTATAATTCTAGTTTTGAGCCAAATGAGTTTGTGACAATTGATTTAGCCTGGCTCTTGCTACAAAATTTGGTAACAGTATATTGTAGAACTGATGAAATTGTTCATAATTAAGTAAGAAATGTTATTATATTTACGTATAAACAACTTATTTGTATTCATAGTAGATTGTCTCCACAAATCTCTTCTTGTCTCAGAGCCAAATAGAAATTTAATGTCATTGTTATGTTTAGGTGAACATCATGCTCTTATATTCCCCTCTGTTTGGCCTTGAATAAAAATCAGAGCAACAATAATACAAATGCCATGAAAGTAGTCATGAACAGTAGCCCATCTGTACTGGACAGAATTCTACAAATCAATTAGATGGTCATAAAAAGCTAATCAGATGTGGATGAATCAACTGTGGAAATAAAATGATTGAACTCTTATGTTTATTGTTCATGTATAACCCTTTTTAATACTCAAGATGGGTAAATTACACTAATTAACCTTTAAAAATTTAGATGATTTCTAAATAATACCTTTAAACAATGCCTATTCTTTTCATTGTTACTTTTAAGTGTTTTGTCCATGACAAGGCAGTTTCATTAGATCTACAGAAGTAGTTAAGTTGTGCTTTCTTTTTTCCTATTTCTCAATCAATCATTAGTTTTTCTACAGTATGTTCTCCCACCTCTCCCCCATCAGATAGCATTTTAAGTCAGAAGTCAAATTCATATATCCTAGGAAGAAACGTCAAGGAAACTTGTCTCCTGGAGACCTGTGGAGTTATTGGGTGGGATGGATTATCTGACAAGTCACCAAACCCTCTTCCCAACCACAGCAGCACCTTGTCTGGGCTAGTGCAATGCTGGCAGCAAAGGCCCTGCTTAGCCCAGCCCCTCTGGGCAGTTGCCTGGATCCTCCGGAACCTGCAGGGCTGGGATGGTTCCATCCTTTCTGCCAGGCTTTGAGGTAGCAGCAATTGTGAGAGGATTATGTGGGCTCCCGTGAAATCGTGAAATCGTGTCTGGAGGGAGAGCCCTAGAGCTACAGAAGCCTGGAGCATTTGACATCTCTTCAACAGGAAGTGTTATGGAAAACACCCACTTTTATGTGGCAAGGGAAAAGGTATCTGCAAGGGAATCTTTCCAGGAGACTTTTTATTGCCCCTTCAAAGCCTTTTCCCCAGGTTTTCATTGAGGACAGGATGGCTATTGCTACAGCATCTGCTACTGTAGAAAACGCTTTGTTTATTCTCACTGGTGCAAATGGTTTGTAAACTGATCAATCAATTCACTTTTATTCAGTATTTTGACTGATCAACCTTCAAAAAATCAATTTCCAGCATTCTAGGGTTTAAACTTCTCACTATTGTTGTAAGATCTTAATTAAAACAAAAGAGATAAATTGTGATGTATTAAATAAAGAAATAAATAATCCAGGACTGATCACAATACATTGGATAGAATGGTGAATGGTTTGAGTTTTCTAAATTACTGATATTACCTGCTGATATGAGGGCTGTTCAAAAGGGCACTTCACTTTTGGGTTTATTTATTAAAATCCTGCACTCAACTGTAAGAAATTAGCCTCCTAGAGATGAATCGCTCCCTACTCAGGGGAGCCTGAAGCAAGGCAACCGATCATGCACACATTGCAGAACTGCACAGTAACACAAGATTCAAGGTTTTACCACATCTCTCACACAAGGTGCTAAACAGCAATGTGAGGCAAATGTTCTTGGCATAATAGTGATGCTCTTAGACATTTTCCTCAAATAATTAATGTCAAACTTAGTGTTGTACAATTATCCTTTTTATCTTGTAACTGGAAGCCCTTAATAACTGAGGTGCAGTGTGAAACACAGGCTCTTGGACTAACAAATCCTGGAAAGATCAATAGATCAGCTTTTAGGTAAGGAGACGGAATTTTATATGTGAATTTTAAATATTGAAGCTGGGATAAAAGTCTGTCTTGAGTTCTTGCACTGGAAACAAAGCTATCCTTTAGGTTCTTGGTTGGCTACAGGGATTTTTAGCATTTTCTTAAAAGGAAAGAAACACATCACAGGATAGCAAGCACTTCCTCTGCTTTTTCTTAATCTTTGGTTACCTTTCAGACTACAGCTACTGCAGCTGCACTTACCAGCAAGAACTGGAGTGTTTCAGATGCAGAGGAAGAACAGCACAATTTGTAGTTCTGAAAAAAAAATGGTCTAAGAGGTCAAACCTGCATCCACTTTATCATATGTGGTGTATTAAAAGCTCATCTTTCTGCAGAAACAGTCCTGACAGTGGAAGTTAGTTTTAGAAGGTAAAACCCAAGGAGACAAAAGGCAAGGAAGGATAAACTGGTAAGACCTGTAGCACTGAAGCACAGAAGAGCATCCTGTTCCTCTATGCCTCTTCACATAAAGTCACACAGCAGAGGAAGGGAAACTGTCAACAGCTTAGCAGATCTCTCAAATATGCAAGTATGTTTAACATTCAGCTCAGAGCAGAGAATATCTTCCCCCTGAATTTTTACATTCAAGGACTTGAACCAAAGAATAACAAAAGACTAGGAACAAAGCAAGATGAATGTCACATGACATTTATCAAGTTTGTCTGTCACATGTACTATAGATTATATAGGGTTAATTCACTGCCATCCAGAGTACATCCGCTGTTGTTTCCTCAGCTATTCATTATGCTTTTAACCCTTAACTGCTACCTTACTGCCATGTTAAGAAAGTGGAGAGTTCCAGAGCAAGAGATCTTTCAAGGAGCCAGCAATTCATTACAGAAAAAGCCACTTTGAACAGCTAATGTGGTCTTTGTAACCAGTATCTCTTGAGGAAATCAGCAGTTTGCAATTCACTTCAAGAACTGACCCTGAGGAGGATTTCAGGCTTTTTTTCCTATGTATATATACGTATACACTTGTCCTAATGTAAACCAACAACACAGAATTTTAATATTAGACAACTATTTCAGGCCTAGGATCTGCCAAGTAATTTTTTCTAGGGCTTCTCTCCAGAATTTTCCAAAAACTACATACTGCAAAACAACAGACTCAGCCACCATGTGTTACCAGTGCTTGTATTACAATGTATGAGTGGAGGGTACTGCTTTATAAAAGCTGAATCCCTTTGGCCATTCCTCCTGGCCCTCTAACAGCCACCTCCTACCACTCTTTCAAGTACTGTTTGAAGTGTGCAGTGTGGCAACTATACCCACACTATTCTTTCAAGCTATGGCTCCTGGGCCTGAGGACCAAGAAAAGAAATTAAGCTTATCTACCTGAAGTAAGAAAATCGCAGCTCACTGTGCTGCTTCACCAAAACATCCCTCATAAAAAAACATTGTTAGGACATTCAACAATGGCAACGCTTCATGTAACAAAAGTTGTCTTTTTACAGGATACCTACTGATATGTAACACACACACACAATCTTCAACTGCAACAGTACCTCTTGGTTGCATCTGAGGCACCCAGATTTCTTCCCGGAAGGACAAGCAACACCTGAGAGGTTACTATGACACTGTCATCCCTCCTGGAGCCAGGACAAGAGCTCAAGCAGCTTTCTCTCCATCTCTGCTGGTTCACCTCCAAAGAAACATTAGCTGCAGTTGCTATAACAAATGTTATTCTGGATAACAAGACAAGGTCACAGAAAACATCTAATATTCTTCAAAGGCTGTGTCAACTCAGTACTGTTCATAATACCTGTCACAGACACTTGCTACAGGGACACCAACAATGACTGCTGTAAGCAGAACAGTTTACAGAAAACTCCCCCAGTAACAGCAAATTTTCTTCTAAACCGAAATAACAGACAGTAAATCAAAGAACTTGTATAAATAGAAAATGGTTTATTAAAAAACAAACAAACAAAACCAAACAAAAAGTCACAACACAATCTCACTTCACTGTCTGGCCAAAGGTCAGACTTTAAGCTGGCATCCATGATTCAAAAGTCATGTAAGCATGCATATGGAAGGGAAGTCATTGCCTTGCTAGCATGTTCCTCAGAATCTCCTCTGGGATGGTTTTTAGAATACTTTGTTTGTGAAGAGGTTATGAAATCTGAATTCCCACAGACATTGAAAAAGTGAAGACGAGTTGTTTTTATTTACTCATATAGAATTTCCATAAACACCTGCCACACAGAAATGCAATGTGCTACATTTCTAACAGCTGTGAAAACGGTGACAAATACAGCAAAAAAACCCACAGGTAAGCATGCATTCTGCAAAGTTTTGGCAATTTTTTTCCCAAAGACAGTTTATTTCTGAGGAAGTATTTAATTTAATTTCACGAGTCTATACAAACTACTTACATGAACAGTATCCAAAAGATAGTCCTTTTGAATAGCTAATTCACCAAGAATTACAAGTGAGATGTAGCTTTTGTGTGCAGGTTAAGACTTTTTCACATACAAACAATGCTGCAGTCCTCCTTTATAACAGAAGGGAACAGATTATTGGAATGGTATTCCTGAAACATTCTTCATTTTAAAGTAACTATTTGATTAATAAGGCTGCTTTTAAACAAGTTACTCTGAAAGAAAACTTTCAAGATCATCCAAAAGGAGCTTATATTCATGCTCTGTCTTCATGGCCAGTCATTTCTGATGAACACTACCAAGGTCTGTGGTTTGGGTATGTGTAAATCATGATGAGGATTCTGAAAATGCTTTTATCGAAGAAGCTGCTCAGCCTCCTTGAACTTGCTTTCTTTTGTTTTTCTCAGTAATGCCTGCTTTATGGCATTGATCTTTTCATCAAGTTCAGCCAGTGAATAGCTCTGCTAAAAGAACAAAATAAAAATCACAATCATTTACATCTTGTAATTGCTAGAGAAGTGGCTTATCACTTGATACTTGAGGTCACTACATGTTGCACTAAGTGACAGAACTACTTCTGCAGAATTGTCTGAATTTAGTCTTCGCCTATTTAAATTTAAAGGAAAAAGAATGTAAACTTGCAAGAAAGACAGTTCTAATAATGGATCCATATATTCATGCTACTTCTATTAGATGCCTGTTTAGTCTGCTCATAAAAAAACATAAGAAATCCCTTCATGTTAAAACAGTGGATGAGACTACCTAGACTTTGCAGAATTTGAGTTTACAGCTAAATGGGGTTTCTTCCTACTGCCCAACATCAAGCTCCTCTGTGCCACTTAACCTGACTTGTTTTATTTCTTCTGAGGTCATCATCCTTTTTATAAAATTGTTTCACCCTATGCAGGACTTGTTTTTCCTAAACAAGCCTACTTTCTCAAGTCTCAGATGGCCCATATCTCATCCTAAGCATTCTCCTCAGTCCATCTGTCTCTAACAGTGATAGCTAGGAGCAGACAAGGTTCCAGCCATGGTCCCACCTGCACCAATGATAACTTCTCTCTTGTGGCCTAGGAGGTACAGGGTAAATGCATTCCCTCATTCCCTTATGTGACAGTACTGTGAAAATTGCAAGTCTTACTGACAGGTTAATATCTGCTATAATGTTGGGTCCTTCTGCAATACTTTTGCCAAGCCAATCACTTCTCCTTTTTTTCTTTTCATGAACAAATAAAGCAAATTAAAAAATAATTTTTAAATCAACAAAAACAGTAAGCCACAAAACAAAAACAGGAGACGTTAACAGAAGGTTGATCAGAATAGAGAAATTGTCTGTCAGTCTCAGCTTGACTAAAAGCATTATAGATTTGTTTTATTCTATCATCCTCCTAACTGGTGCAAACCCTAGTATATATTCTTAGAATACTCATTTCATAGTTAACACCCATTAGCTTTCTGTCTCATTCCCTCTCTTTTTGGCAGCAAGCTATCCAATACTGATGCAGCTACTTCTGAGAACTTATACACTTGCTTCATAGAACTTCTGCTTACTTTCCACTCAAAACATCCTAAACTTAAGAAAAACAAGAGTTAATAACACTTACATGGGGAGACTGAACCTTTCTCCTCTTGCCAGAACAGCTCTGAAGAAAAGACAATCAAAACAGACTTAATGTTGCACTGACAGAAGACCACAAATAATTCTGTCACAAGATTGTCAAGAGTCTTTAAAGTATAGAAAAAACACTGACTGCCATTCCATGGATTAAAGAAACCTTTTTTATAATTAAGTACTTTGGATCATGAGAAATACTACTGGAGAGCAGTCAGAAGCTGTTGAAGCTTCTCCACACTTGGCAGTCAACAACTATCAATTTAACTGAAGCTTCCTTCAGACAGAATTGAGCTTTTGAAACTGTCAATATTTTTGTCCCTAAATTTTCCTATATTCACACCAATATTTATATAAAACTTTAGATAAAACGTGTTAATTACTATGCAGCACCACTATTGACACCATCACAATTTTTTCCTTGATCCTCATTCCAGAGATACTAAAGAATTTTCAATAGAAAAATCAGCTAATGAAAGTGAATGTTTTAACTTCTGGTTTTCAGCTACTTGAAGGAATAGCCTCACAAATAAAGAGCTTTACTGGTCTGCAACATAAATTAAAAAAATTAAACAAAAATATGTACTAATGCTATTAATTTTTATTAACTGACTCTTCTTTGGCTGGTCTCAAGGGAGAAGATGTAAATTAAAATGCAACCAACAGCTAAAGAGACATTCTTACTGTTACATGGGGAAAGAAGAGCGAGATAACAGACAAGAAATTCCTACAGTCAAACAGAGCCTAATGTAGTAACAACTAATGTTCTCTTTGTCCTAACACCCTTTGGTGAGTGAAGGTTAAGGTGTACTATTTAGAGAGAGACAGAGCTCGGCCTGAAAACCAGAAATAAAGAAAACTAAGTCAGAGAATCACATGAAGCAATTTTTAAACAGTTTATCCTCTCATCCTTTTGGAAGTTATTCACAAACCATTAGCAATCAGATCATGTACAGAAGCCCAAATGACTTCAGATGTTTTAAGCCATTAATGATTTGTATAAAAAATCAAAACTTCAGTCAATTTTCTTGACATAAGAAGCACTTCAGATTTTAAGGCAAGGGGGAGAAATACAACCTTTCTGAGACATTCCTTACAAATTAGTTAAGCTTGGATGGCAGCAATTTTTTCTCCAACAGATACTTTCTTCTTTTAAGTGAGAAATTAAGTAACTATGAACTTGATTAGATGGTCCACATGTAATATAACCACCACACCAAGCCAGAGCAGTTTATTAAAAGTATCTGCCTTCCAACTCTTAAGTTTTTCTCTGTACATTAAAGAGTCAAACACAAAAGGCACAAACACATTTAGATATGCTGAAAGAATTTGAGGAAGTTTCTTACTACAGATTGAAAATATTCAGGAGACAGTCCTTCCAGCTCAAGGATTTTATCTTCAAGCTTCTTAATTCTCTGATAAATGTCTCTTGGTACTGGACCACCTAAATACATCAGCAGTAACACAAAGAAATCAGAAAAAGCACTCGAACAACTTATTTAACTAAGTATTGCAAGTTTGACATTTGAATTCTTCAAGATTAGCTATCAACCACTAGCTGAACAAAATAAATGGATGGGATAATATAAATGAAGGATAATTAATATAATTCAGGGTAAAACCTGATTGATAACCAGTGCAGTCAATGAAAGCATTAAGACAACTTCATGTAGTTGGCTGAAGTATGTCTGTCAAGGTCCCTGAAACAACTAATGATCACTCTTACAATACACTGGTCATTCACAAAATGTTGCCACTTCAAAGCTGACACCAGCATTAGGAGAGAGCAGATGGAATGGCAGACCACACATGAATTCAGCTTTGATATCTAAGATAGGTTTCTCTCAGAACAATCTCCACTGAGCATCAGAGGTTAGAGGACAAGTATGAGTTGTGCTTGACAAAGAAGAGTGTTTGCCTGACCACAGATGGCAGAACAGGAGTGGGGAATGTGTCTATTAAATTGAACAGAGGTCTGAAAAATAAAAATCAAAAAAATTACCAAACAACAACAACAAAAAAAAACAAAACCAAAAAAAAAAACCAAACCCAAGCTCACCCAAAAACCACCCTGACCAAAAAACCCACAACAAAACCCAGTCACACCACAAAAACGACAGCACCAAGAAAATCCCACCTCAACCCATTTGCTGTTTTTATCCATACTACAGCAGCTTGGGCTTGTTTCCCTATGTAAAAATAGAACTGATCAAAAGACTAGCCTTAGCAAGCATCTTATTTGCACTCCACAGTATTCTGTAATGAAATAACTATATGAAATAACTGTTTATCACAACTGAGTACTGGCTATTCCAATTAAAATGATAGTCTGGTTCTGAACTGTACTGACAGCCAAGGCCATAGCAAGCTTTTACTTTTTGACACACATTTCCTTTTATTTCTGGGTCTGTTAGACAAGACAGTTCTATTCCACAACCTACTAAAATAAGCACTAATGTGGGGTTTGGGATTGGCTTACTTTTTTTTGTCATTCATCTATTTTGTCCCTTCAAAGAAATAATTGTGCAGGTAGCTTCACTCCTTCAGTTCTGCTCTCTACTCAACACTCAGCACCCACTAATTAAAGTAGCTAACCTATCACTGCTAATATTACTTTCTCTTAATGTAAAGAGGAAAGAGCAGTACTAGAAGCTAGTCAGCCAGTCAAGACTACCTCTTTCTGTTGCTGGAAGCAAAAACTGGTGGAACAGGTAGCTGAGGCATGTTACCTGCTCAGATGAGTATTTTTAGCACACCTACTGGGGTATGCATCAAATAATGTTGAGACATTCCCCATGAATGCTGATTTGAACAAGAGCTGAGCTGGTGTTGCACGCTTCCATCTTCCTAATCTATACTATAGTTTAGCTGACCCATTCCTCCAAACAATATTCAATCATCTATTACAGGCACAACCTGGAAGCAAGGACCCCTCCTTAGCTACCTCAAATCATTGCACCTGATATGCATAAATCCAAAGCCACACATTGCAATCCTAATGCTGGCCAGCCACTTCCAAATTCTATTTCTATGCACAAAAGTCAGCGTATTTTTGAGACAGCTATAGACCTAAGCATCAAACTCTGACTGCTGCCTCAAGAGTATCTGCATATCTTACTCTCCTTGCTGCCAGAGAACTTTAAACCACTACACAGTCATAGGAATCTAGCAATATAATCGATGGATAATGGATTAAGATAATGGATTGGCACCTATTCGGTATTCAGAAGACAAAAAAAAATCAAGTGTGTCCACAGTGTCATGTGTAGAAAATTCACTTTACTAAATGGAGATTGGGTTTCTGTTCTGTTTCAAGAATAATTTTCTGAAAAAATACTAATTCCCCCTTGATAAGTGCCTTGTTGTGCCTTAGTGCCACATTATGGAAAACCAGGGCTGGGGTGAGGAAAGCAACCACCTAAAAAACATCAGGTGCCTGATGGTTAAGGCATTTATTTTAGTGAAAGGTATGGATTCACGTTCTCAGGCCTAAAGAGAAGGAGTGACAACAAGCTTTCCACATTCAGGGAAATAAGTTTTACACCTAAATGTATTTCAAGAAACATCCATCTTTAGGAAAAGGTTTCAGGTCATTCTTTGTGTTGATACCACCGTCAGCCCACAAGTCGTCCATTAAGGACGCCTGAGTCCTAAATTCAGCTTTTCCTGTTCAGTGGGTCAAGGCAGGACTCCAGTGGCTGTGGAGAACCCTAATCTCCAGATATTCCACATTATTTTACATCCTGTTCTGATGTGCCTCCCTCTTATTTGCCACCACATAAACTGTACATTTCAGCATCTCAAATCAGGCTTAAACCTGGGTTCCATTTTGGGCATAAAGTCCTAAACACAAGACCACTGTACCTGGGGTAAACTGAATCCTTCAGTGGATTTATCCACTTTTTTTACAGTATCAGTTTTTATAGACTTGCCCAGTTTCACCACAGTAATCATAACTGCAGTATAAAATGGCACACCAATGTTAAAATTAAAAGACCATACAAACCTGTTTGTAACCGTAAGTGTGCTTCAATGTTTTGCAATCTCTCCTCGACAGCTTGGTTTCCACAATCATGCACAGGTACACTGGGTTTGTGACTGGACCCATGCATGCCTTCAGACCTAGTCTGAGGTCCATAGGTATTTACTACCCTAGAAACTAGGTAAAGGGAAAATAAATGTCACATATATGCACATGAAACAGAAAGCAGATCTAACCAAAAGAATCAAAACATTGAAGCATGAAAATCTACATTAAATCAGTTTTACAAAAGTCTTGCATATGAAGGGTCCCACACACGTTAAGATCAAAAGTTCAAGTAAAAGCATTTCCTCATTTTTCTGCATATGTAACTAAACCTAACAAAACCTCTGGATTTTACATATGCAAAGTAAAAGAATTACTCATACATTACGTAGAATGGCAGGAATGGCAGTGTCAAAAATTTGTCATCAGCTGCTGATAAACAGCAGAAACCTTGATATCTATGTCAGCAGTTGTACATGTGAGCTTTTGTGAATGCAAAGAGGCCAGACCTAATATTACAGGAAGCACCATAAATACATGAAGATTAGGGGAGGTACACAACCAGAAGAACCAACACAAACCTCAGCAAGGAAGTTCACTTCTAATTTTTGTCATTTGGGTAAAAGCTTTAGTGACTCTTCAGCTGCATCTGGGACTATCTTTTACCCATGCTGAGCCACGACTTCATCAGAAGATTTTGCTCACTTCTTGTTAAATCAGAGTAATTTCTTAAATTCTCACAGAACTACTGCAGTGTACTGCAGATTTAAAGATGATACAGGCTCCAGATGCTGAAGCACACACACACACACATACATCATCCTACTCAATACTTCATGAAAGCCACATGCTACATTCTTGCTTTAATTTATGCTGGTTTTACTTCCAATTCATAAGTGTTTTTCAAATTTTAGTTATGAACTGTTCCTTGAAGTGCAAACTTCCCTCTTTTCCTGTATTATGTTGCCAATCAACCAACAAATTAACACTCAGTTTAAAACAGTGACTATTGAAAGAGGTTCTTTGTGAAAGATTCTAAAATCAAACTCACTTCCCATTTCCTTCTTAGCTCACCATACCTTTCAATACTTTTTATTGTGCTTTACAGTATTATTCTGAATTATAGAATTCAAAATAATTAATTGGTTTCTAGGACAAATATCAAGTGGATAACTTAATATTACCACTCAAAAATGCAAAGGAGGGTTACTTTCATTCCTTGGGTATTTTGTTTGTTTTTAAAGAAGGGTAACTTGCATATACCTAGAGAGCAGCAGATGACCAAGCAGTATTTTATACACAATTTCTGTTGGATATAATTTCTATGTTATTTATTCCTTTCAAAAAAATAATGCAGTGATAAACTCATTCCCCAGCTTGTCACTTCTTACAAATCCGTATCTTAGAATTTCCACTGTCCCAAAATTATATTCTATTTCAATACACTTGCACCAACTAATGAAAAATAGAGACAATCCTATTTAATCTCAATTCCTTATTGATGGCCTCATCTTAGAAGAAAAACTAAGCATTGTTCAGCTTCTCTGTCCTGCTTTATCTTTCCCATGTTTCCTTTCAGACAATGAAAATGAGCTATTTTGTTTTGGTCTTTAGTGCCTAACCATTAAATTAGTGAAGTAGTTAAGGGACTGAAAATGTTGAAGACATAAATGAAGATGTAAAAGTATTCACTAGAGTCAAAATATGTTAAGTTTGCATTTTTGAGCATTCTATAAAAAGTTTTGATATCAAAAACTTAACAGTGCTGTTATATCTGAACACTTAAATGGATATTAAAAGAATTGCTTACCCTTTATATGACTTTTAAATCCAGGATAGGGTGTGAAAATTGCATCTGTTCTGGCACAGCTATTTTCTGAATAAATAATGATATAACAAGTGAGGTCCAAATTATGTATTTATAATTGAAAATATTCTAACCACCATCAGCTTTGATGCTTTAAACAAATTTAATTAAAATGCTTCAAACAATAAAAAAAATCAGAAATAATTCTATAAACACTTGCCCACTCACAGTTTCACACACTTCCATGAACCTGCTGCTTTTAATTGAGTAAGTCACTCATATAGATGTATGCACACAGGTATATAGAAGTTTACTAGATCAGGACTAAATTTATTTGGTTCTTACTTTTCACTGCATTTCTCTGTAACTTATTTCTTCCTTCCTGCTTACCATTGTTATTCTGGTTTTATGTCCTTTTCTGAAACTCTCCTATTTTTCAACAGTGCTAGTTTACTCATCAGCATTCTTTCCTAAACTTTTCTGCATTTATTGTAATCCATGTGGCTTCTTTCATTTGCTTAACCATAAAAATCTATATAGTATGGACCACATTAATTTATTCTAATGTTCATATTTTAATCTCTGTTCATTACACCAAAGCTTGATACATATTCTATTATGCCTGAACAACGAGACACTTCTACTATCAATTCTTCTGTACATAAATAACAATTTTGGGATACAGTATTTCACTATCTAGCATATTCTACTAAACTTCAGATGTCCCTTGCATTTCAACTAACATTCCAGCAGTTAAACTCTCTGAGAAACTTCACTGAACAATAAGCTTTGATCTCTAGGAGTACCTCATAGAGACAATGCACATGTGGCTTCACAGGTACTTAGAAAATATCTCTGTATTACTTATGTAGTTTTATGTACACAAAACTGTCTTAACTTCAAAGATGCATTTGGCTAGTTAGTGATCCCGTAAATGGGATCCAGTCTGCCAGATGAATGTAAGATTGGTTACAGATTACAGCCAACTGTACTACAGTGTGAGCAATGTTAAAAAGAAGCCATTTCAAGTAGCTAGTAATTCAAATTCATTGTAAAAAATACTTCTTTGTAATTTAACTAGCATTAAATTAACTTCATTTTGAATATGCAATTCACAAGACATTTATGAATTGCAATTCCATCTACTTTGGAGGATCTAGTTAAAACACTGGGAATAAAAGCTGCAAAATCATCTAAGACAGCAGTTCTTAAAATTAACACAATGATAGATACAACCTTTCTGTATGTGATGCATCAAACACTGTCATCCAGTGACTACTCAATTTATTTTTCTATCTGCCATCTGCAGGGCATATACGCAAGCTCTAAATTTTAAAACGAAGTTACTCTTATAAAAAAGTTGTGTTTTAAATATAGATGAATGCTTTTGAAAATTAAAAAAAAAAAAAATAAAATCACAAATACAAAACAAAAACCCCAACAAAACAAAACAAAAACCCAAAAAACCCCACACAACTTAAATTGCTATGAAGATTAAAGTTTGGCTAGCCAGTTACCTTGATTACAATCAATAACATTGCAAAATTCCCTGACATTATTTTCATTGATCTCGGCTTGTTTCCTCTCGATGAAGGCTGATATCCGCCTGTCAATCTGCAGGTAATAAACATGATGGCATATATCTATTTCATTCTTTAAATTTAAAATTTAGGAAGGTCTTTCATTCCTCTGTTTTTAAATGCACATAAATTACTTACTTCTGCTTTTCCAGCTTTTATTTGGACCACTTCTGGATCAAAATTAAAATGAGCATCCTTCAGATCTCCCAAGTCATAACTTCCATATTTTTCTTCAGTCTGACTGTTACCATCATAAACATCTAAACTTGTTTGGCTTTCTGTTTTACCTGCAGGTTCAACATGGCCTATATTTTCCTCTTTGATCAATGACTGGAGTTTTTCTAAGAGAGGCTGAACAAAGGAAACAGTGTATTAGTGCTAAAAAAATAAAAGTCCAAAAGTCCCAAAGCCAAGAAGACAAGTACTATTACAATTTCCAAACCAGACAAATGGAAATAATTTTGGGAATTACAACATCTTCCTCTGATGGAACGTGGTAATAAGATTAAAAAGTTCCAAATATTGTGCACACCACAATTCTGACCTTTCTGCGTCTTTTAGAGGTTTGTAGAGAGAAACTCCCAAATTTCTGAAAAAATCTGCCCATACTCCCACATTACTAGCTAAATCAAAGCTTCAGTTGCTGGCATCAATGCCACTTAATTAACATGTCATTCAAATGCTTACTCAGAACAGTAAGGCTTAGTATTTTTCCTCCTTAACATGAAATCCAGTGCTCTTACACTGTAAAGCCTTTACTTTATCACATCAGCACTACATTCTCCACTTGAAACTGTAGTTGCCCAAGTGAATGAGAGAACACAGACGTGAAATACAGAGGCATTATCATGAACACATGCTTTGCTTGACACGGTTCATTATCTACTTAGGTCATGAAATTAAATGAGAAAAGGCACTGACATTTGTGGCAGGAAAATGCTTATTTTACTGCAGTAACTCTTACGTACGATATAACATCAAAACCTCAGTACATATATATGTCCCTGTCTCTTTTTAATTTCCATCAGTTTCATCTAGTCTGAATTTCACTGCTTATTCTCTCTCTATAAATTATATTTTTAAAGATGACATGATTTTTCACAATCGCATTTTCTGAAATGGAATCAAATTCCTACTTGCAGCATTCTTACATATTGGATGTAAATTTTATTTGTTTTTATCTTGCATATTTTCTCTTTCTGCTCATCACACCAAAGATCTAGTGGATGTCTGGAAAAAAAAGGGTCTTTCTTTTACCTACAGACAAGAAAATACAGAAACTTCCTTTTTCATCCTCTCAGTACTATGCATCTCAAATAATTCATTGACTAGCTGAAGCAAAATAGTATTACTCAAATCTCATCTTCTACATATGAACTATCAAGGTCAAAACACTGCTCAGTTACCAGCTGACAAACTGCTCACCCTCCCTGCCATGCAACTAAATTACTTTTGGAAGGGTTGGAAAGTTTCAAATAGTTAAAAGAAATGACAGTAATGGTGACTGGCTACTTGGCAAGATGAGACATTAATGTCAAAGAAATTACTCTTTAAAAAAAAAAAGCCTTACGCTGAAAATATATTTAATTGCAGTAAGACACTCCAGGATGTGTCATGCTGGGATAATGCCACTTCTTGAACCACTGAAAGCACTCTATGAGCCTCAAAACTCACCCAACGCATGGAATCATTATCATAGCATGACACACACCTGCCGTGTCTTATTGCTTAATTATAACCCACCATAGATGGAAATGGATCACATTTACAATGCAAGTCTAGAAATCAATGAGGCTGCATTTATTCAGCCTGCTCACCTACAGTGGCTATTCCCACCACTAAGCTGAAAAATCTGTAAATGTGAGTACCTATGGAGCATAGTGGAATCCCAAGCATTTAGCACTTTTGCATTCCTTTTTTGTTGAACGCAGCAATGTAAGATCAAAACTACTGAAATATTACAGTTGAGATTACTTTTAGTTGTTGATCATTTTTGTCAAGTCAAATGTATGTGTCCCGTGAAATATTTACCTGTAAACATAAAATATGCTGCTGAAGTGCACTAAAGAGCAAGGCTGGCTGAAGTGCTGATGTGCTCTGAAGCTTGCTCCAATCGATTACAACTTTCACAATATCCTCTCCGAGATTAAGCTTCAACAGGGCAAAACAAACACAGTAAAAAATTGTATTATCTGTATTAACATCAAAAAAGTATACAAGACTTCTACAAGACAACAATTATGCTCAGTCTGCTACAGACCCATCCCAATTTTAGACAAGAGCATTGGAAAGATTTGATATTAATTATAGTGCAAGCAGCTATCACATTCCAGGTAACCTAGTATTTGTAGAATATATTCTAAAATTAAAAATTCCTCACTAACTCATCATTCTTTCATTGTATTAATTCGGTCCTTGGCTTTATTTAATTAATTCTTGTATGAAAGCATATTGTTCATCTTCTCTTTTAATGGATACTAGAACCACCAGTATGAAGACACATGACCCAGGATAGCAGTCTCCTGTAAGTTCATGTATTTTATTCAAAGACTGCAAGACTACCTACACCTGGACGGCCCATGTGTTGATGTAACACCATGACACATTCTTGAATTTTTACTTGCTGCTAATACAAAAGAAGCTTTATATTAAAAGTAAGTTCATAAAAAAATATTTTTTTATTATCTCAAAGTTTAACAAAATGTAGATTACACAGTTCCACTATTAAACCTATTTTCAAATCACTGTTTTCCTGTATATGCATTTGTACTGGAACGAACAATTGCCACAGTCTATTCTCACTGCCAAGGAACTGTAATATTTAATCCCCAAGACAATAAAGAAGAACACACATAATGAACTTGAAGTATTATTTAAAAGAATTATGTATCTTCTATAAGCTAAATATACACTTGCTAATACAAAGATGATGGTCAATAAACTCAAATAAGCTAACATACTTTCACACCCAACCTTGCCCTTTTTGTTACACTAAAGCTCTTCTCAAGACCTTAAAGAGATGATCACTTTCATTTCCCAAAGCTAAGCAGGTTGTTCTCCAACCAAATATCCTGCAAGTGATACCCCAAATTCTAAATACAGATAAAATTCTTGTTTGAAATCAAGAGAACCCACAGGTACTGTGCTTGCAACACTGAATTCCCAATTCATATGCGTATTTGTACATCTATTCCTCACTCCTTCCATTAAGAAAAATAGTGGGGTGGAAACAGAAAAAGGTACCTCAGGAAGATGACAAAAGCGACCTTTAATTAATGGTCTAAAAGACATTTAACGTCTAACAGCATCAAATACTACAAACAAGAACACAGTATGCATATGCACTCATGTCCTGAAGCCACCACGAAGTGTATGAGGAAAGCCTGAGAACTGGACCCATGAATGCCTCCATCACTCTGAAGGCAAAGCTGTGATTGATAAGCTGTCCCACATCAGTTTCAAATGTCAGCATCAACACAATTTTGTAAATAACTATAAGCCTGAACCTTCCTTCTATAGTCAAAGATCAGCCCTGCTAAATTCAGGGTTAGCTCCCAAATTGCACAGCAGAGGAGACAGTCTGTCTAGATATAGAATGTATTTTAGATAATTTTCGGACAAATGGTGATCCCTGTTTAGTACTTAAGCTAAGTATACAGGATGTAGGAAAAGTAATGTTTTAGGATATACTAATCTGGAACAAGTTTCAAAATCAAGAATGTATTCAGAATTTAGTAGGAATTAAATTTACTCTAGGAATTAAGCCACTGCGCATGTGATCATGTGAAGAACACATTTCTACCCAAATTTTCTAGAGTAACATCTCCTATATGTTAAAATCATAGTCTACTGACATGGTAAAAAAGGTGTAGATTATGTCATCAAAATAAAATAGAAGTGCAAAAATAAACTCCTATTGCATCAACAGAATTTTCTAGTACAATAGAGTAAGTTCTCATTCTTTCACATCCTACTGCTTATTAGAACTGTGACAAACAGACTTATAAATTCAGTGTTTTGATAAATTCAAAGCCTTTGTCTGATTGATTACAAGTCCACAGCTTATTCAATTTAAAGGATCATAAGTAATTTCAGCCCTTTGAAATTTGTTTTATGAAAACACTGGCTATCACTTGAATCCTAAAGAACTTTTCAGGATCAGCTATATTGGTTTTAAGAGTTGTTATTCTCAGATGTCCTCCTGGTCACGTACTGCCATTGACTGCGCAAAAAAATCCTGTGCCAGAAATATTCCTGCTTACAGCCCAATTTACTAGCATAAATCCAACTTAAACTACTATAATGAATCATGAACTCTGCCTGTGAGCAATCTGGCACACGCTCAGCCATCTCTATAAAACAGAAATGGGGAATCAGTACTTTCAGTGAAAAATGCAAGACAGTTTGCTAGAATCCACAAGGGGGTAAAACGCAGCAGTTAAATCTGTCAGAACTCAAGCACTGGCAGACGAGAGTGTAACTCAGCAACTGGAAAGGATCATTACTGAGCAATTAAAAGGACTTTCACAGCTAAGATGGAGCAACCAGATCCTTATCCAGCCAGGGCACTGGACAGTAAAATGTGTTTATTGTCACAGAAAGAAGACACTCCAAACACAAAAGAAGACAATTACACTCTGCACCATAGCTACTGTAACTCTACCCAGGGGATGCAGCAGCTCTAAACAGTTCTCTCACAATTGTCTACGCACACCCAGCTATTTTTAAAAATCACCAGGGCCTTTCAAGTGATATGCCAAGTTGTAGAGCCAGCTTTGGAGAGAAAGGAAGCTACTGAAGTCAAGAGAACAAAATAAGAGTTTTTAATGTAGGTTTAGAAACTAATAATTAAACTTGTGATGAATACTCTAGTTAAAAGCTTAGCAAACCTTCCCCTTAGCCTCCTTCGTGTTTTTCATAAATACAAGAGTTCCAACTTTTCTCTGATGTGTTCTAACACTGTCATTCGCAGTGTAGCCCTCACACTTAAATAAACTGACACTCACTAGCTCTTCATTGATCCCACTCAGAATTTTCACCAGGAAGAATTATGGGGCCTTTAAACCTCAGTAGATAGTTTTCTTGCCTCAGTAATCCTGAGCCAGCTGTGTCTGAACATCACACTGCTTAGCGCTGAACTCCTGTTCAAAAGCCACGGTAGTTTTTAATTATTTTAGAAACAGGAAAAATGAGACTCTTAAGTGCCTGAATTATCAAGCCCTTAATTTTGGTTGCCTTTTGTTCGAAAACAGAGACAATTGTTAGAATAGTTGGGAGATGAGAAGCAAATATAATAGAGTTCTATACAGATGAGAAGTGAAACACTAAAAAATAATTTCAGATCAGCCAGCAGCTACTCCTAAACTGCCTCTGCATCTAAGAGCCCATTTCTGTGCCAAGCATACATTGTTACACTAACTCCTGCAGATATTGCTCATCATCTGGCCACAAACCTTCAAACTGCTAACTCTTGAAGTAAAAGTGTGTTTCTACTGCCTTCACATAATTACATAAATGTTTCACAGTGGAAAATTAATCTGTAAGTTATTTATAGCAATAATTAATTTATTACTAAAACCTTCTTTTGATAAAGGCCTTCCACGACTACTGTAATATCTTCTACAAAATTCACAGACATTACTAAACATAAAGTAGGTGTTTCAACTTAAGTACCACAGACTAGGAGCACCTTTAAAAATTCGGACTCTTAGATACACTGTGTGTTTCATAGCACGTTATTACCAAGGCAGGGCTAACTTCCTGATCATTTATTTTAATTTAATGCACTGTAAGCTTCGAGCAGCTTTTCAATTCAGAGCAATTAATTAAGATACAGCAATTAAGCAAATTGCACTTTCCCACGGAAGAGACCATCCGTCAAACCACAAAGTGACACGCGAAGTCCCGTCCGGCGGGCAAAGGCCCGGTGCCGGCTGTGGGCGAGAAGCAGCAGCCGCCGCCGCGCACCCTGCGGCTGCCCCGGCCGGAGGGAGGGGGCCGCCGCCACCGCCGCCCCAGCCCTGGCAGAACCCAGGCGGGCGCGAACAACCCCCAGAAGGGAGGCAGCTCCCTCGTTTGTGGCAGACTAATGTCCTCTCCGGCGCCATACTCAATTCCTGGAGCCCACAAGGGCCGGGGAGAAGCAGGAGCCAGCCCTGCGCGGGCCCATAGAGCGGGGCGATGTGATGTGAGGCGGGCGCGGCGCCCAGCCCAGCTCCGCCCAGGACTTCTCCCTCC
>VZTB01017793.1:422880-445886 GCA_013397245.1 Thryothorus ludovicianus | reverse complement strand
TCTTAGCTAATCTGTACCTGGCATCTGGGGAGCACAGGGCTGTCTATAGGAAAACTGCTTTAGCTCTCACATATGAGGTTACCTCTAAGGAAAAGACATATGAAAAGACCTGATAACAAAAGCCCAATAACAAAAGCTGAAGGCATGATTGCTATTGTATAAATGAATTTACTAATTTACCCCATTTATTCCACATAGATCCTTTCTGAAACCTTTTAAGATTGAGAGAAGCCCAGCTCAACTTTGAAAGCTCTGAAGAGTTCTGTGAAAGGCTGGGAGGGTAAAGAAGAGGTTAACTTTACTGCAAGAACTGTCAGTCTACTTGGGCTTTTGGTCAGCTCCTTTTTAGCCCAAAAAGCATGAGGAGACCACCACTGTACTACATTGCTTCTGCACTATTGCTTTCCCATGTCTTAAATTTCTGGTTTTGGGGTATGCTCCTGTCCATGTGATACAGAGCTAGATATTAAAGAATAAAACCTCCTCTTGCCAGCAGACATTCTAATTTATTTTCTTTTTCATTTTAGGGGAGAAGGTAAGGAATAGTTATCAGCTACTAGAGGTGCTGCTGTAAAATGTAGCTACCAATAGTGTCACTTGAAATTTATTACCCTCTGGAAATTACACAAACCTAACAACTTCTCCTTGTGATGTCTCTTAAGGATTCTTTGGAAGAAGGCTTCTGGCAGTTCCTTTGGTAATGACTGTTACTGCCCTGTATATGACAAGAGTTTTATGTGTGTGTAATTCTCCTCGATTATTCTTAAAAAATGAATGTGTCTAGGATAATTTTGTGTATCACCTACTGTGAAAATTGCTTTTGTGGCAAGCAAAATCAACTGCTCCGTGACCTACACTTCTTGATATTAGAGGTTATATGAAACTTACTGCTCTCTCCTTTCTTCACAGTTATTGCTACTTCTTCCCCTCCATTTTTACTCGTAGATTACAGAGATGTGATTGCACAATACAAGCAGCACAGATGGCAGCTGAAGGTCTCTATCTGCCAGGTGTCTGCATAGCAGCTGAGCCAATGTACACAGCTGAGCACATTTCACTTTCTGACATAGATGTTCAGCACCATTTCTTTGAATCATAGCCTTGCACAACCTTTGGAAGTACCTCTGGGAAATTTTAGAGTCTACTCAAGTACACAGTACTTTGGCAGGCAGAAATCAGCGGAAGTCTTGCTCTGAATTCATTGTGAATACTCAGAAGAAGTACTTCCTGCATTTTCTGCTGTGACTGCAAAGGATGAGCTTAAGGATGTAAAACACTGGGAAAAGTGTAGACTCTATATAAATATATCACCTATAAATTTAAAAATATATAAATAATCACTTGTACTCAGAGAAAGTCTATGGGAGATACGCTCAGTTTTGCTGAGATACTCCAGCAGAGAAAGGAAGATAAATCTTTAAAGCCAAGGAGGAAATCCTATAGCCCTTTAATAACCAGGAGAGAAGAACTAGCTTTTGTAGTTTGGAAGTGCAGTATTATGTCAGTATTCTGAGCTTTGTGAACATGTCTTCCTCTTGATAGGGTTCAGATATGTCCAACAGCTCCTTTCTGACAGTTGAGATTCACAAATTAAGTCTTACAAGGTGAGGAGTGGTGTGATCCAATAAAAGCACCATCCTGTGTCTTCCCATAGGGAGATGCACTTTTCTGTAGATACTGCAGATACACATCCATAAACAGTGAGGATACAAGTCATTCCAGCCTAATGCTGCTGGTCTCCATGTGCAAACGTGCAAAAGTTGGTAGATTGGGAACCTTGACTGAAGGGGAGAAAGAAATCTGATGAAGAAAGAAACCAGAAGATAGCTAACATAGGAAACAGTTTTGGAATGAAGAGGTTTGTACCATATAGGACCAAGAACTTGAAATAGCTCAGGTAACAAAGGAAAGTAAGAATGTAAGAGAGAGTTCTGGGCATGGTGTCTACTGTGACTGACACTTTCAGGGACCAGAAATGGAGCCAAGCATTATGTCTGAGAAGATTTTGTGCTTCTCCAGTAGTTTTATAGGTAATATTATTTTATTGTCTGCATGAAACATTGGAGCTGATTACAATGCTCTAGGTTAAAGAAGCTGGGGAGGTCTGGGGAAGAATGACATTTCCTTGAGTAGCTTCACAAGATTAGCTTACAGAAAGGGATGGGGAGTGGGGAGAAAGAACACATAGGAAAGAAGAACTGAAAATTCCTAAAGCATTCTGCCAAACATTACAGCTATCAGGAACATCATTGGTGCATAAGGGAATGGTAATATCCCAAGGGTGCCAGCAGTGCTGTACACTATTTGTATTGATTTTGTAGTGAGGTGAAGAGATAAGTTCATCCATTACCAGCACTGAGAAGAATTGAGTTATGGGGTCTAATGGTGAAGGATTTATTTCCTAGATCCAAGCCTAGAAGAGTGAAACAATGGTACTTCCTGCTCACTGTGAGAGCTCACTTTTCTTCTTTTGTTGAAGAAGAAAATGAAAACATTTTAATAAAACTGAAGAGTAAACACTATGTCTGTGGACATGGTTTCATTTTACTTCAGTTGTGGGATGAGAGATCATGAAATATCTTCATCTGGCCTTTCGTAAACCACAATACCTTTAAACATATATCCAGGAAAATAAAGAGATTGAAGTATTAAAAACATTTAAAAAGACTTTGCAGGTAATGTGTATGTGAAGGTTCAAGCAATCATCCAAGGCCAGAGTACTTGAACAACTGAGGAACTGTTAAATTACTGTGATCTTAAAAATGATTACTGTAATATTTTAGAGTATACATTTGCCGTAACAAATATAGAACATATTTTCTAATTTCTCTTATGGTTATCAAGGTCATTCAGTGGCAGAATGAAAAATGTTTTATTTCTCTCATTCAGACATTGTTGTGTGCATAAATTCTATAGCTAATATAGAAAGGCATTTAAAAATTGGAATTTATTAATGGAGAGATTATGTCTTTACCCAATATCATACAATAATTTTTATCTTCTGAATGGAGTTTAACAATACACAGGCTCAGGCTGGCTTTATTCCACTAATACATGCCATTTCCAAAAGTGCATTGCCTTATATGTTAAACACAGTGCACACACAATTACCCTAGCATTCCTTGAAAATTAATTTCAAATCCACATTTATTGTAAGTGCCTTGGGACAAGAACCATCTTTTGTTATTAAACAATGCAAACAGGATCTCGGTCCATAATTGGTGCTCCTAAGCACTGTGAATTCTTTCACCAGTGTCTCACATTCTCTTTCTCTCTCTCTTTGTCCCTCTGCAGATTATGCCAGTGTTTACAAAGGTTGGGATCCCTTGCATCCTCATCAGTTTCTACATTTGCCCAAGAATCAGATTCAGTTTAGCCTAGCATTCTTCACAAAGATAAAAGGGTGACAGATCCTGACACATCTGTGCTTTTGAAAAGTAGGAAAGCTGATTTAATGCATAAACCCTATCCTAAAGCTGTCTCCAAGGTGAAATTGCACCAGTCTTGGAACAAAAAGTGGAAGAAGACTGATATTTAAACTACATACAGATATACTTGAGCACCCATTCTATAGCCAGAAAATCCTGTAATAGCCTTATTTTTCAGTTTTGAACTACTGAAACTTAGCTTTAAATATAACTTTTCTGTGATTAAAAGATATCTAAGACACCTGATATGTGTCTTAGGTGATAGTTGATCTTCACGCTATGGGCTTCTCACAGTATTATTTCAAATTGTAATACTGGGCAAAATATATTATTGAATGCTTATTTTTCAGTTTCACTACCTGGACAAACCTATGAATCCTATACTGATCACTGAATTACTAGGCTTTAATGCTTGATTTATACATGACAGATCAGTATATTAGATCATAAATAAATGGGTGAATTTACCAAGGTGTTGATAATTTTTTGTGATTTTATTCAGTGACACGGATATAGGAAAATGAAAAATAAATGTGAAATTATTAAAGAAATACAAAGAGCCAGAACGAGTGATCCTGACAAATTAGAAATCTCTTTCTAAGCTGTGATACTTTAGCCTGCAGTTAAAAAGAGCTTTGCTACTGAAAGAGCATTGTGACTATAATGCTTGTTCCCCAAACAGGAGTGGTGTAGCAACACCACTATTCAGTCACAGGTTCTTAGCTTGTTTGTATAGTATAAAGCCAGTAGAAACCATTGCAATTCTCTAGCTGGACCTCCCACATAACATATATCTAAGATTTTCCTGGGATTAATTCCTTTCGAAATTAGAGGGTTAATTTGAAAAAAAAAGCTAGACTTGATTATAAAATTTCCAGAGATAAAATAATCTACCAAAATGCTGAATATAATGTTTCAATTATTATCAAAAAAGTGAAAAAAAAAAAAAAAGTCCTTTAGTGTGAATTTTTGTAGAGTTTAGTTTAAACCCCTGAGTCTTGTTACACACTGATTTGCCCAAAATAGAGGCATTGATTAATCGTCATCTTTCTTTAGTAAAAACCTCATGGAACTTGGACAAATCATTCTTTAACTTGCTTTCTGGGCTTCTTTACTGAAAGAAGGTAGTGCAGAAAAGCATGTGAATTTACAGTACTTGGACTCGTGAGCTCTGGCTTGCCAGGCATATGGGTATATGATTAGCTTTAAATAGCCAAGATACAAACTACCTCACCTTAAATACAAGTTTGATGTCTTGAGATTTTTTTAATTTAATTTTGAAATTAAACAAACTGCCTCTAAAAAGGCTGAAACAATTGCACATGAGAAAAACTCTCTCCTATTATTCAATACTCCTATGTACATCTGCATGCAGATCACATGAGGGCACAGTTACAATTGTCCTATGCACATCTGGCCAGGCTAAACTTCATAGTCTCAGAAATAATATGGAGTATGTTTATACTTCCATCTGGTCTGGTCAGGAAGCATAATTACATCATATGAGTAACAGTCTGCATTGCACATATGCTGTAGCTGTAGTTTGGTTTCTTCCTAAAGCTCATGTGTTGACTTCCAATGAATTAGTTGTCAGGGAAAGAAAACGATGCTAACATCTTTCTCATTTCATTATTAATAGAATGATGTCAATCTTCACCTTCAAGGAAATCACAATTAGAGGCTAGAAAAAGATTGAAGAGATATAGGCACAGCAGAATATCAAAGGAATCTTGCTGTCATTTTGTCTCTTGGGAAGTGTTGCACAGAATTAGTAGCCTGGTTATGGATCTAGATTGTAGAACTATTGACAGGCATGTGACTAAATGGAATTGCAAGATGAGAGGAGATCACAGTCCCACAATGAAAATCTGTATTTTATTGCTGAGGACCAGAGGTGATAAGGTCCCCCTCCCTCAAAGAAGTAGATCTTTAGAAAAATTCAACAACTCAATTCTGTAAAAAAAATTATTTGGACCGCTGGTGTTACCAGCATGGTCATAGTATTTCAGAAGTCTGTCCAAAGCAATGCTGGAGTGAATTACAGGTGGTCTGTCACTGAGTCCCTGCTGAGCTAAATATGCAGTTCCTGAGACAGGCATTCTTATAGGTGGAAAAGACACACTTGACCATGATTTTGAATAATTTAGCTAGAAATATCAATTACATCGGTAGCTTGATGTAATTCCTGGTCTGAATTGAAGACATATTTAGAAAATGCTTGAAAGTGAGAAACTTAAGAGCTACTGGTTGAGCTCACTACTTCAGGAAGAAATCTCATCTGAATTTCTACCATATCCACTGTGTTGTTTGCAACATTACGGATTTTTGATTCTGGGCCTCCTATTGAGAGAATTCCTTTCAGCTTCTGTGTTCTATGGCCAAACCAGGCCATCTAAAACCACATGTTGTTTGCTTGAACCCCATTACCAAGTAATGCAGGTGTCTCAGTGTCCGGTTTCTTCTCAGGCACTTTTATTTGAGATGGCTAATACCAATGAGATTGATTTTAGGCTCACAGATGAGCTATTTCAGTCTTCCCTGCCCCACCTGCCCTTTTTTTTTTACTTGGGCTTCTAGCAGTGGTGCCTTGGAAATTCTTCTTCTTTAAAATCTTGATCCTTTTTTCAACATCTCTATGTTTTGTACTATGTAAGTGCTCATTTGTTTTCTCTTCCACTCTGTCCTTCAAGAGCAACACCTCCTCTTATTTCTTTGAGACAGAGGTCTATCTTATACTCTTGTGCTTTATTTTCAGAGCACTGCCTATGACTTGGAGAATGTTTGAATTCTCAGATTAAGGCTATGTCAAGAGTAATTCTTTAAAATCTTCTTGCATATTGACATTCCTTTAATTCTGTCAGTCTTCCCCTTATTTATCCTGGTTAGGATTTCTCTCATCTCAAAAAAAAAAAAAAAAACAAAAAGAGTTTGAAGGGTATTAACACATTTATAACATACTAGCTATAGCATTTGGGCCTCAAACAAATGTCTACATACGTCTTGGAAGAAATGAACAATAAAATGCTTCTGTGCAAACTAATTCTGTTTTGGCATAATATTTCCAGAACTGCAGTCTGCTGTAAATTTTCAACAGGAAACTTGACATTCAAATTGAAATCTCAAACTGCTACTGATATTGGAGAGGAAATAGAAAAAGATTAGAGAAATATTAGAAAGTTTTTTAGCTATATCTGCTCCAGTGTATATAATATAGTTGGGTCTTTTGGTAGTGATATTTTTAATGCAAATTGACTCAATAATGAAACTTACAGAACAGATATTATAGTACTCTAAATTTCATAATTTCACATCATAAAAATATATTTCTGTTGTGTGTGCTGCACAATTAAACTTAGATCCTTTAATTCATTTACCTTAGTTAAGAATTTCAAGAAGGGTTACTTCTTGCAGTCTTGGGTGTCTCCATTTTTTCAAGTTAAATGTGGAACTTCTTTAAAATGAGATTGATTTTCAGATGTGGTACTCACCTGGTTTCTGCAGGGCACATATTTTAAAAGTTTCTTTCTCTGGTGCTCAAGCATAGAGAAGCTCAAAATTTTCAGTTGTTTCTGAAAAATCTAGATACCACATGTTCATATTTTAAAGCACAGAAAATTTTCTGAGCTGAGGTACAAAAAATTGTAGAGGGTAGAATCATGATGCTGGATGGATCAGAAACCTGTTAGTGAATTCTTAGTGGTAGAGAAGGGAGAAGTTAAGAAAGTGTGTGCTGTAATTATCAGATTAGCTTCCTGGTGAACATGTTGCAGAAATTATTTATTTTTACATAAAAAACTAATACTTTTAAATCTGGATTCTAGGACCTTATATTCGAAGGGGCTGAATTTCTGTTAATCATTAAAGCACCTGGGTAATTCCACTTACATTAACAGCTGCTTCAGCATCTGCTTAGATTTATATACCTGCTTAAGTACTCTGTTGGGACTTAAATGATGTGGCTTTGGATAGCTTAATGTTGTCATTTCTATTGTCACAAAATATATGTAAACTGGAAGTGCAAACCCCTATCATTAATACCTGTGTTTCTATACTCCTATTTGTTTCAGAATAATAACATTTTCCTCTTAGAAAAATTACTTATTTTATTCCCTCACCAAAATCATAGTACAATATATTAGTCTCTGATTTAAAATTTTTCTGAATACTTTCTGAAAATGAAAACAAAATGTATGGTACCTTTTTGTCCCCTAATTATGTACAACCTGAAAGAAATTCAGAATGTAGTGAAGCATGACCTTTCATTCCTGAGGCAATATTAGCTATCCTTCATCAAGCTGTGCTTTCCTAAATGGTTCCCATTTAATGTCCAAAAATGCTTTAAGATTCCCTCCTCCCAAAAGGCATCAAAACTAAATGGTCTATAATTTCCTGAAGTGTTCCCTGAGTCCATCTTCAATAATGACATTATGTTGGCTATTTTCCAGCCATCAGGCCTTTTTCTGACCAGAACAACTTTGTAAAATGTCTGCAAATCTTGAAGGAATAATATCCCTGTTGGAGGGTGAGGGGGTTTCAGAAATATTGAATACTGTTAGCTGTTTATTAGTGGAGTGTTGTTATTAAATGTGACTATGTTATTATACTGTATTATAGATGAATTGTTCATTTCCCTTTCCTAAAACCATCTATGTTTCACCTAGAAACATTTCACCTAGAATATACTCATTTGAGGTACTTAATGTAAATCCAGTATGCATACAGTAAATGTTCTTTAAAAGAGGTGTTGTTTTAGAAATAGCAAAAGATCTTTTAAAAAATCCGATAAGAAATTTAACAATAATGCAAAAGAGCTAAATCACTTTGTTTACTGCATTGTCTTTTAAACTGAAAGACAATGTTCATGGAACCAATTTTGAATGAAAACTAGCAGAAAGTTAAGGAGATATCCTTGTGATTTAATATATATCCCTTTCATTCTCAGTGCTTCAAAACTAAGATACAAAATAAGAAGGGGGAAAAAAATTAGATGTAGGGCATGTACAACAATACTGCTTAAGAAGTTGGATCTTAGCAATTCTTGTAGTACACTTGTAGGTGTCATGGTCTGTATGCTGTATGTACACAGGACAAAAACCAGCAGCTTGGCAGCTCTGCCCCTGAAGTGTTACACTTCTTTTAAAATAAGTTTAGTAGTAGTAGTGATGACACTGACATTTCTCTGTACTCGATCATACGTCACTACAGGAGTTTAAATCCAACTATTCTATGTCCATATAATAAAACAGTGGTTACTGTCCCACAGAAACTATTTTTTGGAATACTAGAAGGGAAAAAAGTCTGGATACTGCAAAAAGAGGACACAAGACAACAGACTGCAAAAAGAGGACACAAGACAACAGCTGGCTGTCAGTCGCTAGCAGTTGCTATGAAACTACTTTTGAGGGCTCCTCATTAATCAGTGCTGAGTGACCATAAGCATCCTCCTGGCTGAACCAAATGCAAGGTAAAATATTTCACATGAAACTGCTTTTCATCAAAATAAGGCTATGTGCATATATGGTCAATTGCTACAGCTCGATTCATGTTCAGTACTTTGTTAAGAGGTGGCACTGCAAGATGTCTAAGCCTTGTGTTTTGATTAGTAATTTTTGTGAAGTTTTTGGTGGTTTGTTCAATACATTCCTCCAGCACTTCATTTGCAATACAAATTTTTCATTTTAAATAATTCATACTTAATTACAGTAGTTGTCAGTTTATGTGGTCCTTTTCATTCTTGAAATGCTTTAGAAGCATTAATTCCCACAAAGTTTTGAGAAGCAATTAAGTATTAATGTTCCATTTTTACAAACAAAAACCAGAAAATACAGAGGTTGGGCAAACATTTCAGAACATCAACTGTAAAATTAGGCACTGACTAGATAGAGACTTGATCTAATTTTCAGAGGCACTGAAGACATTTGCATATTCAGAATGGAAACTTTTGTCCTAGTAGTTAAATTCATAAAGACTCTTGGATATCATATTACTGAGCATTACAAGTTTTTAACTACTCAGGATCAAGATATGGGAGGAGTTCATTAACTCAGAATGTTTGCAGCAGGTGAGCCTGAAGCTGCCTGAGCTAACACAAGAGAAACACTGATTTCCAGATTCTCACAATTCCAGCTGTATAAATAACCCTTTACAAACTTCTTTCCACGTGGGCTGAAGAACTCTGCATCCTTTCCTGGCATGAAATGCGTAAGTAATTTCTGAAGAAAAAGGAGATGGGGAGAACTGGGAATTGGAGTATGATCTATTTTCTCAAGTACTCACAAGACTGTGCACATTTTAGGACTGCCATTTAACAGCTCTGACAACCAATGTAGAATTTGTGTCCCAAGAAGAGATTTCAGCCGAACAGTAAAGCTCTTGGGAGCTGTGGTTTTGACCTTGCTTTATCTCTCAGCCCAAGGAGAGAGCTGAACTTGGGAGAAATGCTCTGATCACCAGGGTAAGGTAGAAAAAGAGGTAAGTACATGTCTTTGTTTTTAATAAAATAAATATCTAATATTAATTTCCGCACAGAATCAGCTTCTAGATACACATTTCACATGCTCTGAACACAGCTACTATTTCAGATTTCTCAAAAGGCATGGGTGGGATGCACTCAGGTTCTTGCTGTGAGCAAGAGAAAGTGGGCATGAGAGGGCCTCATGCTGCTGCTGGAAGCCAGCTGCTACTGAACATTTGTGAACTTGTTTGGAAAGAAGTGTTTGAGTAGTGAGAATTTTAACTGGTAGTTTCTCTGGCCTGTAGGACTGGGTTCCAGCTTTGAAGGGTTTGACAAGAGTGGTGAGATTGCTGCAAATATACATCCTAAGGATATGTCTATGATAGTTATTCTCAGACATTTGAAGTCCCATGAGCCATTATTTCTTGTTTGCATCATACATCTATGAGCTGTTTGGTGTAAACAAAAGTTGTTAGCATTGGGTTTCTATTTCATGAACATAGAGGTAAGATTTGTCCCAAGTTTCCTTGTGGGACACTGCTGTGAATCATTTGGCAGCCTTGTCTCGTCTCCTAGGCAAGCTGCCACCTATAAATAGTAAAGAAAGGAAGGAGGTACAGAAGGACTCAGAAGCAAAGAATAGCAAATGGCTACATTTGTGGTGAGAGTGTATAAGTATCTTCCGATGTGAATTTCTGCGGAAGTGTAGAATGGCATGGTACAGTGGGAGTCAGACTGAGCCTCATACCCTGAACTGTGGCAGTGCAATAGTGTGGTACATGGCTGGTATTCCTAAAAAAATTGCGAATCCAGGGTTGAAGGTGACTATAGAATTGATCCCAAAGCAGGCAAGACAGGACTAAATTATCCAAAGTGACAAAGGGAATTTGTGACCAGATCTAAAGTCAGATGCTAGGTTTTTAAACTTCTTCAATCTGTAGCCTAAATCACTGCACCTTACTTCTCCAAAAAACTCAATCAAAACATAAAAGTTCAGAATTGCACTCATTGTTTAAGAAAAGTCACATAACAATGAAAAATGAGGAAAAACTGATGTGCAAATTGTTAAGAGCCATTTATATACATACTATTAGGAAAGGATTACATGCATCGATGAATCAGCGGTTTTAATCAGATGAAAATACTTTTGAGCACAGTTCCAGTGTGATGAATATGCTAGAGTTGTAGATCACCAGGAAGAAGATTAATATTCTGTGTATAATTATACACATTTCTTCTCAATTCTTTTTTTGAAGGCAGACAGCAAAGACGATTTAAAGCAACAGTCATTCACTTCGCATGAGCACAAAGAAAATGTATGGGGAAGCATGCAACTGCCTGCCCCCCACCTGCCAGAGAGCTTCCAGCATCTCTCTGGAAAACAATTTTTCCTTAGTTTCCTGTCTATCCTATCATTTTCCCCTTAGCTCTCATGGCCCCATTCAACATTGTTCTTCCATCTTTTTTTAGGGACAGAGAGGCTCTTGACCATGGCTATCTAGTGCTGGATAGTTACCCCTTGCTGGCAGCAGTCTCACACTCTGTCCCCAGCATGAAATGTCTTACTGTAGCTATGTGGTGATTCTTGACAGTGGAGCTTTCTGTGAGCCCATCCATAATAGGGCCTTGAATATTTCATTTGCAGCTGTTTTGAGAGTATGTCTGTGTTGGAGTCATTGATGCTTTCCTCTTTCATCAGCGGGTGATGCTGTACCTTCTTGTATATAACTACAAACTGTCCATCTTTAGCCTTGCTTGAGGCATGTCTCAGTGTTTTTCCTGGCTGACCTGCACACTAGCTTGCCAGAACAGGCAGTGATCTCTGCCTGTTGTAACTGTTTTAAATGAGTAGTCTCTTCCATCCAATTTCCATTTGAAAAGAAGCAGATGAGCCTCCTACTGGGATGAGAAGTTGTGTGTCCCTATCTCAGCCTTTTGACACTGTTTAAGATGAAACATTTGTGCTGTGTTGTTTTGTGTATTGAGGTAGAGTCACTCTGAGGTGGAGTATGAACTGCAGTTTGGGCCAAACCTGTGGTTTCATAGGACAGGATAAAGTCAGGCTTCCGTGTACCATTGAACTATCCATAATACTCTGCAGGCTGGGCACTCTGAGGTTCCCCACTTGCTATCAGTTGAATAGCTCAAAGTGCACCCTGAGGGATGGATAGTGACTAGGCAGTGTAGATGGCAAGGGCACTCCAGAGGATGTGAGAAGTTAGGTGTAATTGTTTCTGCATCTGTGTGTCAATGGTCATTAATTTGCATTATTGACAGCTTGGTACTGTCAAAGTCTATACAACATAGCAATCTCAATAATGTAAGAACAGCAGCCAGCCCTATTTCAAAGGGCTAATTTGATGGCTCATCCTAAATATCAATTAGCAAGATCAGGTCTTTAGTGATGATTTTTTTAAGCATTACTGTTAATTTTCTCGTTGGTTTTTTTATAGCTGTCATCTGTTGCTATCAGACAGTGTTAATGTGATACACAGTGGTGCTCTTCGTAGGAGCAAAATGAGAAAAACATTTTTGTATTGCACACTGATAGCTACTAATTACCTTTGCTGGGGAGAACTCCATTCTTTGCTCAAGAAGTATTTAAATACATAAACTGATGGAAAATCATGTAAGGTAGAATTATTTCACTTTTATTTCAAACTTCACAATTTCTAACAGAATATCTGACTTTTGTTGGAGCTGTACAGGTCACCAGACTGCAGTGCATGCATGCCACTCATCTAGATGAACAACTCTTTCAGAGGACTACCCGACTCCTCCTGGCATTAGAGTTACAACAGGAATGGGGTGAACATTGGTTCCCAGTTCAGGAGCGTTCTTTCCTTGCTGTTTGCTGAGGAATATAAATAGTCTAGATCCCTGCTGCAAATGTAGTGGGGGATCAAGATAGCTCAGCCACAAAGCGTTCCTCCTGATGGCAGCATTTTTTTGGAAGGGAAAATTGATCCAAGCTGACAGCTGTGCTGGAATGGCTAGACTGCAGCTAAGTCGTTTAAGGCCAGTGTGGGTATCTCACCCAGCATGGCAGCCCGGACATAGCACCCCCCGTGCAAGGAAGGCTCACTTCCACTAAACACTTACCATGCTATTTTGTTATTGCAGGACATTAAGACAATTTGATTCAGAAGTTATTAAAAATAAAGACAAGTATAAATAAAGGAAAACACTCTAAACATAGAGAAGGTCTTTTTGCTCTTGCAGTCCAACAGGGCTATAAAATGACCCCGAAAACAACATCCAAAATCACTTTATAGATTCTAAAACTCCTACAGAAGACAAGAGATAGGATAACACGCAGCTCTTGGTGGCTCACTCACTCAAAGAGCACAGGGGGACCCTGTCCTGCATTGCAGCAATGCCCAAAGAGGAGTTTAGCCAGCTCTTTGGAGGCCAGCTCATCAGGTAGTCACAACCCAGAATGCAGGTCATAAGCACCTACAGATATTCAAATGTAGCCATCAATGCCCAGAAGTGGCAGCAACTGAATGCTCACAGGTACTCAGCATTAAGTGAATTGATAGTTTCACTTTACTTTTTGCTGGTAATGGTCTACTTTATAGAAAATACACCTGCATGTGGCACTCTTGTTAGTACTTCCAGCAGTGCAGAAATGGAGTGCATCTGGAGAGCAAGCTTCCCAGGATCACTATAATAAACCTGTGGCTCAGGAAGGTCTGCACAGCCTCTGTCCCTAGCTACCTGTAGTTTGGACAAAGGGGTTAGCATGCTTTGTTACTATCACCAATTTAATTATCAGAACTAATGCTTTGAGATTTTTTTTTCACTGCCTTCCTCCAGTATATTTATATCTGCTGTCTGTAGCAATGACTATGCCAGGCCTTTGCTTTAGTTATAGGCCTAAAGAAAGTTTTATGAAGAGAGACAGAAAAGTCTGTCATTCATTACCCAAGAGAGGAGATTAATAAGAGGGGGAAAATAAGAATATGGAAGATAATGAGGGGCAGTGAAGATTGAGGAAAAGCTTCTGTTGTCTGAGGCCCTGTTTTAAGTGCAAAATCTGGGGATATTTCTCTATCTTCTGATCTAGGTATGGGATGTCACTGAGCTGGAGACATGCCATCTTTTTCTATCCTATTCCTTATGTTGATCTCCATAGAAAGTGAAGTTTTATATAAAAACCAACAATGCTGGTAGTATACACTATTCATGCTCCTATGCAGACCACAAAGGTGCAGGATCCTGATGCTTCTTATTTTTTTATACTTCTAAATGCATAGAAAGAGCGAAACCACCAGCACCAGCTTATCTAGTCACATTTTTTTCTCTTGCACCAGATTTTGTCTCAAAAACAAGTGTGATGGCACGGAATAATTTTATTTTAAACCTGGAGTCATCTGTTTCTCACCATCAGCTGATGAGGGAAGAAGAGGCAGTAGCTATTGCATTATCTAATGCTTGTTTGAGCATATGTGGTGTTTTTCTAGCAGTTCTATATAATGCCTAAGCTTAAATAGGAGAGTTGGGAAATATCTCCATCCAAATGAACTTTTCCAGACAAAAGACACCTTTCCAGAACCTGAGAAGTGCATCTGTCAACTTGCTGGAAATCATGGATGTTCAGCCATGGTAGCCCACCCACATGGCCAAGTGAGCACCCTCACTTCTAGACAGCTTGGTTGTATGAAACAGCAATTAAGTGCTTAATTCTTTGTGAGAGTTTAAAGATGAAGCAGTTTCCTTCTGATCTGACAGATCAGAAATCTGTGGCTAAGCACTGTGGAACAGGGTCATTCTGTACTGGCTAGTTAGGGCATTTCTGTCTTACCATCTGTTATGAAGCCCATTTTGAGATGAGTTTAGCCCAAAAGGTGCTTTAAAGCTTGGCACTGCTATAGCCACATATTTTGTGGCTTTAGCTTCTAAGCCAAAATCTTCCCTTTTCATTGCCTAAATATGTTTAGTGCGTCTAAAAATCAGGTCACGTACTAACTTCTTATATATGAATATGGCATCTGCAGCCTTTACCAACAACAAGTTTCTATTTTCTTCCATCTCATTGATAAAGATATTGAATAGCACTGAACTAAGAATAGGCCTATGTGGAACCCCATTATATAATGATGCCCTCTGTGCAATTACTTTTTGGCTGTATCAGCCTTTTCATGCCAGTTAAAATTTGCTACACAGATTTTATGTAGTGTCACATTTAACCAGAAGGTCGGAGTACAAGGTAAAATAGCTGAGTTATACTGAGCGACTTCCTTTAGCAATAGAAATTTTCATTTCATCTAAGGATGTAATCAGTTCTATCACTAATTTTCCATGAAAACTCATTCACTGAAATGGATTATGCTACTGTCTTTGTAACCTTACTGGTTAGATCCCATTCTGTTCTATATCCCAGTATTTTATCTGGAACAAATATAAGGTCACTAGATTTTTACTTACTTTGGTAATGAGTAGGCATTTTTGGAATATGATAATGTGTTAGATGTTTTCCAGATCACTGGACCTTTGAAAGCATTACAGTATTTTTAAAATATTGTTCCATGAAGAGTCGAAATAATTAAAGATAGTTTTCTTTGGAGTTGTATCTTCCACCCACTCACTGCTGGGATCACAGCCCTCTCCACATTCTCTAAATCTTTCCTGATACAGTTCTGCCATGTCATTCCCTCTGTGTTTCTAGCTCTCCTCCATCACATCACCTAGCTCATGCTCCTTCCAGCATCTTTGATTTCTGACACAGTCATCCTTCTCCCCAGCTCCCTTCCACCTCCAGTACAACAAAAGCTCCATGTACTCCATGCTCTCCGTATTCTTCTTTCCATGTTCTCTACCTCTGTATTTTATCCTGCCAGCTGGGGAAAAGCCAGCACATCTGGCACAGACATGCTGACTGGCTGGCTAGTGCATGTGTGATCACTGAATAAGCTGGCTGCTCCTAAGTGTAAGGGACAATGAATTCTCCTCAGTGCCATGAATAGGCTTTCTGTTCTACCCAGACAGTATTTATTTTAATTAAATGTGGAGGAAATTATTTCTCTTTGTCACTTCTCAGCCTCTGCTCAATGTTACAGCAACTAACCCAAAGGGTGAAAATTATTTGGGCCTAGGGGAAAGTGTGGGGGTGGAAAAGACCTGATGGCCAGGTGAAGGGCCAGCCACACAAACGGTGTTATTTCTTTAGCCACACACATAAATCAAACTTAACTGCCTATTTGAGCAATTGCTTTAAAACTCTGGGATTAATATTGTGCCATTCTTCAGATCTGATTATTTAATGTCTGTTTACTGTAAACATTCCTTATCATTGAGAAAATAGGAGATAATATTTTAGCACTGATATATCACTCAGTTTCTTTCCAGTTGCCAAACAGAAGAATTGGTATCATGCATTGATCTGAATTAATACTATATTTTTACAGTAATGCGTCCAATATCAGCTTCAAACACAAAAGAGAAAAACATAGCAGATCTACTTCATAACACAACCCTGGGATAAAGAGGATCAGTATTAGTTCAGAGGCTTTTGCTGGAGACCTGTAAAAACCACAAGCTGTAACTTGTGCTGCCAAAGGATGCTCTTGTTAACTTGACTCCCGTGAAACCCCTTCAGTTTGCCAGTATTGTGCCATGAACTGCCCCAGACTAGGAAAGTGCACTTCACTTAATATACATATAAAAATACTAAACAACATAAATTCTTCAGTAAGAGCTTGAAGCAGTATCTGTGCTACAATCGTATATCACATTAACATTTGATGTTATTATTGCTTCGCAGGTGCAACAATCCTTGGTCCTTGCCCCTGTGGGAGAGCAGTGGTTGACTTCTATTTCTTTTTTTAACTGTTTACATTTTTACTTCAATCATAGTTTGTCTTATCTCTCCCTCTGCAGGAGGGCAATCATCAGTGAGATTTGCCGGGAATACATTGTGGCTGATGTATCTAATGGAACCTGCACTTATAGCCAGACCTGTCAATAACCCTAGCACCATTACAGTAGATAGCTTTTCACAAGATTGGCTTCTTCTTGCAAAGATTATTCAGTATCATATGCGCAAACAACAGCAGCCATTATTGCCCTTTATTTCCCACCTCTCCTTTTCTTAGACTAGCACATCTCTTTATTATTATTTGACAGCAATGAAGAATAGCCCAATCTTTGCCATCATTTGGTAACAACAATTCTTAGCACTTTTCATGTTCAAAGGGCTTTGCAGTCATTATCTAATTAATCTTCACAACAGCTCTATGAGACTGCTAAGAAAGGTTTAGCCTCATTTTATAGATGGGTAACTGAAGCTGTGAGTTTAGCCGCTTGATTTTCAAAGGTGCTCTGTGTTCTTGGCTCCCATTGAAGTTAATGAGAGTGCAGAGGGAGCAACATCTCTGGAAATAAAGAAGCCTGTGCAAGCTTGTAGAGGAGGTTAATATCAGCATACAGTGGGAATTCCGTGGTCTCAGACCTGTGCCCAGGCTTTTGGGCCAGGCCTCCCTCAAATCTGGATTGTCACTGTCAATCTGGCCATTAGACCTTGGCTATTCAAAGCTAGCTTTGCATTTAGATGTTTCAGTGCCACAGGGGAATATTATAGAAACCCTATGCTTTAGGTTTCATCCCTGGGGTATTTTATCTGTCCTCACTCCAGACAAAAATGCCTTTAATCTGTTGAAGATGTCAATATGCAGTGCAAGCACTAGGTTTCACATATATTGATTTACTTGTAGTTTTATGACTACATTTTACAGAAATTGCACTTATTTTGAAATACTCCCTAAGCACTAAGGAACATAGACAGAATGCATTCCCTAATGCTCCCTAATTCATGGAGGTGGCTGCTTTACCAGTCACTGTCAGATCCTTAATCAGCAGAGTTGTAAAGCTTGTAGATATTCAGCAAAAGTGCTTAATAAAAATCATTTAATTCTAAATTACAAGAGTGCACTTAACCCTAAAGATATTAAAACTGATTGTTTGACGCACTGCACTGAGTGGTAGAAATTTAAAAATAAAAGCTTTCCTTACTTGCATCAAAGTGAATAAATCATCTAGCCTTCATATCCTAGTGTCATGATACTACACTGTAATAAAATAATCCATTTTAGAGCTTTAAGCTGTAAATATAAAGTACTTCAACCTGACTGGTGACAACAGGAGAAACTGTTTTCTTTGAAGAAAAGAGCAAGCATTATGGCTGGCATTCCTGTTACATGGTTCTTGAAGGCCATCTGTCTCTGTGCACTTTCTGTGATGGATTTATAAATCTGTCCTGTAATCTGGTTGGTGGTACCACATAGTAGAGTGCTGTAGTGGCTGTTAGATACTTCTGGTAATTAATTATAGAACATCTACATCTCCCCATTGTAAAGTATGCCAGAAACCATTTATATTCACCTCTATATGCATGGATGAGTCCCAGCAGACACACACAGGTGTGTCCATGCACACACTCACACGCTCATGCACCACATGTACACACAACTCCCTTCCCTCCACTGAGGCAGCAAAGTTAGATTTTGGGTAAGCAGAGATGTTATATTCATTTAAATCATATGAAAAGTAGTAACTTAGCATATTTAGGTCTCATGCCAAATTTTTTTTCAATAGGAATTATTTTGCAGTTTGGTTGTTGTTAAAATGTAGCCTTTCTGAAAAATACTAGTAGCAGTGATTCTTTTGAAGAAATGGAAAGCTTAACATTTTTGGGGGCAGTTAATAATAAAATTCTATCTTTTTACACAAACTCAACCAGTGTTAGTATTCTATTGTCAGAAAAGAGAGGAAATAAAGGTGATAGATGTGGCTGGATTTTGATAAAATGCAAAAACTTATAAAAATGTATTAGTTTTTAAAGTGATAAAAAGCTTTCAAGTTCCATCACTTTTCCCATTGGAGCAAAAATCATCTTACTTCAATATCTATCCCAGAAATATTTTTAAAAATTCTTCTCCTAGTTGCTTATATTTTGTCTATCTTCCTGGACCAGAGGCAGGACTTGGCTAAGGTTAGTGCTGGGCAGCAGGACTCACCTGAGTGTCAGATTCTATCACAGTTATGTATTTCTCTCACTGCTGATACTGTTTTCATTCAACCTTTGTCGTTTCCTGCTTTATAGCCAGATGTTTGTAGATGCATTTTTCACAACCCTAATAAGGCTTTCATGGATTATAGAGTCTTTTATTTGCCTAATTTGGAGGATGTGAGAATGTGCAGGTTTTATTTTCACTGAAGTCCTCCAGAATTATGATATGAAATCTATCAGTTCACAGTACTGAGAACTGCTTATATTGCTTATAATTATTAAAAGATATTTAATTCCTTTTTAATGAAAAATCTCCTGTAATTATAAAATTACTTGTCTAAAAACCTTTATGTGTTGCAGTTGTTTGGATTTTCCTTATTCCAAAACAGAATTTAAAATCTTTGGAACAAAGTCAAGGAATCATATGCCTTTTATTTTTTTTTTTCTTGTAATCTTTTCTGATTAATTTGTACAGTATGTTTGATTGCTTAATTGTTTAATTTTTCCTTCCATAAACAAGATTAATTGCAATTCACTAGCCTGAATAAATATATACCCATTATAGTAAATAAGCAAGTACTGACATTCTAGTTCTGAGCTGTAATGACAACTTAAGATTGATAGAAATGGATGCACTGCAGTCCTCTAACTGTGCCTGACATCTCATGACACACAGTCAGAATAAAAATGGAAGATTTTGAAAATATTATTGTGTAGGTTTACACCCAGGTTAGGTAAGAAGGAGATGAAGGGAGGCACTGTTTTAGAGTGTTTTCTGCATCTCCTCTCCCATCACTCCTGGTTCTGCTGGGATAACTTCCTCCTTGCTGGTTTGAAAGAGAGTAATAGGATCTCACCACCCTTTAAAGTAAGAAGAATTCATACTACATTTAAAGGTCATTCAGCTTCAAAGAAGCCACAGCCAGGGTTCAGGAATGTGTCTAGCTTTGTGGATTTTCCATCATACACTTAAAGCCTCACTCTCATCACATGGTACTGTTATACTTAATGTAACAGGTTTGACTTAGTCCACATAGTGCACATTTGACAGATAATGGGTTAAATATTATACATCCAGAGGGATGATGCAAGAAAAAATTACTAAAAACATCATTGATAAATCCCATACTAATGAAAATTGCCATATAGTAATTATCTGATTCAAAAAATGTTTGTTTATTTTAATTAACTTGTTTAAAATATTTCCATCCCCCTGACTCCCAAGCAACAGATTGGATCAATAAATCAAAGTTTCCACTGGTTGATCCTGAACTCATTTTTTAACCCATTTTACACAAAATTAAATATAAACGGAACTTTTTCTATCTAGGATAAACATTGTGAGCACAAAATACACTAGGATTTTTTTAAATGGCCGTTGAAACATTTTAATCAAATTTGACTGTTCTGACTCTGATCCTTCTTTTTTCTTTTTTCTTTTTTTTCCAAAAGCCCAGGTACAGTGTATGTAATCAGAGTACATAGTAGTTATGTGCAGGGTGGTCAGCTAGCTTAAGAAAATGTTGCACATACAAGTGCCCATATATTGACAATATTAAGAGATTAATATTTATGTATTTTTTTGACAGTAAAACGGTAGTAAATTAGTTAAATATAGGTGTTGATAGTTTAGAGAATTGTTGTTAACTTAAAAAGAACAATCTCATTTTTCTGCATTATGCATAATTTCCCATGGTAGTCAAAGGATATGCCACATTCACCTTCTAATAGTTTTGAATAAAATACATGATTCTATAAAGGATAAGACAGCAGTAGAAAATGGTTATTTCCCTTGTTAATATTATTAAATACTGTGGTGTTTAGGTTACTGCAAAAGGAAAAAATCTGAAATTCTTTGTAATTGCTATGTGTTTTTTCCACTTGTTCAATTTTTTGCATTTATCTTATCTTAGACGTTTAAGAATTATAAAATTTATTTCCCTGTAGCTTATTATGGGCTTCTCTTTTGCTTCCATGATTTTTAAAAATACATTTGCTATACTATCTCTATTGCTTATTTTGTTGGGGAAAAAATTACCATTACAAAATCACAGGTCTGGATTATGTTTTGGAATTTAGTCCAAAGATAGAAATTTTTTTAATTGAATCAAAATCAATTATCAGGCAATGCCATTTATCCATGTCTTTTTTCAACCAATGCATACATCCTTGATAATCAACATGAATTTTATATGACACTAATTGCACAGTACATAAACTTATCTTTGTTTGCCTAGATAATTTCTTACTACTTGAGTTACAGAGAAAAGAAAATGTTCAGAGTAGCCTAGTGGCAGATTTTCAGCTCATGCAAATTAATATTAAAATCACTGATCCAGAACAGTTATTGTTTCAATGGCATGAGAAATAATGTATTGAGTTTTCATTTCCAGGAGTTTTTCTTTATTCAGCTCTGGTAGGTTTATAATACTAAACTCTTGAATAATTCCTTTTTAAATTAAACAGTAGATTCATATCTTACCAGATTTATGAGTCATTTATATTCCACTAAGCCACACTACCCAAATGGTTGTGTATACAATTTTGATGAGCTGGTAGTTTAAGTACAGAGATAATACAGAGAGCTTTTCCTGAAGTGGGTATGGAGATATTAGTATAGTTGGTGTTTAAATATGTTATCAATATGAAATAGAAAAGCTGGAATAAAATCATTCTGCTATGAGCAATCATAAGAAGTTTTAGTCTAAAGTTTTTCAGAATTATGTTGATGATATGATAAACCCTAAGGCATGGTGATACTAAAATTACCATGAACTACGTATTAAGTACTATATGTGTGTAGGTAATGTGCTTGTGTTCACTGAAAACTGAAGATGGGTTGTGCTGGCAGAATTACCTCCAAATTATGTAAAAACAGAAATTTCAGTTTCTCAAGAAATTCACTATTATGGCAGTTTTCTGGAAAGCCACTAGGTGGAAGTTATTTTCCTACTGACCAGCTTTATTCCTTTCACAATGGCCATTGTTTCCTAATATAAAGCTGTAAGAGTAATTTTCCTTCAGTATTATCCTTGCTAGAGTTTCAAGCAAACAGCACAAAATATTATCACTTGCAAAAGCCCTGGAATATAAAGACAGAATTTTCTTGACTGGAACAAACACGAGGCAGATGCTATTCTACTAATATTAATGCAAACAAATTACTAAAATTTTGCCAAAGTAGAAATTATCAAGCTAAATGCAAGTGAGAAATTTAGCTGTTGGAACAATTATAAATGTAGAAAGAAATTAGCACATGCAGTAATAAATCTGGGCAGAAATTTAAAAAATAGTCTGGTTGAAAGGGCAGAAGTAAGAAGCTCTTTCGTCAAAAATGCTCCCAGCATTTTGGGATCACTATTTTTACTTTATAAAATTAAACTCATAACACAAGCTTTAGAATAAATTATTCTGAGTTTGACTTTCCGGTCTTTTCAGAACTTGTCAGTACAAAACCCGAATAGCAGTGAAATTTGCATTTTCTGCATTTGCAGAAAAGTTGAAAGAATAATGACTGTTACTGAAAGGATCTCTTACTGAACCTCTTCTAAGGAAAAAGCTTCCTCACCACGCAGGAGATGAAGACTGGTCTTTGCCCCCACGTTGCCCTTGGTTTGTTTTGTTGCCCTAGTAGTAATTCTTCACTGGTAATGAAGAATTGTTACTTGGTGCTGTGCCAAGGAGGATATGAATGGCAGGCATGCTCGTATTCTCCATTGCAGCTATTGCTTTCTGCTGCTGCTGCAGCCTTCACTGAAAGAGTGTGGGATGCACTTCACCAATAACTGACATAATTTGTGTTTCATGTCAAAAGAAAAATATAAGAAACACTGAAGGACTTTTGTCAAGGCATGGGATGAGCAGAGAGAACCAGAGCAGAGCATATCAGCCACTTTATCTGGTCTCCAAAAGTGAAGATAATCTGACTGTGGAGAATGCAAGTATAGAAATCACAGCAGAGGTACAATGCACCCTGCTGGGAATACCATGTGCATATTGTGTGAATATATAGTTCCAACAGGCTACCTGAGATATCTGAAAAATATCACCTTTCATGGCAAAGTTTTATTGTTGTTTCTGTTGTCATTTGTTTTGTGGAAAGGTTTTTGGTTTT
>VZTB01017793.1:385948-419707 GCA_013397245.1 Thryothorus ludovicianus | reverse complement strand
AATACAATGTAGCAGAAACTAAAATCCTCATTCTAGTTCAGTGCTTCAGCATTGATGATGCTTCAAGTCCTAAAGACTTGAAATTTTACACATGCGTTCAGATTCAAAAGAAGTAAAAGGAGAGGAGCTGATATCTGGAATGTCTTCCTAAAGTTAATGTGAGTTCAAGAGAAGATAGAACTATATGAAAAATAAATGCATCAGAAGTTAATAAACATAGAGAAAGTGGATGCAGCTCTGGAATTATCTAAGTAGACAATGACTACAGGCTGGAGGAGGGCTCAGAAGTACTATGCATCTTTTTTCCTCTTGTACAGCTTCTGCCATATCTGCTGTCTTTGCCCTTGTCAGAGAAGAGGGAAACTGTCAGGAGAACATGGGATATGCAGGAGGCAGGGTGGACAGAGAAAAATCCCACAGCATTCCATCCCATGAAGATCAACCATCTCATACATTGAGTGAGACCCTTCCACACAAGAAAAAAACAAGAAGTATTTTTGTATCTGGGGTTATAGGGCTGTGTTTGCAATGGTGACTTTAAGGTGGCAACTTAAAGCAAGCTATGTGGTGGGAAAGGATAACTTTGACTAGATCAGGACTAGATACCTTTTAAAATAACTCTTCTCTTCGTGTACACAGTCCATTCTGTATGTGTGAAACAAGCAGGATCTTCCAAAGCACCAGCAGGTCCTGTATGATGGTGTTTGGCAATGCAGTCACAGAAGATACTGAATGAGGTTAACATAGACAAGTGGAGAGCACTTTTCCTTAACTTTTTAAGGCTTGTCTTTTTAATTCCTTTGATGTAGCTTTGTTGTATACTGTTGATAAGAAGGCTGTGGAATACTTCCTTAGTACCCAGAATAAATCCCAGTACTTCATCTTCACAGATGAAACAGCATCATGCTTTTCCTGCATTACCCACATTACAGCCTTGTGATCTTTTTAATTTGCATTCCACACCCCAAAAGGCACTGCACACTCTGGACTCACTCCTGATGATCCTCTTCACAGAAATAAAAGTGACAGCTTCTGTGAAAGGGGAAGTATTGCAGCAAGCGACATATGAGCATTGAGCAGAACAATGCAGTGAGTAAGCAGCTGAACCTTGAAGGGAATCTCCATTGAAGTAAAACACAAAAGGAGAGGCTAATTCAATTAGCAACTGATGCTTGTTTCTTGAACAAACTTCACTGAATTTTGAAAAAAAAACAGGAAATACACAGCCAATGAACATATGGCAAAAATAGACAGTCACAAGTAAATATCTTGAGGTTTTTTCACATTTTCTTAGATCTCAGTAGGCTTCCCAGGTAACTGGGAATTCTGGTTTTTATCTCTTTCTCATCCTGTGTATTTTCTTCCACAAATGAAAATGATCTAATACGGCAAAGCCTCCGAAAATATTTCCACACCATCCTACTGTCCTATATATTTCAAGTACCTGCCTGTACAATCTTTCTTCTAGACCTGCTGCCCTCAAAGCCTTGGGTTACATACAGATTTATCCATGCTATTTCATTCCTATTGCTGTTTCATTCCATTCCATTGCAAAAAAAGATGCAAACACTCATTAAGAGGAGGTGCTATTAACCAGACTAGGGAAAAGAAGAACTTCAAATCACATGAATATGTCTAGTTCTTCAAGAACTACCCACCTACTCAGACCAAAGCAGCCTGAACAGTGACGACACTGATTTAAATTTTGTACAAGAGCAATTCCATTTCTCCTATCAAAACTTTATTATAAGGCAGTCAATCAATCCCTATGGTCACTTTAAGTGGAAATGAGAAGGAAATAAGTCAAACGTCAGATCATTAGTTTTGATTATTTTCATCATTAATATAAAAATCCTGTCAGGGTAAGGCAGAATACTTTAAACATATTTAATGAGATCTGATTTTTGACAAGGTTAGTAAGATTAAAAAAAAACCAAGCAAAAATAGCAAACAAAATTTATCCTAATTTCTATGCAAATATATGATTTCATCCTTTAAAGAACATCCATAGCTGTAGCACAAACCCAGTTCCCTTCAGCTTAGCAATAAAAACAATATAACTTAGCTCATGTCAAAGTTTACCGTGTGACTTTAAAGCAGCTGTTAACTTTAATATGATAAATGAAATCATTACTGAATATGGCCTCACAAGGCAATTTTTTTTTTTTTAATGTTTAAACCGTTCTTGTCTATACCCCCTTGTCATTAACTGGTAAATCAGTAATTTATTTCCTATTAGAATTTATATAGTTTGCAGCAATTAAGAAGAAAAGCGTAATTGCTGACAAACCCAGGGCACTATTTAAATCACTTCCTTGTTGACAACATATTTCTCCTTCCTAAAACTGAATGTCACTGAAATCTGATTTGAACAGAACCCTTGTGGACTCATCATTCAAATGTACTGCACCTGTCACCTGTGTGCTAGCATTCTGCTAAGGATCAATTTACATAACCTCATTTAATGGTTCATAAATCATACCCATTAAGCCCAGCTAACAGGAACCAAGGGTTCTAATTTATGCTGCCTTTCATAGCAGAAAATTGGGAGGCTGGAGCCTGTGGATAAAGAACCCAGGTCTTGCCTTTGATTGTTGATTGTGATGGTAAATGTATGGATGATGAGAACAGATTTTCACTTTATTGATTTCCTGCCAAAGCACAGCATGCTTTATTGTGAAAGGGGGCCTTTTGGCAGCAGTGCTAAAAGTGGCAGTTGTTTAGGAGCCCTTTGCCAAGATGACATCTAAGACAATACCGAGTGGTAAATACTAAAATAATATCAAGCTGAAATGTTAATTTTTAAAAAGAAACATCCCCAAAGGTTCATAAAATCAATGATGTTTTCTACCCCAGAGCACCTTGCTAATAAACATGAAGCCAGGTGATTACTGTGGGGTATTAATTTTTCTAAAATCTATTTTTCTTAAATTCTGTATTCTATTATAAATTATTCATGGTATTTCAGTCAAAGTAATGCAGATGTTTGAAGCCTGCTGTAGAGTGACAGTTCAGCCAGAGTTGTGTGCTGGGCCTGTCTTGAGCTTTGTACTCTGATCCTCCCTTTGATTAAATACCTGGAAATAGCTTTTTCTGTCATTTGATTTTCCATTTTTAAGTTCTATTATTTAGTAGGTGGCTGAGTGCCGTATTGAGTGTATTGCCAAATGGAATATGCATATGCATAGGCATACAGCAGTCTTGCCACATGTTTAGGCAGGGTCTCAAAATACCAAAAATAGTCTTGGTATTACTTCCCAGAATGAAACAAACTCTGTTGGTTGGTTCCCCTTGCCTCTCTCAAAACTGCACCCCTTCATTTCAGCTTGCTCTATAATTTTCTCCCTACAAGTATGAAATCCTAATTTTTTCTTTTTAATCTTATCTTAGGACAGGCTGATTCTCAACAACTGGGAATTTAACTCCCCATTATTGCAGATGGACAAATAACTTTGCTGGCCTGAGAGTACAGTCTGTGTCTTCTGCCAGCCAAATTACTAATCCAATAAAGACAAACAAGATAGGTTTCTTCTGCTTTTCTAGCTATACTTTAGCAATTAAGATCTTTGTCTTGGAAGATGCTGGCCATGATCTGGGGAAGTACTGAAGTTACTGAATAGTCTTGATGTAAAAACCTTGCTCAGAAAAACTCACAACCCAGTGCTTGGGGCATTAGCTGAGCAGGGAAACTTGCTATTGAGATCCACCACAGATTTCCCTTGTGACTTCACCAGAACTCTATTCACAAAATGTACTTCATTTTAGTAAATTCCTAGAATAAAATACATACCTAGCCAACAGAGAAGGCATTAAAGTCCAGCTACCTGCTTCCCTCCACCATTTGTATTGCCCTGTCAATTGAGCTGAAGAATTGCATCCCCTGTTTTTATATGCTGCTTTCATCTGGTGGCTATCCATCACAGCTCTCTAGCACAGAGAGACATTTCCAAGCCCAGAACAAGTTTTGACTTTCTGGTACTCTGAGATGCACTTTGAAGTCTTCAGCTTGGAAAAAACAAAACCAAAAATCTCTTATAATGTATTAAAATCCTCTACCTATTCCTCTGTGTTACGAGAGGCACTATATTCTTTCCTGCCTGTGTTTGTGCATGTATTAAGTGTGCTCTATAGATCTATATGAATGAAATCCAGGTGTGACAGACAGGGGAACACTTTGTAGATCCTGATAAGTCTTAGGATAATGGGGTAGTTTGCCTTTGTCAAGATGAATAAACTGGGTAGCTCAGCACTTATAAACCGAGGAAACTTATGTTTTTCTTAGGAACATTTTCATAGACAAAAAAGAATTTTGAGGGTTTTAATCCTGGGCCTTGAGGGACCCATATCTGTTCTTTTTGTAAAGTTAGATTGCCAAGCTCCGAAAGTTACTTTTGGTTACTGATGCTGAGGTTGATGCTTTGAGAGGCTACCTAGAGCAGAGACAGGACAGTGTTAAAGGAACAAAGCAGGTATTTATTAAAAAGGCTTGAAAAGATACACCTTGAGCAGTACAAGAGCCCAGCCATGGCTGCACCCAAGATGGATGGCAGGTCACAAGTTTTCACACTTCTATAAGTTTTGGTCCATTTACCCCATATTTGGGGTTAATTGTCCAATTACAGCTTCCGGTTATGCAGTCCCATCCTCCCAGACTGCTCTCCTCAATTCACTTTTGTTTACACTTTTTGGGCCTGAAACTTTTACCTGACTAAACTGCGAAGAGAACTTGCTAACACTTCATATGAAGTTCAGAGTTACAGAGTAATGCCGTACAGAATCTGGAAAATATGAAAGCTAAAACTTAAGGGTAGTTTTGCACTTCAGCACTGTGAGCTCCATGCCTCACCTCTCTTCTGCAGATAACTAACACAGTCTCAGTAATGGCAAAAAGAATATATGACTGAACTTCAGCCATTCTAATTTGGCTATTTACTTCATGGCTGTCAAAGTGTGCGCTGAAATAGGAAATGCAACAGCTGGAGAATGAGCAAACCTTTGCCTGCAATGGTGCCAGCAACCTCTGGCAAAGGAAAAGGGAGAACAGATGGAACAAGAAATGTCCTAAACTAACATAGTTGTTTACTATTCACTGTTGTATGCAGAAGTGGATCACTCAGCCTCTGTCTCAATTTCCATTTACAAAATGGGAAGAGAGTGCTGGATACATTCAAATGGACAGGAGCAATTAAATCCACATTAATATCCTAGATCTCTTCTCTTAGTAGCAGCATATATTTAAGTGTTTTGTTATATGAATTTTAATTGATTTGTAGATTGGAGTCCTACATTGGTCTCACAAAACCTAATATAATATTTTAGAAATGGAAACTGTTGAGTATCTTCTGCTTATACTAATGCACCTGAGTCCTGGGCTCAAACATCCCTACTATTCAAGTCCCTGGTCTTCATTTAAACAGAAACCAACAATCCAATTGAAGAGATGGGAGGCTCCTGTTAGTAGGTTCATGTCACTATAGTAATTTTCACTTTTGACATAAATAATATTCCAGCTCCAAATTCCAGAGGAGGAGAGTTTTAAACTTGAGCTCAGCTCTACTAAAATGTATATATTTGGCTGTAGGAATTCTGTTATTGACTTTCAAGGTTCAATTAACAAAAAAAGACCAAGGACAAGAACACAGCCATAGAATATAATTCTGGTTGTTATTTACATAGGCATTACTTATTTTTCAGGTGCAGGATTGAGCTGAAGCTTGAAGTTAAGGAAGCAAGCATCTCTGCAGATACTGGGGAATGTCAGTGACAAATCTTACTGATCCATTTTCAAGTGTAACCACACACTGCTGCTCCTTAGCCTTGCTGACAAAGGTTATTGCTGCTGTAACACTTGAGCAGAGAGATCCTGTGCTTACATCTTAAGCCCATTGTCAGAAATGCTATCTTTGCCCTCCTTTCCTGAGGCAGTGATATGCCCAAACAGGGTGATGGAGATGACACCTCAGGAGCTGAGGTTGTCACAGACATGGTGTTTGTCACCCACAGTTACTGTTTTACTTTATTTATGTAAATGAAACAACTGTTGTTTTTATAAGAAATAAAGCAGAACAAGACCTATTCTAATAGCAGAGGACATTTTTCCCAGGTACTAGCCCTTCAAAGCTTCTGCACATAGCTTGTGCCTTGCAGGTGACCCACTGACATCACTAGGCCAGATCCACAGCTGACATGAGCTCCATTCCAATCAACAGGACTCCCAGGACTTGCAGTGGATTATGATCTTAATGTGGAGCTAAGCTGATGAGAGACTGTCACCCCATTCAGGTCAATCATGTTTCTCCTCCCGACTTCAAGGCAGTCAAGGCTTCACACTACAGCGTTCCTGTGTAGTGTCACTGGAATTAATGGATATACACCATGGTGTATAACACTACCCAAGGGCACAGAAATATGTGGTCTGAATGCCCAGGGTTCACTTGAACTGCCCATATGCATATAGACCTATTTCAATCAGTTCATAGCAAAACTACTCAACTTTTATTAAGAGAAAGTGAATTTAATGGAGCCATTGAACTGTATCATTCTGAGCTACCATATCTTTTAATTCTTCCTTTCCTTGTCACAAATGCAAGCCTGAGTAAAACTGCTCCATTTTGATCCAAGTCCAGTGCTGCTATGGCAGTATAATAAAGAAAAATAAGTATGTGGAGAAGAGAGAGTGCCAGGTGAGAATGCCAGCAGATATCCAAGATATTTAGGGCTGTGACAGAGATGTCGATGTCACATTAGACAGCTAACACTCCTCTAGTGTGTCTTGCTACTCTCCAAGGCACAGCTGTCCAATATGCTCATAAATCTGCCGGTGAAAGGTCCACATCCTCAGACTGTGTGTTATAAGTAACAGAAATCAGTAATAGTTGGATTTGACATCTTTAGTTTTACCCATTGACTTGTGGTTACTCCTGGTGGCATTTGCCAACATAGACTGTCAGAAGTTAATCTTTATCAATAAAAATCAGGTATATTTCCTTAAAATCGTTACATTATCCAAGTACAAATCTGGTGTAAATGGAATAAGGAAATTTTATAAGGCACTATGTATCTAAAACAAAGTGAAAAATCCAGTGTCTGACATATTCTAGATGGATGTTAAATAACAGAAAATGCAATATTTTTGAGTTAAGCTGAGAGCAGAAAAACAAAGTCTAGTCCAGATCTAATATGAGCTTACTCAAATTTGATCACACTACAATTCTGTCTCTTAAAAGTAAAAATCATTATACTAGCAAAACTGTGGTCAAGTATAATCTTTCAGCCATGAAACTTTTGATGGAATTTTTCATTTCTACTGAAATATGTCCCAAGATTATCCCCAAACCCCAAAAGGTCTTAACATAAAATTCTAGACAAAAAAAAATCTATAAACATCCTGTATGTACTCTGGTCTTGTAACTTTTCCACTGCACAGGACAACTCTCTGCAGTTACTGAAAATGAGTTAAATAATTTCTTCAATATTTAGCTCTTTTTAAACATTGGATTGAAAATAATCCAAAAATATGCCAATATAGATTCAAATGTATTGATTAAAAGTGAAAGAAATTGACCTTTTGAGGTCATGGAAACCCAAATAATATGAGGGACTTTTAGCTTTTTTTTCTAAAGGTGAAAAAGGTTTGTGTAATTGCTCTGCCTCTCCTCCTGCTGCTCCCACTCCCCTCAGTAATTCCTCAATATGTAGTCTAATTTCAATGAAATTATACAGAAAGGTTGGAATTCTTAAAAGAGCGATTTCAGATTCAAGCTGAGTAGGAGATACATGAAAGCAGGCAGCTGAGCAGGGGTGCAAAATAAGTGTCCTCTTTGCCAGTAAGATCGTGGGACCACATCAGCCATCAAGCCACAAGACATCAAGGCTGACACAGGAGAGAAACCATAGAACTGGGTTCCCTAATTCTGACATTCACAGAACTATTTTTCTCTGAGGCTTTTTCATTCAAATCCAATAATTTATCTACAAACTAAGAGATCTGCTGACTTCATTTTAAAATAAATTCAAGGGGCTTTTTCCTAGTATCTTATCTCTCCTTTTGGAAGCTTTTCTGGTCTCCCAATTATAGTGTCTAAATGAATAAATAACTGAATGCAGCTATTTGTATGATTACCAAAACCATGCTGATGGAGCTAGTATGCAAATTCTATTCCAATATAAGTAGGTTATGCCTTTTGTATGAAAAAGAAAGATGTAGTTAGATGAATTTCAGCAGTGGGTAATTCTCTTTAGAAATAAAATTTTGAACAATTCTGAGGTACCTGGGAGGGGAACTGCATATTCATTTTCACAATAAATATAGGGTGGGTGCAAGAAGCCTTAGCGTTAGCTGCATTTCAAAATAGCTTCACTTAATAAACATGTGTGCCACTGTAAACATAAATCCTATAGAATTTACTTAGACATTCTTTACTGATCCATCTCTTCAATTGCTACTGCAACTGATGGATCTTACACATGATAAATTGTGAAAAGTAATTAAATGCCCAGTTCTGTGAGATAATGACTATACATAGTTCCTGCTGACTTCTCTTTTAGAAATATTCTTTAAGAATTCAGTTGAAAATCTATAACAAATCCCCCATCTCTTCTTCCCTAAAGACAAGAAAAAGAAAGAAAAAGAGATGGTAGGTTTGTCTCAATAATATCAGTAATTTCATCATGCACCTTGTATCTTTATAAAGGTTGAAACACTTTTCATGTGACCTAAAAGTTCAATAATCATTACAGTGGATGTTAGTGATGGAGCTGTATATGTTCTTGTCTTACCAAATCCAATTCCTAACATTATTTCAATGTATTTTTCTTTAATTCTATTTAATTTGTAGAGCATGATGGCAGGGATTGGATTTTTGGTTGTTGGAATTTTTTAGAATTGAAAGGATTTTAATTTAGCTAATTCAGTTGTCACAATGCAGAAAAAGCTCAGATTGTCATGGATCCTATCCATTCATGGTGGAACTGCAGGAGACAACAGAATGACACCAGCGATGAATTTTGCTCATTGTGTTTCTTCCACTTAAATTTAATCAACCCTTTGTGAACCTCTTACATTTCAATGGTATTATATGAAACAACTCAATGTGATACAATTCTTTTGTGGAAATTGCATTGATTCCTCTGGAGATGCAGATATCAACATAAGTCTATAAGATCTTGTCTTCTTTATGGTTACTGAAATAATTGCATTTTTAGTTAATGCTTTTAGGCTTTTAGATAATAAAATATCTAAATGAATTTGTATGTTAAACTTGTTGGTTTGTATGCATTCAGTGTTACATTGTTGCTGTTTGTACTAGTATCAATGAGAACTGAGTCAAAGCTTTTTTTTTCCAAATATGAATGACTGTACTTCTGAAATAAAGTATGCTTATCTAGATTCCAGATCATTAGTATATCAAATTCTGACAATCCATTTTTATATTTTTAATGAAGTAGGGTTATTTAGTTATTTGGATGTAATTTTAAAGTGAATTGATAATACTGAAAAATAATGCACTTACACCTAGGGACAAACCTTATACTTTTAAAGACATTAAATACTTACATTAAAAGTTTAGTTGGTAATAGGTGCTTAGCAGCAATGTATGAATGGGTTTACTGAAATTCTTATCCCCTGGGGTTGGAAAGAAGTCCTTTTGTCCCTGCCAGCTTCTGAGGCAGAAAAAAATATTCTGTAGTTCTTCCAACTGATGATGTCAAAGCACTCTGCAAATATCAGTGCTGAAATTAACAGTTAGAGCAATTTTCCAGATATAAATCCAAGGTTATTTCTCATTTTTCCTCTTCTCTTTCAAACACAGGCATACTGATACCCAAACCAAGAGACTGCCTATATCATTTGTGTGTTGCTACAACAATCTGTTTACAGGGTGCATTCCACACCAGGTCAGTAGTTAAAACATGTCTTTAAAATGGCAACGTTAGTGAGATTACTTCTGTTTGTTCTGATTTCCTTTTTTTTAATCTTTCTGGCTTCATTTCCATACTTGAGCAATTGTCAAAAAGTGTGTGTTGAAGATGTGGTTTCCTCTAGACCAGACCCCCTAAGCGTATTTCATTTTTGAGTATACTCCAGGGAAAGTTTATAATTGAGGATCCTGACCTAAGGGAGACTTTTTCTCTAGCCTACCAACTGAATTCAACTGGTGAGCCAGGAAAGTGCCTCTTCTTCACATTTGTCTCCTTGGGAACTTCAGAAGGGGACTACCATCTGATTCATCCCTGAAAATACTTTCCTTGGTACCTGAATCTCTCCTGACCATGGAAAGCCCTCATTTCCCTCAAGGATGAAAGTTTAGTGAGGAGTATATTGAACCTTAGAATGGAGCACTCCAAGAACCTGGAAGTGTCTGGGCTTTTGGTTGCTGCCTGTTAAAGACAAGGGTCCACATACTGCAATATATCAATACCCCTACGTATATCAATAGCATATCAATAACCTCAGGGATTTCGGTGGGACTCTTAAAGTTTAAAAGGAGAATATTTATAACCATTTGTACAATCAGTGACCCAAAAGTGATTCAGATCTCTTTTTCCCAGTGGTTTGAACTCCCCCATGAACTGGACTATTAGACTCACAGTAATCGTCTTCACTTAGGCAGGACCTAAAACTGTGAAAGGTCAACAGGAAGTGCTTCTTTTCCAATTAAAAGAATTTGAATTTACATTTTTTAAATTGCTTTGGGGGTTGGCTTTGAGTGTGTGTCTGTGTGTAAAATTGGCCAGTGCTAACAATCTCCGAAAAATATTCTCATGCAGTGCTCACTGTATTTTCTTCTTGCCAGATACACTTTCCAAAACTTACCTACATTATGGTAATAATAAAATAGATACTATGTTCCTAGAATAACTCTTCAACTGTAAAACAGATGGCAAACCCATTCCTTCTTGCAACAGTGAGCAACAGTGTACTTTCCAGCAACCGCCAAACACTATGAAAATGGTTTCATTTACTTCCAGAATTTGCCAAAAACAGATGATGACTGAAACTGGTAATGACTATTTTCTATTCTCTATCCCTAAGTAATTGACCATTAATTATAATATCAATAGGCTGTGGATAAGTAAAGCAGACACATGTTAGGGCTACATTTCATTTATAACTGTTTTGTATATATCATAAATCTCTAATATTGGGCTATTGTCACACATGATGAATTATTGTAAGCATGTCAGCACATAGTGGAAGTCAAGTACATTCAAATACTACTCAGTCAGAATTGAATTTGGCATGATAGTCTCATAAAAGGGGACTCAATTGAGAGTTTCCACTTGCCTGCTCTAAACTTGTCACTTGTAGGTGCTAAAGAGCTTGTTGTGTTGGTTTAATTAGTCAACAAATCGGTCCTTACTTGATTGCGTGGTCGTATCACATATGTTAACACTTCACTGTTTGATGGAGATATTAACAAGTGACAAGAGTCTCTTGGTCTATGGACTTTAAAGAAGAGAAGCTCTTCTATATTATTTCATTTGGTCCTGCCAATATTTATTAGATCATGCAGACTGCAGGCTGCCAACAAGAGAAAGACAACACAAACATTTTTCAGGGTTATGCTCATCTGTATCCCAAAGAAGGGTCACTAAACAATCGATGGTAGAAGAATATAAGTAAGATGAGTGTTTTCTACCAAAGCTTAGAAATCCATTATATGATACAGTTTGCTGCAGACCTCCTTGGAGCTTTTTTCACTTAAAGATAATTTATGACAAGAACAGAGAGGTTCTTGAAAATGCTATAGCAACTGGAGCTGAATGATGCCACTCTGGCACTAGATTCATAGTCACCAGAGGCCAGTAAAAAGGAAGTTTGCATTTGTATGAAGAACTGTATTAGTTAAGCATTCATCAGTGTTGTATAAAATATTCATATTACTTGTTGGTGGAAGATTAAACAAAAAAACTTCAATAATTAAAATGGCTTATTCCCAGGAGTGGGGGGTAGGGAAAAAGTTGGTCCTCTGCAAGTTTGCAAAAGGGCTTGTCTATTCACTTTTTGTATAGCAGCAAACAAAAGAGGAGTGCATACTTTATAGGCTCCACTTGTTTGACCACCATTCTGTTATGGCTTTTATCTGTGCTTTACCAGTAATCAGGTCTCTGAAGCATGGGCTGCAATAAAGAGAAATGCATCACATATAGAAAATCTCCTTAATCATTTTTGATGAGTCTCTTGCTAGAAAAAGCCATTTAAAGCACTGTGATAGGTGTCATAAATGCTATTTGACATAAATATTGACCGACTGGTCTTGGCAGTAAGTGCAAAATTATAATGAGAGAGCACCTCTTTAAAAAGTTTGCCATTATAATATTTTATTTTATATCTCTTTTCTTTTTTTTTTTTGAAAGCTGGGGGACAATTTGAATAATTGCCTTAAGAGGGAAACAAATAGGATGCATATACATAAAACCTCATTGCTTCCATATTCATTGAAATGTTGCCATCTCCCAGCTTCTTAGTTTTCACTATAATGCTTAGGCTGAACTTTTCCTCCCTTTTAATGCATATACTGATCCTCAAAAGTCAGGGTCTGCTACCAGACAGCTTAAATCACCCTGAATTTTACACAGTGATTTTAGGTTTTTCATGTAATGCTACTGGTATAGGAAAATTCACAAAAACAAGTTAAAAAAATCAAAATAAACGTGCTCATAATAACCAAGGATTGAACATGTTTTTAAAATAGTGGCAAAAAAGTTTCTTGCCTTAATTTCTCTATGCACCATTTTACAGAAATGTTAAGTGCATTCAAAACCCTAAACATATATTTTAAATATATAATTTTGTAAGAACATGAATAATTTGTTAATACAAATATGTATAGATTTTTTAAAAGTATATGTAATTGTGCAGTCCTAGGAACAGAAAGTTGTTGTAATCTTTTCAACTACATGGAGGTTCCTTATTATCACAGAAAATTTTTTCATACACTTATGTGTAGACATGCACATTTTGGTGAAAGCAGTAAAATTCTTTACTAGTAAGGATATAAAATGTAATGGCTGTTCTAAACTGATTTTCATTTGTGTGAGCAGAGTTTCCATCTGTGGTTCTCAGATGTAATTTGCACTAGTTTGAGTTGTTTTAATTAGCTTGAAAGTACTGTTCCCTTCTTATCCAGGAATCTGGAGTAAATTGCCTTATATTGTTATAACATTTATTGCAACATTATGAAAGTGACATTTGTATTAAGGGCTCAGACATTCTGAAAACAGAACAAAATATGATTTTGTTTTTGTCTCAGGTAAATATTTTACCTTTTTTTATAGTGCAGTATTTTTTATGGTGGATGATCATATTCTGTATCTTTGGGATATGAATTAAAAATTTCCAGAGCTTTCAAATTACTCTTGCCCTGGCAAGAGACCACCCTTTTAAGAGATGTTCAAAAAAGAATCTTTGCCCAGATGCCCAAAATCTCTCAGAAAGTTTGTGTTAGTCAATCCTTCAAATTGTTGGGGAGCTTCTGTGAATTACTAAGTACCCTTCATTTCTATTGATTGCAGGGAACAAGGGAAAATTAAAATCATATAAAACTGAAGACTTCAAAGCACATGTGAAATCTTTCAAAGTGAGGGTTTGATGTTCTAAATTGGTTTCCACTTTGGATTTCTTATGAGCTAATTTACCTAAATGTTTGTAGAGGTATTCTTTCCCTGTGTACTAGTTCAAATTGTTTTTCATTGCTTGTTAATTCAAAATACACTTTTTTTATTCTAAAATGCTTTTTTACTTTAATCACTGATCCATGCCTTCTCTTCATCCTTTCCTGTCTTTTTTTTTTTATTTTCCCGATCAGTTCTGTTTAATTGATTGCTTTTCCTATTGGTTGTTATTTTGGTTGTGTAGCAAACTACCCAAATTCCACCTCCTCTGTAGAGAGCTGGATGACCCTCCCGGTGCCACCATCACGGCTGACAGATGTCCTTTCCAAAGCCAATACCAGAGGCTATTAATGTAAAGCTGGTAGGTCACTTCAGAGGAGCAATGCCTGCCCTGCAGATACAGGGGCCCTGCATTTCGATCCCTCCAAAGCTGTCTCTTTCCAGGCTGAACAAACCTCAGTGCCACAGCCTCTCCTTCCAGGGCAAATGCTCCAACCCCTGACCATTTCTGCGGCACTTCGCTGAACTCCCTCCAGCTGATCATTCCTTGCTCCTGGTGCTTCCTGAGCTGGACAGATGTCTAGATGTGATCTGTGGGGGCTGAGTAGAGGGGAACAATCACTCTCCAGTCTACTGGCTGTGCTCCTGTGACTATTGTCCTGGATGCTCTTTCACAGGGTCACACATTGAGGTCTCATGTTCACTTCACTGTCCACAAGACCACCAGCTCACCTGCAGAGCAGAGGGATTGCTTCAAGGGACTCTTCCCTCATGAGCCAGGACTTTACATATGTCCATGTTGAATTTTGTAGCCCATCTTGGGTCCTTTCAGGTGGCAACCCTTCCCTCAAATGCATCCAGGGGTCCTGCTGGCATGGTGTCACCTCACACCTAATGGGAGATCACTCTACTGTCTGCTTCAGATCATTGATAGTAGTGGTTAACAGGACCAGTCCCAAGAGAGATCCCTGCTGTACTCCATTTGTAATAACCAGCGTCCAGAGGGAGGACATACTAATCACAACCAGCTGAGCCTGATCACCCAAAGAGTTAATTACTGAGCCATTTGTTCAACAATCTAGACCCTAACATTCCACCTCAGACACAGGAATGTTGGAGGGATTATCCAAGGTCCTGATAAAGACAAGATAAATGACATCCACTGCACTTCCCTCATCAACAGATCCAGTCATTTCATCATCAAAAGCAATTTGGAAAAGCATGATTTTAACTGCTGACTTCCCAATAACCACAATCTTCCTACATCCATATATTCATTCAAGGAGGAGTCATCCTGTGATTGTCCTGGTGACTGAAACAAGGCCTGTACTTTCCCAGATTGCCTCTGTTTTGAAGATAAATTCAGCATTTGCCCTTCTCCAGTTATCATGGACATCCCCCTGATCTCTCTGACCTTTCAAAGATGACAAAGTGGCCTCACTATGATACTGAGTATAATAAAGATTCCAACAGAGATGACGAACCATGCCCTAAAAGCTTTGAAAAAATATGAACTTTTTTGTTATTCAATCCCCAATTACATAGTAGGAAATAATAAATAGTTTCAGTGTAGGGAATTAATTCAACAGGACAATTTGGGTGATTGTCATCGCCCTGTCAATAGCCTGGAAGAAGCCCTTTCAATAGCCTGAAAACAGCCTTTTATAAAGAGTGGAATTATATGAAAAGTGTTAAAGAGTAAAGTCTCTTTCTGAATGCTCTTTATTCTGTCTCTCTGGATTCTTCTTTACATATGTCCATTGAGACACTGAAGTAAGTTTTTTTCCCTATTGAACCAGTGCCACTATGAGAGGATGAATCCCATCCCCTTTTTACTCATACATTATCAATATAACTGTTAGGTATGCATTGACTGGAACATGTGCAGCTCTATTAGGACCGGTTCTTTCTTGCATTGAGAGATGCCTCACCACGGCATACATATGTATATGCATAGTCATTCTCCAGATTAGCCACAGCCACATCTTTGTAAAATGTTTAATTACCAGAACACAAAACACAGATTACATTTCCTTGCCTAATCAACTTCAAGATAGAGTGGATTCTGCCTTGGGGCTGGAAGATCGGTGTGAGGACATCTTGAGATCCCTTCTAGTCCTATTACTCTCGTAACAAACAGACAATAAAGAAATCCAATTGCCACCTATGTGTGCATTGCCAGCCATGAATGAGAAAAGTGATACTTAGCTGTGACTACTGAGGAATTGTCTTAAACTATACAAGTAAAGTCAGATGAAGATGACAAATGCTTTGTTATTTGAAAATAATGTCCTCAGTTACTCTTACATCCTCTAGAGAAAATGTTTCTTGTGAAAGATAAAAAGATATTCTAGTTATATCCTCCCCAGCCCCACTCTTAACCAAAAAAAAAAACCAAAACAAAAGTCTTAAATAAAAACAGGCATGTATTACTTTTCAAGGGAAGCTGCAGTCTAATATCAAATCTTTGAGTCAAACTAAACATTATATATCATAAATGTAAGGTAAGGTAAGGTAAGGTAAGGTAAGGTAAGGTAAGGTAAGGTAAGGTAAGGTAAGGTAAGCTATAGACAAGATTATCTGAGGTACAAATACATATTCAGTTCTGAAACATCTGAAACCTTCTGAAACATGGGAAGTGGAGTAGCTGTATATATAGCCCAAAGAGCATGAAGCAACCCAAATATACTGCAGTTTTTTCAACTTGTCTATCACAGCTCTTAATAATGCACTTGTAATTGCAGAGAAAAAGGTGCTGGTTCCTACTGGAGTTTGTAAAATTGATATAAGATGTTATTAAAAGAATAAGAAGAAACAGCAATAATTACCCTTAATGTTTGTGTGGGAGTGCTTTCCACATGCAGTATGTTCATCACCTTGACCAGTATATGCCTCTGACCTTTTATATGATATACAGAGTCTCCAAAGTGTCGGAGTGTCATTTGCTCAGAGGTTTTTGATAGGTCTAAATGTAATCCACTAGGTGTCAGGGCACTGCACATAGAAATATCCTTACAAGATCAAATACACAGTGAGTTTCCCTGGCCTACACTTCATTTGTCTGGAGTTTCCCACCAAAGATGTCATGGAACCCAGGAAAGATAAAGGAACTCAGGACTAGACCTGCCAATAAGCAGGTCCCTCACCCGATGCCGAGGCATGTTGGCAGATATTCTCAGGTCTTACTTCAATATCTGTGCCAAATTTAGAAAGTGACAGAACCGCCTACAGAGGATTTCAATTCCAAAACAAAACAGTGCTAAAATCTAACAAATGTGTGAAATCTGATAAATACAAAAAAATATGGTGTTCACCTGTGAGGGATCCCACAAAATGAAAAGGCACAATTGACTGTATGTCAAGAGGCTATTTTGCAACAGCCACATAATGACTGTATCTCAGTTACAAGTGTTTAGATATCCTTTGGCTAGTTTCAGATTCTGTTGTGTTCCAAATGTTGGCAAAACAAGAAGAAACAGTTAAAGATGTGTTCCAGGCTGCCATACCTGCCCACTAGCATGCTGGTACATAGTCTTAAGTCACATAGGCTCTAATGAGGTACAAGAATATGAACTGTAGGTCCATTTCTTAGTGGCTACTTTTGTTTTGAAGAAAAAAATGTACATGAATATACGTTCAAGGTTTCCATCAAAATGGGGGCATGAACAACCAACTGCCCTACTTTTCTTGAAAATGTTAAGAGTGTAAGTTAATCGGTGGCTAATTTCATACTCCTTAAATTCAGTGTGTCTTTCATGACTCTCTAGTCTGTGATCCAAGGAAAAGTCTGGCCTCCAGAAATCCCAGACGGTTCAAGAATATTTGGATGCAGTGGTCCCAAGTCTTTCAGACAGGATCTCCATATCTGTGCTTCCTAGCCAAGTTGGAACTCTAAGCATTGCTTGGGTCTGTAATACTGGATTAAGCTCTAGCAGACAAAGCTCATCTACTTTGGGTCTGTGTAAGATGTTAGGAACAGTGAGTCATCTCTGAATTTGCTGCAAAACATCAAATATGCATATACATGCAGATGCAAAGTACATATGGTAAAATATGGAACTGTGATTATTTATTATATTTTTATGATTACTGCACTTACCTCTTAGATTTCCATCTCCTGAGGAGCCCTTGATGTCCCAAAAATAAGAGACAAACTTCCAGAAAAACATTATCCTCTCAAAATTAAAATATCATCTCACTAATACTCTCTGCAGTGGGGGAGAGTATTTTACTACCAGAAAGGATGGCAAGACCCAGAAGGATAAAGCCTAGCAGGCCTACAAGACTGAACACTGAAGTTGAATATCTTCAGTTGAATACTTACGGTCAGTTTTAACAGCTCCAGTTCCCTTCAACAGCAGCTGTTCTAAAAGTAATTAAATCAACTTGACACTAAATATAGACTCAAAATGTTTAAAGGCTTTCTAAAATAATTTTGAAGGGTTTTTTTATCTGTGGGAAATTAGAAATTACTTCAATTAATACAAAAATATACTCCAACTGAGGCTATAAATATACACATATATATTTAGGCTATATATGTATAATCCATATATATTTAGGCTATGTATATTTTTATATATGCTCATATATATACACTGAAGAGTTTACAAGGATTTTTATAGAAGAATGTCACATTCTTAAAGGTCAATAAACAATATAAAGGTTTCAAATCATGACCATTAAAAATAACCTTCTTGGCAAGCATTTTTTTCCACAGTGGTTAAAACTGACAGGCTAAAATTGTAGGGAGTTTAATCCCGAACATGTTGTTAGTGCACTGTCTCAACCCTAAGAGTACTTGACAGTGCAGTACATTGACCCAATAAAAGTAAAAAGGAGGAAGTCCCAGCTAACTCTGGACCTTTCTTTAGGTTCTGAAAACACACTTGGTACCAACCACTAAAGGTATGAAAGATTCCTGTTGGCCTTTATTCACTGTAAGGGTTAGAAATATCTGTGCTACAAGCATGGCAAGGCAGCTGGTTCCCTCTCCTGGAGGTGGTTTCCTGACGACTGACCCCATTTTGTGTACATCCCTTTCATCTCAAGATTTTTGTGCATCACAGAAGAGGAAGAGGGAAAAAATTGGTTCCACGAGTTTTAGATTTTCAGGGAGGAAGAAGGAATATGTATTAAAAACTTAAAGACTGTCAAAAAATCTCTTAAGGCCCATATGTCTATTTTAGTACCATATAACACTGAATACAGCAGGAAACAAAATATCAAAATGTCACTTTAAACCTGCAGTTAGGGTATTAGGGGCCTGATCCAATGCCAAGGGAAGACAATAGGGAGGGTTTGCATCAAATGCTGAATGCCCTCTGAGCCCATCAAAGGGATTATGGGCCATTTGGCAAATCTGTATCATCCTGTGCTGGACCATGATAATCTTATTGTGCCATTGAAATTGTGGTAAACATACAGCTGATGCAAACATATCTAGGACTTATTTTTTCCAAATCCTGAGGGATTTATTGAAGGAAATATAAAACTTCCCCTCCTTTTTTGCATATCTTATTATTGGAACTTAAGTGAAACATATTAAGTATTTCAGAATTTCTTCATACAAAGTCTACATCTATTCCCTTACTTAACAATACCAAACTCAACCAAACCAAACCGGATACTTGATTCTTCCTTTATAGAAAATATTTTACCCATTAATGAGAAGTTTTCTTATATAAAGGAATTCAATTTTTTTTTTGATTGGCATTAGACTCACAGACAGACAGAAATAAGCTGCCATTCTTTCATTTGATAGCCAGACGCTGCCAGTTGTTGCTAGGGCAGTCATGCTGTTAAATTAGGTCTAATGAACGAGTAATTGCTTTAGGTATAGTGAACCATTTCAAAGAAAACAAGGATTCTAATTGATTTGCAATTTGTTTGGCACATTGCATTGTCTGGGGCTATTGATTAGTCTTCTGGATTTCACACTGCATGTGTTTCCCTTTATTAAGGGAATAACAGGTTACTGATTACTTTCCTTCTGGGTTTAATGTAGCGGTTAATGTCTACTTTGTTCTTGTGTCATGTCACAGGCAAGGAAGGAATAATATGCAAGTGGGTGGCCCTTTGCTAAGAAACTCCCCTGCTGCTTTGAGCTGTGTACTCTAAGACATGCTGAAAAGCAGATCAAGAGAAAGGGTTAGAATAGCAGGACTCACAAGTTATGGCCTGAGTCAGGCTAGACCCAGGCTGAAAACTTGGCTTTCCTTTACTATCAAAGCACAGAGCAGTATGAAGTGGTTGGCAGTAGATTCACTGTTGTTTGATTAAATGTCTCTATAAAAGGAAACATAATACCATTTTATATGCCTTGGTTTATATACAGCAGCATATTAAATAGAGAAGCTCGCAATATATTTGTCCTTTTGCTGCAAGACATCTACTCTATATTATGCATGTTCTGGAAAGCATACAGTTTTACCTTTTACATCTACCTTGGTTTACAAAAATGTGAGTCCATTTAACTGTCAGTGTTGTTCGTTTCAAAGGACAACTCTATAACATAGTTGACGTTATTAAAGTTTAATTAATTTCAAATTTCTTAACGTTTGTAGCTAAAAATCTTTGTATATCTTTATGTATGTATATCTTGGTATATCTTTAGTATATCTCATTATATGTATATATGTAAATGTATATCTAAGTATGTCTTTAGCAGGTATGATGGTAAAATAAAATACACTTCATTGTTCTATAATTGGTCTTGGTTCTGGGGATTATTTAGCTTTGTATTTTGTGCCCCTGTATTGAGATTCAGTAAAAATGAAATTAAATATAGGCATTTAGATTACTTGCAGGTCTAAGGAATCATGATTTCATGTCCTTAATATGTGTCCTTCACAGAGGGATCAGCCAATGTATCATTCATGTAACTGAAGATCTTGACCTAAGCCTGATCCAAAGCCTGTTGAAGCCAACAGTAAATCTCTTATTGATTTTCAGAAGCTTTCCCCTGTGAGTCCATCAGCTTTCTTGATTCATGTCTTGAGAACCTATACTTTATTTCAACAAGAAACCGAAGTTTCATCCCTAGGTGAGCCATGCCGAGGTCCAAGTGCCCTAAAGCTTCATGTTGCAGCAGTGGCACCAAGTGATCTCAAAAATGTGTATTCTGTTGCATGTGCCAGGATTTGTAATTTCTAATGCCATTTTGGTATTTTTTGCTAGCTTATTATAAAGATAAATATGAGCAAATACCAGCGATTTGCATGAATATGTTTGGGGTTTTTTTTTCTGAAAAGGAAAATGACCACAACAGTGGTCATATTCAGTTTATTCAGATCAATTTTAAACTCAATAGCTCATGATCTTTCATGATCTAGAAATTGCTGATTTCAAAGTTTTTGTAGTAGGATATAGAACAGCTGTGGCTTATCTTTAATTCATTGTGAATTTCAGGTCATCCCAAATGTCCTCAAAATGAACATTTTTAAGCAGAAATGCTCACAAAAAAATACCAGTAGCTACTAGGAAGTAAGAGTAGAGTCTGATCACACTCCAATTGCAACCATTATGTCAGATTGAACTAAATATGAGTAGTATAAAAACAAATATTCTAATATGATATTACTTGAACACTCCTAATAGCATGTTAGAGCCCATCACTTGGACCACTGTGTGCTATTGAAGAAACTTGAGACGGCTTAAATGGGGATGATCTGATCTAGATCAATTAAGTATACACAAAAAGGTAGATTGCTATGTTAAAATGATTAATTTTCCCTAATTCAGAGAAATCTCCTAAGTATTATGTATGTTTATTATTGCTATGAAAGCTTAAGTTTTTCATTTCCTCTCCTTTATCTCCAAGACTGAGATATGGCATTTAATTCTCAACAAAATTATGTGGAGCATGACAATGAAGCAGTGATCAGAAGTGATTCTAGTTTTCCCTTTTAGTTGTAGGGCTTGCTGTGGAACAAACTCCATGGGATGCATCACAAGTAACTCCACTAAAGAATTTAAGACCCCAATGTGCTGTTGCCAACAAATGTAGTTAGTGAGTTCCAATGAAATCTTTTTTGCTTACTTGGGGGACTTACAGAGGAAATAGTTTCCTAAATTTTCTTCTCTTTCTCTCTTGGGTTCAAATAACCAAGTTTTATGCTTTAGGTGCACAAAGTTGCAGATGCTGCAGTGTGGTCCAGGATTCTGGCCTCCTAGCACCCAGTAAAGACCCTGCCAAGGGCCATGCCTCCCTTCTGACCACATGAAGGCCTCTGTACAAAAGACAGCAGCATGTACTCAGATTTCCATGCACTCATGGAAGGCATCGAGCACAACAAAAGCAGTAGAGACAGCATCCCTGTGGAAAGTGTTCCACTTTTTAGAAAAGAACTGAAAGTGTGCTAGGACAGAGAGAAGGAAGCTGAAATGCATGACAGCTGAGCCTAGCATGTGGAATAATTGCACAAGCTGAAGAAGTCCTAAGTCCCCTCTTCAAAACAGGATTTTTGTAGTTTATTCAACAGATACAATTCACTGAAGAACTGAAAGTCTTATCTTTTCTAGTTATTCAAGTTTCCTAGTCTTCAGAAGCATCTGTGAAAATGCACAATGAACTTTTACCTATGGAAACCAAATTCAAGGACCAGAATCTATTTGAAACTTTTTGTCTCTGACACATATCTCCTGTTGAACTAGACTGGGAAAAATTGTACCAGGAAGAAAATCAGCTGTGAGACAGTTTTCTACTTAGGTATCAAAAGCAGCAAAAATAAGCATGTATCAATTCCTCAGCTACCCAACACATCACTCAGTATGTCAATAAAAGTCCTTCTTTTGGAGGTGAAACTGAAGTGTAAGTTTGTGAACTTTCATTAACCCAGAGTAGCAGATTTAAATCACACTCTCTTGCTTTCCTTTGCCCCACAGAGGTTGCACGAAGGATATACCTATGTTAAGGGCCACCGTGAAGCTCAGCTTACTTCTTCTGCTTATCATTGACAGCAGAAAGATCCTCATACAAATAAACAGCAATCTAGATATGCACAGACTTTTTTCCAGTTAAAATTTAAGTCTCTTTAGGCATGGAGGGCCTTTGGCTATAGGATCTAAACTTGGATGATTGCCCTCTTTGATGTAGATACTTAAACCACCCCTGAGTGGCTAATTCCTTCTGAGACTCTAGAGTTTTGCTTCTCATCTGAAATACATGAAAATATTTTCATTGAAGTCCACAGAGGTTATGATCATCAAAAACATTACCTTCAATAACAGATAGCCCCTCAGAAATGGTATACATTTTCCATTCTCATTTTCATTAGTTGTTTTCTAACACTGATGGTAATATTGCATGAAGTCACAGAAGTACTGAGCCTAGTGTGCTGGGTCGAGCTGAAACACTCCTGATTGAGATCCTGACTCTTGTAACAGATCCTTCTGCCTTTATTGTCTTAACTAAAAGCTTGGACACCATAGCTTAGTTGCTCTTTCCTACTTCACTGTCTTCTTTGGGAAAATAACACTGATCTCAGAGATGTTTTTGTTTCTGCTTTCTGCCTCCATCTGTGTTCAGCCTTTTTACTGAAAACTAAAGCAAAAAACTACAGTTGCTGAGACATTACTTCTGTCTAATATGGCTTTGCTGGTTAGCATGCACAGGAGTAAATCACATTTTAAAATATTTTTAAAACATAGAAGAGCTTTAAAAAACTGTTTAAAAAGCTGCTTTTGGTCTGATGCCAGATACAGATGCCACACTGATTACAGAAGATTACATAAATTCCCTGAGCCTTATTATCCTCTCACACCTATAAAATTGTGAAGAATTCCACCAGAGCCCCTGGAAATATGCAGGTTCTGGAGAAGAATATATCCCTTCTGGTTAGCAAGCTATCAGAATTTTCAGTGGGTCCAGTTATGTCTACCTGTGTACCGCTAATACCAAAAAAAATCGCAAAGCAAAACAGGGTACCATCTGTCTATGCAAATACTTCAACCTTCATTGATTTCAACTGAGTTGCACAGATTTATATGAGCTGAATTTTGACCTGAATATGTAGAAGTCTTGAGCATCTTTGTTGTAGCACATCACTGAGATTTTCATACAATTTGTGAAGCAAAAGATGACTAGAACAGGTCAACCCAAAGTTCAATCCAGCTCTGGAAGTCTTTCTGTAACAATAGCTTAGAATGAGGAGTTAGATGTTCAAGAAAAAGCCATGTATGTGTGGATGGAGCTTTCCTGCCATACAGTTGCATATCCTGACGGTTTCGGAGACTTTTGAGTAAATCATGAGTACTGCTTGGGACCTACCTGCTATAAGTCCAGATATTTGCTCTTTCAGCCACTTGCCCCAGTGCCCTCCTGTGGCAAGGAGTTCCACAACTTAATTATACATCCTAAGAAGTTATTCCTTTCAGCCTTTTAAATTGAGTGATTTTATTTACTGCCCCTCAATTTGGATGGATGCCTCAACTATTTCTTAAGAAGACAAAATTAGTTTTCTTCACTCATTATCTCCACACCACCTGAAAAAGTATAAGCTACTACTATATCCCAGTCAGGAATATTTTCCATACTGCTTTTCCATACTGTTAAGTCTGTGTAGTTTTCCACACCATAGCTCACCCTTCTTGAATTTATTTTCTATATCTATTGTTACTCGCTTTTGAGATGGCTTGCAAGACCAACATACAGTATTCAAGATGAGGACTTTGTGCCAGTTCTTACTATCACAGTGAGGTTGGGTTGTGGGTTTTGGTGTGGGGTTTCTTTTTTATTTCTACAATGTGAAACACGCTGGTGAAGAATCTGAAGAATTTCTAGTAGAATGTGAAGACGTTTGTAAATCAAAGAGCTCCAGGGATAACACAACCACATTTTCACATGAAAACCATTGAGAGGCTGGTATGTCCCGTTTCTTTTTGTGTCATTTAGCTGACAGTAGTAACTAAGAGAATTAGAACTTTGTGACTTGCCAAGTTTCCACAGACTGCCACCAGCAGCTCCACAGACAACCACTGGTCATGAAGCAACTGTTGGAAACCAAGCTGCAGAGAATCATTCATACTATTTTTTTCTGAAATTTGGGATGATCTTCTATGTTCTACCAGTGTGAAAAAGACTCCAGACCTTCACTGTGGTCCCAAGCTCTCAAATAAGATGAGAAGTTCTTACTCTACAAAAGAATTGTGTATTTCTTGAACAATACAAAGTTGAGAATAAAAACAAATTTGTTCCTTAGAAATTGCCTAGTGAAGCAGTTGTTTCATACTGCCTGTTGAACATTTGGGTAGACTGATTCAAATGTTAAAGCTGTGTTCAAACCAGAAAAAATAAAAATAATAAGCTGTCAGAATAATTACTAAGAACATACAAGGATTATACAAAGTAAACTGCAGCCTGCAAAAAGAGAATTGCATGTTAGCTAATTGTTAATTTTAGCAATTGCAATGGCTAATTACTGTGGCACACATTGACTATTAGCATGATGCCCCAGCACCTGCTTTCTCCAATGAACAGATTTCTTCATTGCTCGTGCAGGAGCAAAATGTGTAATTATTGGCCATCATTGGGGCGATTTTTCAGTGATTCTTTTGTGTGATGTGAATGACGCATAATGACATATTTTATTAGAGGGCAAATAGCTGTTTGTTAATGGAAATGATTCGAAATCCAAGAAACTAGGAGCTAGGAGCATGTTTTCAGTATCAGCATGAATTCAAATGTATTTTCTTTTAACTCTTTATAAAAGAAGCATAGAAATCAAATCTAAACTTAGTATAATATATTTAATGATATGTGCAAACACAGCATTGATTAATTGCCTCAAATGTTTTCAATGCTACACCATTTCATTTGTTACAGCAGTCTGCTAAATTTATGCATTTCTTATTTAAACTCTTCTTTCCTGGGCATATAGTGTTAGCAAGATTATGTGGCTTGTTCCTCATTTACTGGGAAAAAAAATCATCTTTGTAACTTAAGCAACAATTACAGGCTTTATGAGGCACATTTTCATTGCACACATTGTAGAACACAGTGCACTGACATTATTATTCCTGAAAGTACATGCTTGAATGTATCTATCAAGACCCAAATGTCAGCTACTGAATAGATTATGCATAGTTATCCAAAACAGAATATAGATACATAAAATATCAGCAACAGAATACTCAATTTCTGAGGAAAGATTTTTATTAGATAATCTGTGTGATACTTTGAAGAACAATGGAAATGAAAAAATCACATATGAACTTTATACAATAGTGGTGTTTAAAATAGCAAACTGCTTTGTCATTTTTGAAGGACAGGTTATGGCTAGAATAAGAAAACTGGCCTTTTCATTTTGCTTTAATTTGAATAGTGTTCAAAGCTAGGGAAAATGAGGAATACTATGGGACATAGTTTGCTGAATTCCATTGAAGTAAATCCAAACTAACTTGGTGGAAAACAATAAAGTAGGTTTGGATATCCAAGGAAAGTAGAAGTCTCATTAATATTTTTGAAACTTTAAATAATAAGTAAGAAACCTAAGCATCTTCTAGACTCTTCAGATATTGAAGCCAACAGTTTAATGCTATCTTAGAGTATAGTAATAACAATTTTTTTTTTGCATGACTCCGATCTCATTTCATTTTTACAAAGATCCAGTTGATCACCTTTAATTATATTTGACTCAATTTATAAACACACAATTTAGATGAAATTCAGGCCTAATGGATGCATATGAAAGGACTAACTGAAGTAAACTCAGTTTTAAATGCACATTCAAATTAAAAAATTCATAAATAAATCATATATATAATAGGTGTAATAGGAAAATATAGCAAAGGATCATATCTTTTACATTTCTTCTAAAACTGCATAAGACAAAATTACTGCATTTTAAAATTGCGGCTTCGAAGACCACCATAAGAAATTAAACTAACTCTACATACACTGAAAATCTGGGTTGGCCCATATGCCAAGTGCGAGTTATTTACCAACTTGAGGAAGAAACTATGAATGAGCACTTCCTCTTCTCACCCAGGGCCTATAGCTTCTCTGCTGTTGCAAGATTGTAGATAAGTTTGGTATTCAGGTTCACTGTTTGACCCATTAAACTGGTATTGAGGTATAATTTGTGTGTTTTCCCAGTACGGTTGCACATAGAATGGGATTCATTTCCACAAGTTTGAATAAATTTATCCAGTTCAGTGAACCTGTTGTTAAGCTTAGCAAAACTCAGTAGGTGGCTTTAAAGTCCTGTAATTAGCCCATTACATAAAATCTGTACTTTAGATTTTTGCACATTGGTTAATAAGTATAACGTGCTTCGTATATATAAATAACATTACATTAAATGATGCAACATAAAGGAATTAAAGGCCAAAGTAGTTAAATAAAATACTTGAAGGAGATCTCAAATTAGCATGTTTAATTCCAACTCATTGAACAGGAAAAGGCTTTAGCCTTACTGTACCAGTTCTATACAATGTGCAGAGTAGCACACATTTAGTCTCCATTTTACATAAGGTCGCTGTCATCTCTGACCTCTGTGTGACTTTGGAAAAATGTTCTAATTAGCTTGTTTCTTTTAAAATCTAATCATTACAATGTCTAAATATAGTAATGAATTACCAAGACAGCACTTGCCTCAACAATTTTTCATAGTTTGTACATAGCTAATTAATTCTTGATCCTTAATTTTTGCTTTCCAAATGAAATATGTGAGGAAAACGAAGTCTACAGCTAATTAACCCATGGAATGCTTACTGTTTCATAGCAAAAGCACTTACATTAAAGTTCAGGGTTTTTACTAGCTAAAAAAGAAAAACACAGCTTTGAATCCTAGGTTGTAGTTCCACTTCAATCTAACAGATTATTCTTTATTTTAATTTTTTTTTAATTGCATAACCAATGTCCCAGATTTCAGTTTCTCTTCATGTCTGTGGATGAATTCCATTCAATGAATTAATATATTAAAACATAATGCTACATATATAACCATTATCTTTTTTTAATTTTTTCTGTTTATATATAATGAATGCTATGTAACATATACCCCACTTCAGAGATTCAGTTATCATTGCATGCAGAAATCTATTTTAATAATAGAAGTCTTGTATAAATGCATCTATGTATACACACAGCTATCTATCTATCTATCTATTTATCTTTCTATCTATCTATCCTTATATATGGAGGAACATAATAGTGTTTTGGAGTTATATGAAATATTCGGAGTGAATATTGCAGCCAAAGGAAATTTGCCCAGATTTGATCTCATGAAAAACTCAATAGTCCGTAATAGTTTGTCACGATTCATAAGTACAGAAATTCTAGTGGATGAACAGGTCCTTATTTATATGTTTATACTGAATTATAGTAAATCAATGGTATCACTTGATCTCAACCTGAAGCCAGATCTCATTCAAAAAACAGATCTCATTCATTTGCAATTTTAGGATTCATCTGCAAACTCACAGAACTCACAGAAAAAGCCTTTATGATACTCCACAAAAAGAAACAAGATTGGAAAGGACAACTTGCGCACATCTTATGCTTATTGTGGCATGGCAAATGAAACTACTCCAATTTTTAGTTTTATCCTCTTTATCTTGTGCCATTTTATGACACCATCTTTGAGTGCCTTTGACTTCTTTCCCATTTCATTTATTACATGTATTGAATTTCATGTATTGGCTTCTCTACTGCTCTATAGTTGCTTATTTTTTCATTTTACTGACAATTTTAGTTTAAAACTAATGTGATTGTTGCTTTATATATATACACATTTATATGTTGTCTTCTTTTTTCTTATAAACGTTGACATCTGAAGGACTTTTGTCCTTTAACCAGACTTATCCAGTCTTAGAGCTAATTCCATTCTCTGCCATACAGAAGCTTTTCCTCCTGGTTTCATACAGAGTTGACAATGTAAAAGTGGAGTAAATTTCGATCTCTAGTATAAGGAAGCATATCTCTCATAGAACTATCTGGCCTATGTTTGGAGTTAAGAGAAGTCTTGAAGAAAATATCTCATGTAGTGGTAATATCTCAGAAAGTTAGATTAAGAGGTAAAATGACCCACATTGATAGCATATTCTGTAATTTGTAGAAAATTAATCAATTTAACAGTGCAACAGTTAAAGAGAGTTTAGAAGAAATTGCAGGAAGGAAAACACTCAGTAGAAACTACAAGACAAACCATGTAGATTGTCCTTAACTTGTTTCATCTTGATATCTTCCCAACCCTCCATCCTGTCCTATAAAATACATCCTTGGGTTACCTCTGAAGGCCAGGTCAATGCTCTGGTTACCTGTTTGCCAACACCTGTTCAGACACTTTTCTCTGACATATTTGAATCAAATCAGTTAAGTACACCATCAATTACACTTCTTTACACTATGGATCTGCTTAAGTGAAAGAGTTAGGAGGTCACAACATATGAGTTATTTCTGGGAATGGAATATTTGATTTAGTCTCTTAATTGACCATGTTCATGATGTCTGCTTGTGGGGAAGGGTTATACCTGAGGGTAAATCTGCAAGAACACTGAAGGGGGGCAGTTATGGACAACATTTACAAAGCTGCCTTTTTCTCTCTCTAAATGAAAAATTCCTCATTAATGTCTAGTAGTAAGTAAACGAACCAAAAGATCACCATCTTGCCTACCAACCATAATTCAGTTTTACAGAAGCAGGAGCCATTAATGAATAGAGTACATTGAATCAAATAATTTTTCTCTGTGTAAACTATTTCTGTTTATTTCTCTTTGCTAAGTCATTTTGTAAACATACATATTACCAGGCAATGCTTAAACACATTCATCACTGACCATCTCTAAAAAAAGCTGAATTTAATTTACCAGATAGTAGATGTATCTTATCACAGCTGAAGAGTTTTTTGGGATTTTTTTCCCAGCAAATAACTTGACCTCAAGAGAAGACTTAGTTCCCTCTTTCTAGAAATGGGTAAGCATATAGAAATAGATGAATAATTGCCTAAATGAGATACCCACACATAGATGTATATACATGTGGCAGTAAATTAAATTTTTCTCAAGCAATGAGAAAAGTGTGTTTACTTTGAGAATCAGGTCTATACAATGCATTAGGTGACCAGTTTTCATTGTATGTGTGTTGCTAAATATTATGTCAGGCTATTGGCTGCCCCTGCATCAATTAAATAGTCCTGCATCTCTGAAGATTATCCCTGTTACATATGAAACAGCAAGGATACAGAATTTTATTTTTGATTGCTTTTGGATCAATAAATTATTAGTGACATCGTATCTGGAAGCAGCTACCAAATTTAAGGACTTTCTTCTAAGTCTGGTTATTGCTTAGATTAGTTTGGGTTCTACAACTATTTAAATAAGAGAATTAACCACTGAAGTACTGAAAGGCATCATTGTCATAAAGGTAGCCAAAGCAGGATAAAGTGAGTTAGAAAAAAAATGTATTTCCTTCATTTATGGTTTTTTTTGGCTGAACAATACTACTGATGACTGTGAGGGCTTTAGCTTTGCTTTGACCAAGCCCTTAGATTTCCTAGACACACAGGCTGGTTCAAAAATATGATTAATTTTAATTTTAATAGTCCTTTGCTATTTTTCCTGATCTACCATATGAAAAACTAAGAGGCACAAAAGAGCAAAGATGCTGAAGAAACAATGTGTTCTCTATTGCTCCACTGACTGTGCTGTTCCAGAGTTAGTAGAAGCAAAAATCCATTACATTTCCTCATCATAATGGAGCTTTTATAATATATATTGAAAACATGTTAAGTGGGAATGTTTTGTGTGGAGTTTACATTTTGAATTATGGAAGTTTTAAGCATGCTGGGAAATTTTTAATACTTTACTGAGCCTGCTGTCTTCTCTATCTTCTGCTAAGGCAAGTTTGCTTTATACTGTGAATTCATCTATACCTTAAAAAAATTGAAGGAAGTACTGCTCACATAGCAAACAACTTGATTTCATGTAATATCCTGGGACGGTTGAAAGCTAGAAGCTAGTCCCATGGATTCCACTCATTGAGACAGACAAAATTTTTATTTGCAGAGTAATATATAGATCTGGGAGACAAAGAGTTTGTTTGTGCAAAGTAACTGGCTTAAGAGAATATAGTCCAGCAGAGAACCCAGTCAAAGACTTCTTTCAGCTTTCACACAACGTGAGAACTGCAAACTTAGAGGAGTGACCACTCTCCAACTCAAACGAGAACACATTGGTACTCAAGTACAAAGTTTGAATTAGAATGGAGCTTTTCTGTGGTAGATAAGCTTCATTCAAAAGTCCAAAGATGACCTGAACTTTCACAGAAAATATTGTGGTAGACAAAGAGCATGCCAAAATTACATGACACATATGATAGTGTGGTGTAATACATTATTATCACCTTTGATGTGGAGCCTATGTTTTTACTAGTGCATAAACTCTTGGAATCTGTTTCTAATATCACTGAGTAAATTAAGAGGAAAAAATCTGTATACAGCACTAATAGCAATACTTTTGATTTACCAAATATTGATTCTAGAAACTACCTTTTTGCCGATTTGCAATTTCTACATTTGTTCTACTCAGTTTGTGGGCTAGTTGTTCATCTTCTATCAAAGAGATTCATTAAAAATACATGCTAGAGGATAAGAAAAAAGAAAGGTTATTAGAAAGAGAATTACCTCTTTACAGAGAATATGATATGGGTGTGTTTCTTATGGTCACCAGCAAATTTATTCTGTAGTAAGTCCTTCTAAAGACATATGAAATACAAACTGACTGGATTGAACTCAGGACCACAGCCAAAAATCCTTGGACACAAGACACCTTAATGAAGTGGAAAGAGTTTTGAAACACACATCAGACCTTAGATACATGCATATTTTAGTTTAACTAATTGCTGCATTCCATCCAAAAGAAATTATATTAATTACCAGAAGGAAAAAAAGTTTCAAGAAAGCCCCAAACACTATTAAGATGTAAAATTTTTGGAAAATACTTGCTATTAATTTAAGTTCTCCAAAAGAATCCTTATTTTCTGAGGCCATTCAGTTATATGGACAAGGTAAAAGAACCATGTTTGTCTTCAGACTATGTCACTTCAGTACGCAAGAATTCAGACTTTCCAGTCGCAATCCTGCTAATGTACACTTTAGAGGAGAAAGAATAAGTGGCTAGGAGAAAATAAGTGTGCAGGGAGAGAACTCACACAGCAGAGGAAAGTTTTAGATCAAGTAAGCAGAAGTCATATAATCAAAATTAATTATCCAAGCTTTTCTCTTGGTCAAGTGTTTAGAGAGTTGGACTGGAAGTTCCAATATTCAGGGTATAAACTTCCAGCTCGGCTCTAGGGAAATGCGTGCTGAAGCTTATTAATTCTTCTGAAACAAACTGTTCCTAATAGGTTCTAGCTGTCAGAACTTCCCATGCTTTCTCTGAAAGTGTTTTAATTTCATATTCACAAGACTTCTCCCACGTTAGCAAGTGAAGCACAAAAATTTCAATCCACTTAAAACTCAATGCAGGAATCTGGAAGGCCCAAGAGAAAGAATTTTGCATCTCTCTTTTCAGAGCACAAAACCTTTAAAATGTGTAAATAAAGCTCCAATTAGGTTTACCATTCTAGAGGATAATGAGAAGTGCCCATCAAATATGCTACATTCTTAAAATGTTTTGATTTAGCAGGCAAAATTCAAACCACCGTAGTAGCTTCCAGAGTAAAACCTGATTGCACTTGCATGTCACACTCACAAAAAAGCAACCAAAAAAAAAAAAAAATCGACACCCCACCACCTCCCCAACACACACATACGCTCACACACACACACAAACCATAAAGCTCTAATTGGAAAGCTTCCATCATCTGAGTACTTGCTTCCTGGCATACATGAAATGATCAGTGGGGAAAGCAGGGTCAATCGAGACAGACTGAAAGTGAAATTAAAATAATAAAATGTCTAAACATTTAACTGCAAATAGGAAATCTTTATACCCACCCACACCCTATTCTGCAGCATAAAACTAAGGCAACAATTATTCATATACCTCCAAGTAATTTGCAGGCTCCATACAAAAATCTCATTTAAAATAAGAAATTGCTATTTCTGCACATTTATTCTCCCCAAATGCTGGCTAATTGCTGCAATGGCCATTATAAAGAATAATTTTCGCTTAGTGAAAAAAAAAAAAAAAAGAGGAATGAAGAGAACATTTTCTGGTTTTGTTCCTCTGCGGAGGCTCTATTCAGCGAATCCTGAATGCACAGCGTTTCACTGCTACATTTATTATGCTGAGAGGTCAAGTATTACACAGCATCTTGTATTACGCTTTGCATGCTAAGTATTTCACTTCACAAATTGACCCTTCGGTGTACTTACTACATAATGCTCTAAAAACCCAGCTAAAACGCAGGACAATTAGCAATACTTTGGCTCACGCTTAACAATGGGGACACCAATGTAGGTGATTGCATTTACAGTGTTGCTTTCTTCACAAAACATTTTTGACACATTAAAGGTACTTTGAAATTGTGCAGTACCAGTCGCCTCTCTCGTGAATGGCTTTTCCAGCATGTACCGAGAGAAACAGTTACTGTAGTTTAGGGCTTAATTGAAAAGAATTCAGACACGGCCCTATGAAGCACCAATTAGAGAGATATTATATCATAAAAAGCTGTAATATCCATTTTCAGGCTTGTTCACCTGCCAAACAAAGTAGGACGCGGCTTAAAAAAGGAACGGATCTGCAACTCCGGAGAGAGGGATGTTTAGGGAGGAGGAGGAGGGCGGCGGCCGGCGGCGGGAGCAGCGCCAGGTGCGCCAGCCTCGGGGGCACGGAGCCCCGGCCCGGCTGCGGCCCCGGCTGGGAGCAGGAGGCGCGGGATGCAGGGCCGGGCTTTGGCGCGGGATGCAGGGCCGGGTTTTGGCGCGGGATGTAGGGCCGGGATTGGCGCGGGATGCAGGGCCGGGATTGGCGCGGGATGCAGGGCCGGGATTGGCGAGGGATGCAGGACTGGGCTTTGGCGCCAAGTCCTCCTGAACTACAACGGCGGCAGCGGCGCTCAGGGGATCGCAGCCGGGGGCAGAGCGCCGTCGGGGAAACTCCCGGGGCAGGGAGAATGAAAGCACCCGAAATTGTCGAGATCTTTATTTTTTTAACTATTATTATTTATAGCTGTAATCATGGAAACAAACAGAACCC
>VZTB01017793.1:351991-385675 GCA_013397245.1 Thryothorus ludovicianus | reverse complement strand
TTTTTTTATTTTATTTTATTTTATTTTATTTTATTTTATTTTATTTTTTATTTCTTTATTTTTGGACTGTGACGATACGGGCAGCACAGCAGCCCTGTGCGGTGCCGCGGCCGCGGTACCACCGCGCTCTGCCGCCTCCGCCCGGCCCCGGGCGCGCTCCTGCGCGGGTCCGGCGTTATCACCTTAGTGCGGCCGGGCGGGGCCCGACAGGCGCCGTTCTGGCGGCTGAGCCCGGCCAACACCTCCCGGCCCCCACTTTAGTTCCCCCGCATTGGGTGCCCTGCCCTGGCCGCAGGGCTCTCGGCTGCCATAGCACGGCCCTGCCTCGGGCGGAGCAGGAGCACGCCGCAGCCATGCTGCTGCCTGAGGCAGGGCACAGAGCTGCACCCACTGTTGCCCTGTCTCAGGCAGAGGAGCACTCCGCAGTGACCAATTTAGTTCCTCCGGCAAGGGCGGCTGCCTTTGGGGCACCATGGCCACGCCTCGAGGAGGGTGAAGGACGCGTGTAGGGGTTCCAGCCATGTCTGAGCTGATCAAGCTGATTAACAGAGCCACAAACTTCCAATGTCCTGCACAAAGAGTGTCCTGTCCCAACATACCCTTATCACTTAACTGAGTGCGCAGTGTGGGCTTGGAGCACTGTCCAGGGCTAGAAGAGAGCGCTGGAGGAGCCTAAAAGTCATTGCAGTTCAGCGTTCCCTGGAACACTCACTTTGGGACTGGACTGCTGGGAGGGTCTGTGCAGTCCCTACGCATTTCCCTTCATTCAGCCCTGTACTACTCCTCTGTACCTGGAGGTGCCAGGAGAGCATCCTTTTTGCCAGCCCTGCAGTGAACCTGCCTTTGGCCTGTGCAGAAGGCACATTGTTACTGTAGCTACATGGTTTACTGACCAGACCATTTCTAAGGTTTACCAGGATATCTCTAACCAATTAATCTCTTCCTATTTGATGGCATTTAAAAACAGGGAAGAGAGAAAACTCAGATATAATTAATCTCCCCTTAATACACCTGGAGCAAGGTTTTTGCTGGGGTATACGGTGTATCTCCGGCCTGCTCTTTGGTCCATGCTCACAATAGTCTGTTCCAGCCTCCTCTGCAGCCAGTGATGAAAGGCTGAAGTCCAGAGTCAACGCAACTGATGGGAGAGAAGATTTTCACTGTGGCTTCCTGAAAAGATGGTGAATGGGTACCTCAGGCTGTGCCCCTGTGAAAATACATGCCCTCAGGAGGAACAACAAAGCCTGCTGTAAAGGAAGGCAGTGCAGAATTCAACTTATCTCATGCCTCTTCTGTGGCTTTTCTCAATCCACATATTCTTTTCCTTTCTCCTTTTCCTCAAAGCCTGGCATCAGGTCTTTAGCACTGTCCTGGCAACACAAGTGGTGCTAAGATCATGGCATGAGGGAGGAGGACTAGTAACAGCAGGAAACTAAAGCTAAATGATGGGAAGGGAGGGGAATGCTGGGGGCAGGGAGCTGCTGGATTCATGTACAGTCTGGGCAGCACTATCCATCCTCCTGCAATCCCAGCTCCTGCTACTTCATGTGCTTAAGAGACATCCTGTAAATGATAAAGCTGAATGTTTCCTCTGAAGTGAACTGATAAAATAGCACATTTCAATGGAATATGGTTCCATCAGTGCTCCTCTGTCTTGCTCTTGAGACAGTCTTCATGCATAAAGTACTGTTGTTTGTGAAGAGCAAGAGCTTTGAGGGCTGACAGCAGCTGTAAACTGTAGTGGCCCTGCTTTTGCAAGTGCAAAGTCACATGTTTTCCTCTAGTAAGGGCTTTTTGGAGCTGCACAGAGCAGTGAGTCATGCTTTTCTGTCATACTTAAATTTGTGACAGCTCACTTCAGGTCAGGCAACTTAATTCTTTCACATGAATGATCTGTGTGGTTCAGTTTTGGCTGTGCCAGTAGAGTCTGACAGCAAACTTTCACCACCTGCATATAGCCCTAACTATCTTAACCCTAAATTAAATATTTTGGACAAGTTATAAACAAATATAAAGAACCAAACCTACAAGTCCGTCTGAAAACTCTTTTTTTTGTGGGCAAATGATATTAAGTGATGATGTGGAGGAGCAGTGTGTAATGATGATTTTCATACTCTGCTTAATTATAAATTAAGTACAAACTAGTGATATTCACTATGGCCACAGACTGCAGCTGTTTTAATTCACTCTTCTTAGTGCAGTGTTAGGTAGACAATTGCAAGTGCATAGCAGTTATGTGTTTCAGCAGTCAAAGGTGCTGAAAGTGAAAACCTGCTCTTCTGCTCATGCAGAAATAACCCAAAGTGTAGCAAACTGGGCTTTATGTGTGAAGTTCTTATGTATAATACAGAATGGGTACTTGCAGAGAAGTGCTGCAGGACTCTTTTTGGGAGGCCTATGTGACCTGCAATAATTCAGTGGAATTTATAAAATGTGATTTATAAAAGTGGCATTAACCAAAACAGGTTTTTCATGTGCCTTACAGAGGAAAGCATTTTTCTGTAGCTCAGTTAATGCAGCCTCATAGCTGGTGGTATGTCTGGTTTTTATGGATGTCAGTTATGGATGTTTTGTAGATGTCAGGATATCATTTAATACTACATGAGTAGTCACTCTGGTGCAGTCTGTATCTCATTGCACCTTGTCTGTACTTTTGTGTCCCTTATTTTAAAGTTGCTGTAAGAAAAGAAGGACCATTTAAATTATGGTAAGGGTTGGTTTTCACCATGACAAGCTGGCTAAGTCAGCTGCAATAGCCATAACATGGTGTTGAATGGATAAATGTTCCTGCGACACAACACTTGACAGAATGATGCATGTGTTGATTAGTCCAGTGAAAAGTACTGTCTAATTGTACCATCAAGCTTGATGAAACCATGATGAAATATTTTTGAGAGATTTTTTTGTGTCTACCATGGTAGAATGCAAGATAGATGTATTCTGAACCTTAGGTAGACTTATCTTTCTTTAGCCATTATGTTAATCTCAAATCAAACAAACTAAAGGAAAAAAAAAAAGGAGGAGGACAAAAATATCCAGTAAAGGAATTCTAAGAAAGAAGAAGCTTGTAATGAAAAACACAAAGAATTAAATATCATTGTACAATCAATCAAACTTCTATATTATGTCTATATTGTTGGTTGCTAAGTTTGCAATTTTTATTTATAAAGCTTTTCAATTGCTTATAAAGAATTACACAGCTAATCAGTTAGAACTGACATACATTTTGGCTAAATACCTATAATTACAGTTGTTTCATACCTGAGCCCCTGTTACTGATGTTGTGTAACAAACAGTCCTGATTGCTGACATCAGCCCACTTAATGTTCCTGCATTTATGTGATAATTAGATAAAATCAAATAAAGACTTTCTAGTAACTTCATAAAATGAAGTAAATATATTTACTGAAATTAGCGTAGATCAAAAATATTATTTATGGTTTCATCTTTTTCTGACATGGAAAAGGAGCATGAAAATACTTAAGAGTTTTATCTAGGCAGTGTTACTTTATAAAATTTACAGGGTGCAGGTCTGTGATATTTGAATGAAGATTTGCAGAGATACCATCTTTGGCTAGACCCACTATTTAGAAGCATCCAGATAATTCAAGATTTTGTTCCTTGGACAGTCTCTGCTTCTCCCAGGTCTTTCAGCTCTTGCTTGCTCCCTTAGACCATCACTGCTACAATATGAACCTTACATGTTCATGTTGACCTAGAATATACAGGAAAGCAAACTAAGCTGCCCTTGTACATGAGCATGTGGAAATGATGGTCTGTTTAGAAATAAAGCTTCAAAGATATTTTAGAGCATCAGCTTATTCAGAAGATGCTTCGGGTTAGAAAAGTTGATTAAAAAACCCTTTGGTCAATCGGAGTAGCAGATTTGGATTGAGTTGTAGATCTTTTCCCCAAAGCATCGGTTATTCAGTACATGCTACAAGTCCAATGTATGGGTAGCATACATGTCACAGAACATCACTTTAAATGTTAGGGCAATAAAAATGCATTTGTTTACCCCAAGGTAAAATTCATTGTAGAGCATGAATGCAAAGGGAATTTCTTCCTGCATTAACTTGAAAATGCAGATGTCCAGTGTGCGTGAGCAAAGTGAATGCTGTACAGCAGTCACTCCACGCCTAGTGGAAGCCAGAAGGAAGAGACCTCTTGCTTTTGGCCATGCACACCCAAGGAGACTACAAGAACAGTCAGTAGAGGCTTGGATTTTCTGTTTCTTTCTGTAGGCTAGAGGAGATCACCACTGCAGTGTGTCAGGCTGCACACAAACAGGCAGTTGAATTTCAGTCCCCCAAGCTTTCTATTCTCCTTTGTTAAATTGTTTATTTCACTGATTCTAAGTCGGTCCTAGCAAAGCTCATCCCGTTACACACTCCATGTCTGGGTCCTAACCTTGTGGATCAGTTTGCTCTTAAGCTTTCCTCAGCCTGAGTAATCTGCAGCACTGCTTCTTTCCTTGACAACTCTGACATGTATCCTAGGCATCTGCTTTTCATCTTTAATCTCTTCACAAAAATGGATTCTTGATGGCCACCTGCCATAAGGCAGCAAGAGCAGTTTTGGCTTGACAGGCTTCTCATTAAAGTGAGTACCTCAAGCTCCAACTTTCCAGGCTCCACCTTATCACTTCTTGGGCATATGTAGCAGTAAGACAAGACAACGTTTGTGAGGATTTTGAAATCACTCTGTACATGGGCAGACAACAATAACAAACTTTTACAGGTGTTTCTTTACCCCCTCAGTCTGGTTTATCCTCCACATTCAGGTAAGAGTGCCTCTGCAGAAATCTTTCCTATCCTGCCATCATAATTTTTCCCCAAATTGTAGAATTTTCCTTCTGTATATCTGGTTTGTTTGTTTTTTTTCTCATCTAATCTTGCAGTTAAACAGAGCCATTCTGCTTTGGAAGTATGCCCATCTGTTCTGCCCCAGCATCCTTTGTCTGTCTGCAAGTTACCTTCGAGTGACCCTGCAGTCTTTCAGACCGTGTGGTTTAAAAGCAATCCTGTTAGCTCCTCTTCTCTTTCAAATCCTTCAGGAAGGCTGGAAATAAGTGGTTTCAGCCATTCCATTTCTTGAAAATTAGTTTTGATTGTTTCTCATTAGTTTGGTACATGGCAGAACCATGATGAAAAATAGCCAATTTAGAAGCTTTTAAGATAAAACAATGGCACAGGAGTTTAATAAGATTAATTGGAATTTTTCATTATATATAGATTCTCCAGGTCATCACATGGACATTTTCACATCTTGTGATGCTATGAGGAAATTCCTTATATTTAGGTTTATTCAAAATTTCTGTTTCCTGGAATCATGTGGCTACATGAAAATATCATTTTAATTTCTTCTGGAAATTCTCATATGAACATAATCAGAGGATAGCTTTGTTGATCCTAAATGATCAAGGATGGCAAACTCTCAGACTCTAATAGATGAGAGAAATACAGCATGATACTACCATATTTTCCCTTAGACATCTAAGAAATCAATGGTTTAATGATTTCCTGAGCAGAAACTTGAACTGAGGGCATGTTGTGGCTACTAATCTCATGAAGAGTTTAATTCCATAAATTTGTTTAAGGCGTTTTAACTCCCTTTCTCTTCTGACTATATGAAAACCCTGCATCAATGAATTTCACAAAAAGATTTTGCAGCATTCGTTTTTGTTACTTTTAAATCTACTACTTCATCCTTTCACTAGATACCCTCTTGTTCTTCCTTATTCACCTTCCTCATGTCATTTTTTACAGGTCTTTATTTCCAAGCTGAGGAGTCTTAGTGTAAAATTAAGACTTGGTAAGAACCTTATTCCTTTGTGGTGGCTTCACTGTAGGGCTATAGTCTAATGTGTGGCTGCCATATGAATTTGTTCATTGACACAGAGATACTTTCTGTTTTCTTCTCTATCTCCCCCAGTAATTTCTAGCATGTCATTACTGACCATTGAGCTGATATTTTCAGAGGACTGTACAATAAGGTTGCCAAAAGCTCCTTCTTGCAGTGCTGGTTAATTTAGAACCTATCTTTGCCTATGTAGAGCTGTATGTAAAAGAGTTTTTCTTTAGGTTTGTCACTTTGCATACACCAGCATTAGGTTCAATAGTCATTTCAGTGGCCACTTAGTCAATGTGAAATCTTAATATCTTTCTAAAATTCTCCATAATCAGCTCTAGTTTTGAAGAGCTTGAGTATCAGCAAAAGTCAGTCTTTACTCATAACACCCCCATCTTATCATTTATGAGTATTCTGGACAGAGTTTAGCTAGAATGTACTGGTAACCTACTTCCATATTTCTCATCAACATGGTAAAACCTAAATATTTATTCCTGTCTTCAAAGTAGAAAACCTACCATGTTATGCCAGATTAATTTCAGAGTCTTTGAAGAAGAACTTTATCAAAAACTTTTCTTAAAATCTACTATACACTATGTAGTCAATATACAAGCATTGATTTTTCCTCCAAATAAATGCTGAAGTTGCTAACAGCTATTTGCTTAGGAAAACTCTGGGGGAAACCAAACACTCAAATTTAGTAAGTGCATAAACAGGATCCTACACATGTATTAAAAATTGTTATCTTAAAGCCTGTTTTGTAACTTTTCAATGATTAGTGTTGGCAATGCAACTAATTGCATGTAATTGGTAGTACTTTCGTTTTCCCTTCTGTACGGCTTTTATTATATATGGCTACTTGTAGTTAGGGAGGAGGTGCCTCACTGAAAACCTGATTCACTGAAATAAACCCTAAGATTTACTCTGAAGCTGAAGGGGATTTCTGGAGTTCCTGGGCTTTACATCAGTGTGGTGCAGAAGGCAGAGTATCAGGCCCAGTAAGCCAAAGCCACTTTTCCTATGCAAAAAACTGAATGGTGTAAAATGCTATCATTAATAGGCACTCATAATAGTGGAGATAAATGTAAAGAGGGAAACTGCAAGTATACTTATAAATACAGAAGGCTTAACTTACTATTAATCCACAATTGCCTTAACTGAATCAGAGGATGTAGTGTTACTGTGCGTCCAAAAGTACCAGGCAGCATAGCTGCTACCCACAGGAACCTTCCAGCAAGAGATTCTCTGTGGCCATAGCAGGCTCCAGGTTTCCCATATATAATGGGTAACACTAAGTAGGATGGACAGAAATATCAGGAAAATGCAAGGAGTGAGGTGGTCTCGGTTACTCATACTGAATCCACAATGAGAGTAGTGTATGTGCCATGCCATTGAGTCTTGGATATGAAGGTACTGCCATTATTTTAGTAAGTGGAGGTGTAGAAATGTCAGAAGAGCTGTAGCATGTATCTTTTAGAAGCAGTCCTGAAATTGGGATATAGAAAACAGGAGGTTGCTTTCTTAGTGTTTGCGCCTTCTCTTCTATTGCTCTTGTATCGCGGTTTAAATTATCAATATCTATACTTCAGTGCAGCTTCCTACTTTGATAGAGAAATGTACTTGACTCCCCACAGTTTTTGCAATTGGAGGGGGATCTGATTAGGATGCTTTTCCTAATTAAGTGATATCACCTAAAGTGAGTTTCCCTACCATTGCTTCACTGCAATGTAAAAATAACAACAGAGAAGAATAATTTGGTTATTTTCTTTTCCTGATTAAAATGTCTTTACTAATTCAAATTTTACAGGGTAAAATTCCATCTTAATGAAAGACTGAAGGTCAGTTTTCTAACACAGCTAATTATGTGTCCTCATATCCCAATCACAGTTAGGGCTCAATTCTGTTGAATTCAACAGCATCACGTCTCAGTAGATCCATACGTAAGGAGAAAGCCCAAGGTGGATACTCAGCCATCAGAGATCAAACAAAAGGTCCTTCAGAATGTTTTCAGAATGTTTTCTGCCTGCAGTCAAGTCTGAGAGAAAGCTATATATCATGCCCCCCTCCCCAACGAAATACAGCATAAAAGTGAGCTTACACAGTGTGACTGAACTTCTTTGACTTCAGCCAGCTCCATAAGAGCTGTGTATTTCAGATTGAATTTTTATGTTTCTGTTTATGGAATAAACCATTCTTCCTGGGGGAAACATTCCTCTAGACTCTTCTCCCTTTCTGTACTCCTTTTAAAGGTGCATATGAACCCACATTTGACCCAAAATTCTGCTCTCCTGTTGCAGGTAATTCCATTGAACTGGTTGGCCAAATAAAGAAGATTTGGAGCATCTTTCTGTACATTATATTTCTTGTTAATAACTATAAATATGATAGATGAGTTTGTATTTTATCAGCACTTTCTCTTTGTTTGCCTGCCCTATTTAGGCATCTGTTCATGAGGTTGCATAAGAAATATTTTTAAGACTTTAGAAGTTAAATAGGCATAGTTTTAAAAAATATATTTCTCCCAGAAAAAGAAATAGTTTGTTATGGCAAAGAGTTGTTTTACTTAAGAAAGATAAAAGTTAAATATATTCATTTTTATTAAAGAATTGCAGGCATAGCCTTGGATCTGATTCCTGCAGTTCTTAAAACTGATTACCATATTTATGGAATTCTTTCCCAAAATATGTTTTAGGGTCAGGCCCAGTTAGATAGATTTTCTAAATAGATTACAGTGTAATGTTCATTCATTCATTTATTGTTTGTTTACTTTTAACTCTAAAATATATGTTGCTTCAATCTTTCTTATAATTGAATGCAGCACACTTTAAAAATCAGTTTTCTTTATACTTATATAAAAGTTGAAGCAGGATTTCATATGGCTCATTCATTTCATTTTGACTACGAGCACTCTGTAAAGAATATTTCATCCCTGTGCTGCTGTTTTCTGTGCCTTTGTGGCTGTGTGCTTAGCCACCAAGTAGTTTTCTTTCTTCTACTTTCTTTCTCAGTACTGTTGTTTTTATTGATTCTATTACAATAAGTCACACACAAAGGAGAAGATTAGGACGCAAAGATTTTCCCAGTCCATCAATAAATTTCTTCAGCTTCATTAGCTGTAATTTCTTGAAAAGATTTGGAGTTACATTTACATTATGTAAATAAAATGTATAATCCAAGGGATCAGCTCTTTCTCATTCAATAATGTATACCAAAAATAATTCAGCTGAAGCCAGTGGCTTAAATTTGTACGAGAGTGCAGAAAACCAGGCTGGTATACAAAATGGCAAATTCTTGTCACTTCTGCTTAGGCAAAAATCTAGAGAAAGACAGCTGTGAGAGTTTTGTCCAAATAAGAATTTTGATCCTCAGCCAAGGAGCATGAAGACCAGAATTAAGTACCAGTATTTTCTAGATAGAAGTGTTTGATAGACTGCTCGTGCTTGTGATTTTTTTTTTCTTAAAATGTTTTTCTTTTCAGTTGTACACAGCACAGCAGATTCTCTACATATTAACAGAAGACAATTTTACTTTTGAAAATTATTACAAATTAAGTGATTGAATTTTCTCTTTTAAAATTTCTCACACAGTATATCTTACTAGTGAGACAAAGTCTAGTATCTACTTTCTGTAATGCCAAGACTCCCTTTACAACTTTGTCTATCAAAAGGATTCAAATATTTTTACCTAAACCATTTGACCTTTCCCTGAGGTATATTTGCTTTAAGAAACAATGAGTTCAGAGACAATTCTGTGATTGCTTTAATAGTCAAAGTTGGCATTGAGGCATTGACATTGTATTTACTAAAAAAATGGGGTCAGCAATGTGATTTTTCATTAGCCACTGATCATAAAATTGCCAATGTGTTAAGAACATTGCAGTCTTTACAAGCAAACAGTGTCTCATTCACTAATGTTTAATTGAATCATGAACATGAATGGCACAATTGTCCTGCTGGTCAGTTTTGAATATCTCCTGTAATAGAAGCATTAAATAATTTGAAGACATATGCTCTATTGCAGTAGTTTATTAAATACAAATGAGACATCAGAGAAGCTTAAAGAGCAGTCTTTGAAATTTCATTTACTTCTGCTTTCAATTCTTATTGAAAGGGATTTGGGGTTGTTTTTTACTGTTTGTTTCTTTCTTTTTTTTTTTTTCCAAAAGCAATCAAACAAATGATACGAGGTAGTTTCCTTTTAAGTGTGAATCCTTGCATTCCCCATTCTTAATTAATCCCATTGCCAAACCCCATTCACTCTTGTAATAAAGGTGGCCCCTTTTCGGTTGGGTCTGGTATTTACAACTGAGGGGCAGAAAATGTTGTACTACTTATTTGTTGTTACAACATGAAGAGCAACCATGAACAAATTATGAATAATATCTGATATTATAATATTTTCACATATTGCTAGGATGCAGAAAGTTCACAAAAAGAGCTGCCTTGCTTAGTATGACTTTTTAGACAAAATTTTTTTTTGTCGTGCACATTCTGTAGTGTGTATCCTTGTTTAAAAACATGATTCTGAGCTTGGAAGCATTGCCTCTGACCTCAGCAATAGTACATGTTTATAAATATGTACATAGTGAATACTAAATCCCAAATTTTAAAATAATACCTGTTAAAGAAAATACTGTATTCTGATGTTTTAACTGATGTTAATCCATAGACAAGCTTTGGCATTTTTCACTCTGAAGTTACAACGACTTTTTGCAAAGAAAGCATTTTAGACATTTCATCTCAGCTGTTATGTAAAATGGGAGGCTGTTTAGTGCCTCTTAGTGCTTCTTGAAATGCATGATGCCAAGAGTCTTAGCCTTCTAAATACATACATTGCACAATAAAAATTAAATTACGTAGATGTAATGCATCAAATAAGGTGCTTCTCCTTGGAAAGGCGTTGGCCTTATCCAAGTTAACTCTGCACCCTCCTCTGGGCCAGAATATTAGTTGAATAGTTGCAGTCAGAAAGATTAGATGCTATTTAAGGGCATTAGGCAAAGTGTAGACGTTTAATACAGGTGACTCAGCTGTGCATTCAGTTAATATGGAAATAATTATTATAATGTAGCACTTCATTATTTATAATGCACTAAATGGAGAATTTTGTATGACACCTTTACAAACAGTTCTCTTGCATAACAGATAACTGAAGTGCACAAAAATTAAACTAAATACAGAAAGGCTAAAAGATCTTTAAAAAAGCAATGTATATGATTTGATGATTAAGAACAGATATTAACACACAAGAATAGGGCTATAAACCACATTGTTCAGTGGTTTAATCTCTGGTTTTATGGAAATTTTTGAAAATATCCTCTCTGGTACAGAAACACTGTCTGAAATAGCTCCATAATTTGAATGAAAAAGCTATATACTTTCTAGTTATTTTCTTCATGTAGGGTGTGGGAAATGTTTATTCTAAAGCTCAGATGAAGCACTGATGTGAGAAATGTTGTAAAGCATTTCATATTGACTGGAGCTAATTAACAGTGATGCTCCAATGCTCTCGGTTTTAAGCAGGAATACACAGTACAATACCTTTTCTTTTGCTGTTCAATAGATTTTTGTTTAAAACCAGATAAATTCTATATCCTTACACTTTTTACTGTTTTTTTTCTCAAAAATTTCTTGGATTCACTAGAAATATTTCCACTGGCTTGTTGCTTTTTATGTTTTAAAGTAAAATGTAATCTGGTGAATTTGTGCCCTTCTCTAAGTGCTGTGTATATGTGAAACATACTGCCTTGTGACTCCATTTCTAAATCAGAGCTACATTTTTAAGGTAGATATACAAAGAAAGCAAGTCCAGACATAGAGAAAGCTGAAAGAAAATCAATGATTTATTTTTCCCTTCTGTTCTACACAGGATAACTTTGAATCAGAAGTAAATGTTGCTGTCCTCTACATCCTACCTTTACCTCGGTTTACCTGTGGAGATACAAATATTCAGGGAGTTAAAAACTGAAATAATAAAAATTATTTCAGTGCTGTAAAAGCAGGCATTTTCTTATTTTGCAAATCAAGTTGCTTAAATATTAAAGATGTGTGGAATGTGTAAGAATCCATCATCTGACTTTATTTGGTGCCTCTGGAATTTTAATATCTAGAGATATGCAGTGCAATGGATTTTATTTAGTATTAAAACAAACCACCACTTCTAAATAATTTGCTTTTAAACATCTCATGTTTCCCGTTAGCTATACACACACAAAAGAAATCTCTGTAATTTTCATCTGACTGCTAATTTACCCATCACCTCTTCATGCCACTTTTCAAATTCTTTTTCCTTGTTTCAAAAGTACTATTTTATTTTTCCTAAGAAATTTCTTTATTCCTGCCCATACTGACTCTAAGAAGTCAGAGCAAGACATTAACCTAAATCCAGACGATCTAAAACTACTCATTTGAAGATTTCAGGTTCAAGAACTTCAACTCTGCATCCCATAGGAGCCTGTCCCCAGTCTGCAATGGGAGCTCTATCTCCCACTTGGAATCTGCATCTTTTGAAGTCGTACCTTGTGGTCGGTCTGTGCTCGCTGCTCTCACTGACCCTCTGGGGCATCAGATTCTCATTATGCTAAGGAGGGCTGCAGGGACAGTAGGAACAGACAGTTGGCTAAAATATGCAAAAACAAACTCCAGAGTGCAAACACCAGAGTGAAGTCTGTCAGCTGCTGGATTGCAGAAGAAATCAATCCCAACAGAAATACTGTGTATGTTTTATGCTGACAGTAGGTAGGACCTACCCTTTCTCTCCATCCGCTGTTATGCCCCTCAGACAGCCATGACATATTCTTGGACCCCTATGAAATCACACTTCTATAAAGTGGAATTGGAGCTGAGAGGCCTCTTCAGGCTCGGGGTCAGTGAGAGTGTACTACATCTTTTGTTTCTGTTACGCTGCTCCTGCTGCTTCTAGGGATTTGAGAGCAAAGAGAATGAGGAGAGACTTGTGACTGAGATGTTAGCTGCACAGTTCAGCAGGCTATTTTCTTGTTCCCTCTCATGCTACAAATTTCCAGAAGATCTTTGAGCCTATTTCTTCTCTCTCTAACCTGTTTTCTTCATTTGAGTAAAACTCTTCTCTCAGTCTTTTTCTCTGGTTGAAGCTGGGCCTATTTCCAGGGTTTAGACACTGCATTCAGGTGATTAAGCTCCCTTTAACCTATACATCATCATCACCTTTGCACCAGAAAGTAAGAATCATCAAAGGCTCCATGTGTGACAGTGGTCATCCATGCAATAGAGGAAGCAGAAATCTGTGACAGTTCAGAACACAGAGAGTTTTTCAAGTCTTTTTCATTTGCAGAAAATTATATACTGAAATTGCAACTTGTGGTAGGTTTCCACAGAGCTTAAGAAGAAAATAGATACTTCTGGTAATAAATCAGTATTCAATCACCCATTTACATGAAATGCCTTTCTATGGAATTAAGTGCTCAAAAAGAAGAATTCTCTCCTTCGGTACAACCAGTACATCTTTGAATTCTCCTTCCTGTCTCCTCTCTATTTCCTCTGGCTTTATGATTTTTCTTTGTGTTTCTTACTTTCCTCTTTCTGTGCAGACATTTGCGTTCCTATTATTACCATCTGCATTTCCCCTCCTTTGACTCCTTCATGTCATTACTTACTACGATTTAGAAAACAAGGTAGCTAAAATTGAAATATTTTCTGAAGGCATTAACCTCATTGTTATGTTTATACTTGCTTAACTCTGGGAGTTAGAGGCATTTGAAAAATGTAACTGTGATTCCTTCACAGTCTGAATATATCATCTGAGTCATTGAGATATATTACATGGTCTATATATCTAAGATCTCAGGTCTCTAAACCATGTACCTTTTTTAAAAATAACATGGGTCTAGTAGTGCTTCACATTGAGCACAGATCATACTTTTCCATTAGAAAGTACTGTGCTGTTTTTTTCTGGAAGTCCCCTTATTGGAAGTATTTTGATGGTGCAAAGACTTCCAAAAGCAGCCCTCAGATCTTATTTCAATTGTATTGTACTGGATCTGAAACTAGAATTGAAAAGGTAATCTGATTCTTAGCATAAAAGTGAAAACCATGTTTCAGATTAATTGAGATTTCTCCTTTTTCCTGACTTGGGTTTGAAGAAACCCTTTTACTTAAGGTGTTAAAGGCTTATTGGAGTAGCCTGAAGCATATTCTTCGTCTCCAGTTAGCTCCTGATACACCAACACGAACTGGCAGCAGAGCTGACTCCTGTGCCCTCTCCCTCCCTCTTTCCCTGCAGAAACGTTTAGACTAGAAACAGAGAAGATACATAGGGAGCAGAAAAGTGGGGCTATGGCAGTGAAAAGGAGAAGTATTAAATCTAGTGAAAGACAAATGGTAAAAGCTTTCTGGAGGCCTCTTCCTCTTGGGTCACATACCCAAAGAGCTCAAATTAACTGTAGCTTGGATAGAGATAATGAAAAATGGGTTCTCGTTTTTCTGTTGTGTAGCTGCTTTCTCCAGACTGAAACCATCAGGGAACTTTTCTCAGGACTGGTTAAGGGAGGTCTGTAACAGCTGGCACTATAGATTTGTGGGGGATTTAGTGTGGACTTTTCAATGGAAATCTAGATTTCAGTACATTCATGTGCCTGTGTGATAGCAGTTTGTCTTTTTTGTTGAGAAACCCATGTTCCTGAGACTGGAAAGACCTCAGGACTTCACATGCTGTGAAGTACAGGTCTATAGTGATGCCTTAAGTTTTAGCTTTCATATTTTCCAGATTCTGTACGGCATTACTCTGTAACTTTGAGCTTCATGTGAAGTGTTAGCAAGTTCTCTTCACAGTTTAGTCAGACAAAACAATCCTTTTCCAGCCAGAGAACCAAGGACACTGTTGCAGCTTCAGGCCCAAAAAGTGCAAACAACAGTGAATTGAAGAGAGCAGTCTGGGAGGATGGGACTGCATAACCTGAAGCTGTAATTGCACAATTAACCCCAAATATGGGGTAAATGGACCAAAACTTATAGAAGTGTGAAAATGTGTGACCCATCATCCATCTTGGGTGCAGCCATGGCCAGGCTCTTGTACTGCCCAAGGTGTATCCTTTCAAGCCTTTTTAATAAATACCTTCTTTGTTCCTTTAACACTGTCCAGCCTCTGCTCTAGGTAGCCTCTCAAGGCATCCATAGGGTGCAGATGAGTAAGTAATGCCTCTCCCTGAGAAGGGAGGTGGCTGGGATTGGGTCACTGGCTTGTTGAGACTACACGTGATGGGTGACGCAGCAAGTACAGAGAAGAAGTGTTTCCATGTATATTGAGCATTAACATAGACACAGGAATAGTTTTTATCCAACTGAAACGTTTGTTCCTATTCACTGTTCCAGAGTTTTGTAAGGGTAAAAGCTTTTCAAACTTCTCTATATATTGAATTCAGGTTGGATGTAGCATAGATGTAGATGTCAGGTTATCAGTGTTACATTTGTAATTGAGTGGATAATGGTCTTGATCTCCAGTAATACCCTTTCTGAAAAAGAGAGCACTGAGACATTTCAAGGACAAAGAGGCTTTGTTGGTATAGGATTTCTCAGAGTTACTGAAACTCAAGAAAGAGTCAGTATCTTCTGTCTTACTGCCTGCACACAACAGGTGACCACATGTCACCCAGTAATTTCTACATCAGGGTTCTGTGCATGCTGCAGAAAGACATACACTTCAATCAAAAGTGATAGAGGATCTATCACTCTTTGACCTTCACTGTTAAAGATTTGCACCTTCTTTCAGCTAGAGTTTGCCTAGCCTAAGCTTTCAGCTCTAAGGTGTCATGTTTCTTTCTACTTAATTTAAATGACATCTAGTATAGGAAATCTTTTCCTAGTTACATGTAAACTGTCACTGTGTCACCTGAACCCTTTGCTACTGCCCTGGAAAAACACACTTCATTTATTTCATATACAGAAAAAACCCACTTGTATTTTATAAATAAATATCACTAAAATTTAACTTCTGAACTGGGGTGGAAATGGAATGCATAGGAGAGAACAAAAAGGAAGATACTGTCTGTATGTGCAAAGATTTTAAAAAAAAAAAAATCTCCCTAAGAGTATCATATAGGAAGAGAAAACAATTTGGATTGTGGCACATATTTTTGTTTTCATTTACTATGTCAATTAAACAAGCAAGTGGTGATTCCTCCTAATATGAAATGACTCATAAAATCTTGTGGCTCTTTTTCTTCAGAGGACATACCAACTATTTAGGATAACATTTGTACTGCTCAGAATAGTGATGTTCATGCATGATGCTCATGCTCCAAACTAGATAACACCAAAGAGGACACTAGAAATAAGAGAAGACCTTTGGATCTTACGACATTGCTTACTGACTCAACAGGAATAACATGTTTTTTCCAGGTTGCTCCAATTTCTGCAGCTTCTAGAAAAAAGGTTGCATTACACACTGCATGAACACCATGATGGAACTGATTCCAAGATACAAAGTACTGTGAGAAAGAGGAACCCCAGCTTTAATATAACACCACGAAAGAAGTTGCCCTGTGCAGCCTGCCTCTTTAAGAGCTCGTGAAAAGTGAGACCTTGAACAGCCCAATGTGAATGGGTATAGTTCAAAGGTGTTGATATTTCTGATACACACAGATACTCCTGGGAAAGTCCAAGAATTAATGAAGTTCAGAAAGGTTCCAGACATGATTCTGATAACACTCTCTGAAACCAATTCTTCTATACTTAGCCACTTTGAACATCTTGTTTTAGAAGCAATAGGTACTACTGCTGTCCGAGGAAAGGGTGCTGAGTTTTATGAGCTACTGGTCTGATTTGACTTTACCTTTTTATATAATCTTTTCTCTAATCTTAACCATTGCTCTATGAATACTGTTCTAGTTTCTATGAACTTTGAGTATTTACACCATCTCTCCTGCCCCTGCAGTATTACTAGGATTTTTGTCTAAGCTGTGATAGACCATATGCCTCCATGAGCCTTGCCCCTTCATTAGAGCCTGCGTTTTATTGGTGCAGCACACTACTGGAAAGGATTAGCAGAAGTTTTCTCACTTTAATCAGTGAAGATTAGCAGAGAACTTCCAGAACACACCATCTCACTTTCCTTATTCCTCCAAGATTTGCTACTAGTGTACATTACAGTGCAACTTCTTCATTGCCAAGCAGACATTGACAAGCAAAAAAAAAAAAAAAAAGCAGGAAAACTCATAATTTGAATTCTTCACTTAAATACACCTGTTACGCTGGGGACTTCAGGATAAAACAAAAGTGAAAATAAACTCCATCAAGAAGTGTTGTTCTGTGTGCAGTTGTGTTGAGGATTTTTGTCTGGTTCTTATTGGCTTCTGTAGCAGTCAAATCTCTTCTCACCTCTGAGCTTCCCAAAAATACTCATTAAAAGAATAATGTAATTATGTCTGTAGAAGCCAAGAAAGCTTTTCCATTAATTTCAGCATAAGCAAAACAAGGCCATTCCTGCATGTTTTGAGGGCCTTTCTCAAACTTCTCTACAGATCTATTGTTGATAATACTGGGTCCACCCTTTCACTAGTTGGACTTTCTCCACATCCTAGGAAGTTGTTGGTTGCAGCTCATATTTCACTTTCCATATCAAAAGAACCCACTGGTATGCCTCTTAGCATAATTCAGAAACTTATCACTTAAGACTCCCTTGCTCCCTCCTTGATTTCAGCACATAACTTTTCAGTGTTACTGTGTTGTAAGACCTGTTTTTCCTCAGTGAAGTGTCAGAATCACCCAAATAGACAGAACCGAGCTCATTTACCTACAATCTGATCAGCTGCCTCCTGTTTCTAATAAAGTCTGGAGTCTTTTGGAGAGCAGAATTCCATGCTGGTTTTGCAGGGCTTTGCACATGTTAGCGTTGCTCTGGCTTGTTTCTTCATGCTTGCACTCCTTTCTTAGAAGAGCCTCTCTCATTATCCTAATCCTGTGTGAGATAATGCTAGAAGAAAATGCTTGATTCTCTCTGTTTTTTACCTTTTCTGTAAGCATTTTTCAACATATGCATGTTGGGAAAAGTGTCACCTCTACCTCCTAGCTTTAGTCTCTCCTTTATTGCTTCTGTAGTTCTTGTTTCTGTCTCAAGCAAGGATAGTATTGAAAATTTCAGTTTCTTTTGTCAAAGTAGAACCTTTGCTGTTTTTACTTTGCCATAAGTCCAGATCTTTCTGCCTCCTGTGACTAAGCCATACATCCACTGGACTGATACCCAAAATAGTCTTGTCATTCGAACTTGTACAGCTCTGTTCAAGCCTAATGAAAAACAGACTAAGCTGTTTTTAAGCTGAGGTGCTTTCATCTGTTTAACAATCTTTTAAGGCAAAAATTTTCCATCATTTCCAGAATAAAATATTTTTGTCACCATGACACCATTTTAATAATATTTTTTTTAGCATTCAAATCAGTTGATTTGGAGCATCCTACAATCTGCAGAGAGTATAATTGGATTCTACTGTTTTATTTTCTTGGAGCACTGATCATTTGGTGAATGTATCTCCACACTATAGGAAAGGTCTAAAGAGCATTTTATTTTGCAGAAATATATATAGATCCTTTCAAGTAAATATCAAGTTTTGTAGGCAAAATTGTGTCTGTGGCTATTGGACTGAAAGCAAAACCAAGCTATAAATCATGGCAGGTCCAAGGCAGTAGTAAAAATCTGGTGTTTAAAAATAATCCTGCAAGAAAGAAAACTTCTAACAGTCCTGAAACAAAGTTTTTAAAGTGGTGATGCCAGACTACCGCAATACTCCCTGTAAAGAAATTTTCAGGGCAAATGGGGCAAGTCTAGCAGCACAGTCATGGAGCAGGTCACACATGGGAAGTTTTGCGCTCCAGCACTTTGTTCCACACTCAACATCACAGCAAAGGCTACTCAGAGGGTAACTCGCTCATTTTTAAAAATATGTCAATTCACTTTAGCAGTCACCATCAGACTGAAACATTCTGAGCAATATGGGCTGATGGGGCTAAAAAATGCAGATAGTGTGAATATTTTTTACTATTATTACTTATTGGACTTCCGAGGGAAAAGAATGACAAAAGAGCAGTGGGTTATTGGTATCACTGCCTGTGGGTTATTGTGGATTGTGAGAGGTGATAGAGAGCTGTTTGCTGTCACCAAGGAAATGCAGGATAAATTTAGGAGGAGCAATATCATTGCACCTGACCGGGTCAAGGTTATAATGGTGGTTGTTGGGCATGTGCTGATGCTATTAAACCTCTATTAGCATGGAAGGGCTTGATCCTATTCTGCTGAGAGCTGGAGGACGTCTCTCATCGTAACTTCAGCAGGAAAAGGATTGGGCCCTGACAGTATACCCATGGCAAATACTTCTCTCATATGGGGAGAAAAAAAAAATATGGCCAGATTTTAAACAGAATAACCCCAAATTTTAAAGACTTTTGAAAAGTTTCGAGTTTCATTCAAAGAGATTTGATAAAGACTTTTAGACAAGTCCTAATGATTGGGGGCTAGGGGGGCGGGGAGAAAAGAGGAAAAAAAAAAAGAAAGGAATGAGAGGATGGCACTTGAAAACAGTAATTATGTGAATGTCAGTAGTAAAAGCATCTTCTCAGGTTGTCCATATGAAACCTGAACACAAATAGAAACTTGTCGTTCGGGCGAGGAAAGGAGCCCTGTGAGTGTGTGTTTCTCCCGTTCCGGCGGTTTGCAGCCCGGCGCTGCGGGGCTCGGGCAGGCAGGTGGCGCGGTGAGGTGTCGCTTTGCCGGGGTGCCGCCGCACGCCGCGCCGCGGGGATGTGCTCGGGCTGCCCGCGGGGTCCGTGCCAGCGCTGCGGGGGCGGCCAGCGGGGGCTCCCCTCGGAACGCACCCGGCCCCCGCCCCGCCAACGCCGACAGCCGCCGGCGAGACCGCCTTAAAGCCGGCCAGCCCTGGGCCCGATCCCGGGGGGGCTTCACCCCCTCCCGCCCCGGGGTTTGCCCGTCCGTAGGCACAAGGGTCCGGCCCGGGGGCACGCCGCTACTCCCGCCGGCTCCCAGAAGAAAGGGATGCAGCAGGAATCTTCTCCCCTCCGCCTCGCAAGGAATTTCAGCTTGTTTTTTCTTTCCTGCTGTTTCCTATTCATTTTCGCCCGGGAAACCCGAAGAGTGCTTTGCACTCCAAACTGCCGAGCGATGGGGTGGTAAGGATAACATTCAGGGGTTGAAAAAATTAGCCATTGCCTGGAGAATATCACTTAAAAACTGCTCCGACATATTCTGTAGCTCTTTAATTGAAGTAAACAAAGTGCAATAAATTCTAACTCAAATATGATTGCACTGAGATTAAGCTCTAATTGCTCAAGGCTCAGGTGGAATCTGCAGGCTAAAGCCTATAAGAACAATCTGAATTTCACAATCATTCTGTCAAAAGCAAAGAGATGAGAGCCCACACGCTTCCTAACAAGTCATTTTTAACAGTTACAAGCTCCTTACAAAGACCACACAGGGAGTCTAAGAGATGCAAATCTAATCCCTGGTCATTCTGCAGGCCTTCAACAAAGATGTACTAAAGCCTAATAGAAAAGAAATCAGTTCTCTGTCACCAGCTCCTACTAAAATCTATTAGAGAAAGTACGGATCTTGTATTTACAGCAGTTCCTTTTAAAGGTTAAGGACAAGTACATATAAAAAGGTATAATTTTTTAAATGTGAAATATTTAATGAAATCCATCATCTGCTCTCTTTTATTCCTGAAGATGCTTTGGTATTTAGTTTGTATTCATTGAGCAAAATTATCCATCCCTTTGTTCTTTGAAATATTAACAACAGCTTTTTTCTTTTAATGTTAGTCATTTGGACGAGTGCCGTTTCACTTTCTTTTTTTTTTTTTTCTTCTTCCCGATTCCCTCATTTAAAAACCCGTGCTCCTTAAAACTGCGGTTGATATCTTTTCAAAATACTTTGGAATATCTTCAACCCATCGATAGTTTGACCACTGTCCAGGAATGAATATTTAAATCAAACGAGTATGTAAATAAGGAAGAATAAAAAGTCCGTCTGCGCTTTGGCAAACGACACACAGAAACAGCCAGCTTTTTCTAGGATCCTCTAATAAGTTTTGGGTTTAATCACGTTTTTTCCCCCTCATAACTCTCTGTATACTGAATTAACCGTATCACCTGGCAAATCTCACCCTGATTTAGTGCGGCTCTCTATTGTACGCTTAAACAACTAAACACGAAAATAAACGCTTTTCTACACGAATACACCCTTGTTAAGGCACATCTACGCACATCTTAGTGTATACGCATACACCATGATTTTGCAGAAGGTCTGCATTAACACGAACACATACATATGTTTGTAGCACTGCTAATTTTAGGTCATTTCTGTTCCTAAAACGTTCGCCTGCTCCTTTTGCCGAAGCGCGGTGGACATGGGGGTGGGAATAGTTCTTAAATTACAACTGGAATAAGAGATTGTGAAAACACGCGATGCTTCTAGGGGTAACATGTGTCTTTCTAGTTCAGGAGTGTTACCGATGTGGATAAAGTTTTGACCCTCGATATATCCCTGTATACTGGTCACACACATACACGCACAAAGAACTAGACTGTTCTTTAGGAATTATGTGAAAAAAGGAAATCGTATCGGAGTCGTTTCCCTGTTCGGCTGAGAGCCCTGGAATGTTTTTCCCAGGTGATGAGAAATTCGGCGCGATTCAACTGAGTGGTTTGAGGAGATGAGAAAAACACGTGGGGCTAAAATCTACTCCTGACTTCCCTTGATTATCACATATTTTTTGGTGGGACAAGTCGCGTGAATAAAACCATCAGTGTTTGTGCTGAGAATTAACTTTTTCTGAGAAAAGTTGGTCCTTTCTCCTTTTTCTCACCCCATATACCCACTTCCCCACACCGTGATCTTCATGGGTGAATCAGCTCCAGCCACTGGGCAGGGGGAAAGCAGCTCTCCCTTGGAAACAGCGGCGACCGAGCAGCCCTGCTTGGGCACAGCAAGTGGTAATCCCCGCCGAGCGGCGCGGAGTGCTGCGGCTCGGAGCCCGCGGCGCCCCTCGCTCGCCGCCTGCGAGCGCCCCTTCCTTCTAGAAATTGGCCCGCAGCTTCTCCACATGACCAAATTTATATTAGGAATGTGAAGTCAGCCTGGAGGAGTTCCCTGTCCCCGTTGCTCTGCTGGTCATGGGAAAGGTCCGACGAGTTATCAGTGCCCAGCATTTTTTTTGGAAGAGGGACAGGACAGAACAGGTTTGTCACTGTGAAACCTCGGGCCAGGGTGGACGCTCTTCAAAGCACCGAGCTCAGCCTTTCGGGGCCTCCAGCACCCGGCCCTTGCCGGGCCGTCTGGCCCGAGCCCTAATTAGGGCTCAGACCTAAAGAGCTGCCGCGGAGGAAGGAATGTGGGTCTTCTTTGGCGGGCTGGGGTAAGCAAAGTAAAAACCCTAGCGGAGAGAAGTTTCCCGGCTCTTTTTTGCACGGGAGAAGGAGGGGCTGCAGGTCTCGGGGAATGGAGTGAGAAGAAGGTGCTGAGCGAGCTCCAGGAGCTTTGACTGGAGCTGCCCCTCCCGCGGATCCAGCGAGCTGGAGAGCACCGGGCCCGCCGCGCCCCGGGACGAGCCCCGGTGCTCTGTACAAATCCACCTGTCATTCTCCTCAGTGTGTGTGTGGCTTGCAACTCAGTAATAACAGTTTGTGCCTCTTGTAGGGCTAATTCAGATTTCTACGACGTTGCCTTATTTATTCAAATATTTATTTATTTACTATATCCGCCCCCCCGCCCTTCCCGACAGCTGATTTGGTCTTTTAAAGTGGAAGAGAATAAAACAGCGTGGCGGAGGGTGGGAGCCCAGAAAAGCACGGCTGCTGTGACTGGGACGGGAACGCTATTTAACTATGAGAAACAAGTGTCTGCCTTCAAAATCCGAACAGAGAACAGGGCGGAGGGTCGGGCCGGGCCGAGCCGGGCCGCTGCCTGCCACTCCAGCGCGCTGTCAGCGGTGCGCACCGCCGCAAAAACACGCAAATTAGGGAAATGGGAAATGCCAATTAATTCACTGTGCGCGGGACTGCGAGCGCCTATGTTCTGCCTTTGGGTACCCACAGGCGAGCCTCGGCTTCCTTGCCCATTTCTCTCCGGAAGGATAATTATGGTGGAGGGCGCGCAGGCCTCCTGGCTTTCTCCTGGCTTCGGGTACTTGAGGAATAAGAAAAAATGCTCTAGAGCAAGAAGAGGCGGGGAAGTGCGGTGCCTGCTTGGAGTAGGGATGGCTGCGGGAGGGGTGGGGGAGCGAGGCGAGAGAGGGGGTCTGCCCTCCCTGATGCCATATCACCCCCAAAGCTTTGTGGTCTGACTTGCGTGCATCCTTTTCTCCACCCTCTCGGCGGGACGGGTCGCAGCTCTCGAGGGCCACGACCGCGGGGAGTCTCGGTTTGCTCTGGCACCCGAGGGCGAGTGGATGTGCTGCCCTGGGTCCCGGCTCCGGAGGATGGGGCTCCTCCGGAGTGGTGCTGGCTTCGGTGCCAGGCTCTGAGCCGGGAGGGTGGTAGCTCCCTTAAGACCCCCTGCACCTGTCCCTCCTCTGGGCCTTATTTTAAAAAATAAATTACTATTTTCCAGGGATCATTTACCCGGTGAATTTTTGATTAAATGACTGTTAACCTTAAGCGATTGATAGGACAATCAACAGGCTTTTCCAATCACCATTTTTGCTTGGTGGGCTTTTGTTTTTTGCGTGTGTTTTCCACCGGGACTCTCTCTGTAGGTCAAAACCTCGCTTTTGAAAGCAATTAAGGGATATTTAAAAGAAAAAACTAGATAATAAATACGTCGTGATTAATATCATCGTGTAAAAAAACGGTCTGCAGCAGGAAGAAAATATTTGGTGCTTGTATGTAGATTCTCTCACCTACCACCTACTCTGAATGCGTCCTGTATCTTACAGCATGTCCGGCCCTCATGATTGCAAATAGGCCTGTTTTCAAATGGAAATAGGACTTCCAAACTGATTATGTGTATTGAATCGGAATCACTAGCTAGATCCTCTTGTATAAAATGTATTGAAAAAACCATGATGGTTGCATAGCTCTGAAACTGGCTCGCTCTCATCTCAGGGAGGTCGATCTATTTTGCAACTTTTTGCCATTTGTGAATGTTTCAGCTAGATAATTACGCTACCATTGTGGAAAGGCGATGCACTGACACAAACACACACACACACACACACACACACACACACACACACACACTCCCCTGTGCGCACACGCACACAGCCACCACCGCGGAGCCTGCTCTGTGCACAGCCCACGCCGTGCCCAGACATCCACGACAAGAACACTCCCGGCCTCCCCGCGGCCCCAGCGCCTCGCCAGGGCCACACAAGCGCGGCATGTCTCAGCGCTCGGCCACGCACAGCCTCCCCGTGGCACCGAGCACAAAATACACGATCCACCAGCACCCTCCCGAGCCCCGCAGGACAACATGGTTCCCAATGGTTCTGGGTTCCGCCTCGTGAGCCACTATTTAAAGACAAGCAGAGTGTGTATGTATGTGTGTCCATGGAAGTCAGAGGCAGGGAGCAACAGCTATTGCTCACACAATGAAAAATGGGCACAACCTCCATGCAAAGGTTTCGCCTATTGATATGTAATGAGAGCTTTAAACCCTGTCATATCTCCCGAAGAATATCCATTCGAATTCAAAAAAGTAATTAAAAAGCGATGAGAGAAAAGGGGGATCTGGACCGAGTAGAAAGCGGGCGGCTTCTCTCGAACTGGGAAGAAAAATCGGTGGCAAGAAAAGGGGTTCCCCCGCCGCGCCCCCCGTGGCGGGAGGGGAGCAGCCCTGCACGTCCGCGCTGCCCCGCTCCCACCCACCATCCTCCCGCCTCTGCTCGCCCAAACTTTCTCAGGTGCTTCCTCGGGAGTTGCTTTCCCCCACCTAAACCAACCAAACGAAACCCGAGGTGGGAAGGGGCGAGGGTGCCCAGTCTTCGGCGCCTGGCGGAGCGCGGGGAGCCCCCGCGGCCGGGCCGGCCGGACAGACGGGTCGGGGCTGCCTATCCGTCGAGCACCGCGAAGGCAGCGGTGGCCCGGTACCACCCAGCAGAGTCCCTCGAAAGTAGCTGCCACAGGAAACTCCTGACAGCGCAGAAGATGGCAGTGCTGGGACCTATCCTCCGTCCTTGCCGCACTCACACAGTACCTTTGCGAAGATGTAAATTCTTCCGCCGCATCCTGTCCTCGATCTTTTTTTGGTTACCGTGGAGGTGCCGCGCACTTCCCTGCCATTTACCCCGCTAGGCAAGTGTGGTGTGTGTTTCAGTGACGGGTCCCCGAGCCCCATGCCACTCGCCCTAGCTATGGCAATGCGCCATAGGCGGTCAACACCTTGTCGGGGCGTTTGGGAGCAGCGCTTGGACGAAAGTCAAAGGGGTTCCTGGCCCGACGTTTGCAGCCCTCCCGCCTGGGCATCGCCCCAGTGCCAAGGACGAGAGGGGCGGTGGGTGCGCACAGCTGGGTCTGCCCGACAGCACCTGCAGCCTGGCAGCCTGGCAGCGCAGGCAGAGCCTGCCTGCCATAGTCGGCATTAAGCGAATACAGAGGGAGACAATCGCTGCTCTCTACTGGCTGTAGCCCCCGCCAGAGGAACCCCGCTGGGTTACAGCCGACTCCCAAGGGCAGCAGAGCCACTGGGGCTGTGTAAAAGCACAGGGACCCGCGGCCGGGCTGCAGAGCCTACTGGCAAAGGGCAGGATCGGCCCCGTTCCCCCCGACGGGGAACCGAGAGCTGAGCATCGGCGGCAGCCGCGGCCGTGCTGGGCACTCTCGGCGGGCGGCGCAGGCAGAGACCACGGGCGGCGGGCGCCCCGCTGGGGTCCCCGCGGGGCTCGGGGGAGCCGGCCCGGCTCCGGCGCTGCGGCTTCGTTCCCACCGGCGGGGGAGCCCCGGCAGGCCGAGGCGGAAAGTTGCGGGAGGGGAGACACAGGCCAGCGGGCAGTGCTTCTTCAAAGTAAGAGCTTTCCTGCCCGCCTCTGCTCCCCAGACCCCAGTTACTGCACATCAGCTACTAGATACACCCATCAGACGTAGAGATCTACAGATATAATGCGTGTATAGGCGCACATGTGTAGACTAAGCGCTCGCATCGGCCATCCACAAGTTTTTTTTCTCTTTGAAGTGAGCTAATGCAGATAGAGGGGCAGAGGACGAGCTCCGAGCACCCTATTTCTCAGTAGCAACAGTCCGTTTAAGTAACGACCGGTGTAAAAGCAAAAGAGACCAAAAAGGTAGTGAACTTAAAGATAGTATTTTCAGAGCTTCTCTGAAAAGCGGCAGCACCGAGAGCAAAAAGTTTAACGAACAAATGCAGCGAGAGGAACTTCGAAAAAATTGTATCCTAGAGTTACATTATTAGGTCAGTAACACGCTGAAATTTTTCAGCCACTTCAGTAACACCTTTGAAATGAAGCAGAAAAATCTGTTCCCCTTACGATCTATAAGTGTCTATAAGTTTGTCGCCTTCTAGCGCGTTATTACTCGCCCAAATATGCTTGATCGAGAATTCCGGTGAAATCCACCAGAACAAATGGAAGTGAAAATCTCATACTTTGTATAGTTTTCTAAACAATGCAACTATCCTTTTATTCAAAAAGAAAAAAAAAATCCAAACAAACAAACCAAACCTCAATCACAAACGCAAACAAACAAAGCCCCCTTTCCTCCCCAAAAACTCTGCAAACCAACCCCCCTCGGGTACATGCACTTTATTCTTTTCCTGTACACTTTAAGGAGCCCCTGTATTGATGAAGCGCTACTCAGAATGATATGGGGAGTTCTCATTGAATCAATTCAATAAGTCATGTACATTCACTAAAACCTGCCGTGTTAATTCACTTGCTAAAGAAGCAGAACCTAAAAAGTATTTTAAAATTACTCCGAAAGTCCCGCTGCGTTTAGTGAATAGAAATATTTTTGAGAAAAGAGTTGTCATCTCATTCAGATAAAGTTGTTAGCATGAGATATGGAGCTAACCAGTAAAAACAGATTTAAGTATCTTGGTAAATATTTTTAGAATATACATTTTCAACCATTTCCCGTTTCTATACGCCAGCTCAGGACAGTAGAGTCTTTCGGAAGTAACGCATTCGGCCATCTCTAAATGTTTTTCCTTCACAATCTGTGTCATGGTAAAAAAAAAAAACAACAGAAAAACCCCAATCCATTTCCCTCTTCGCCCTCCCTCTAACAAAAACCTTTACATCGAAGAATAAATACAATATTTTACGTTTTCATCTATAAGTTTCCCAAGAATTTATCTGTATAGTAAGTTGTTTAAAGTTCAAAACGAATTTCAGTTTCTTTTTACGTCGATACATCTCATACAACATCTTATTTATAACGCTGATCAGAAGCCTTTGAGAGAAAGACATAGGATATAGAAAACTTTGACCTTACCTGCTCCCTAATGTGCTTTCAGCCAGAAAAGAAGAGGGGGGGAAAAAAAAAGTAATTTCATATTATTCACCATTTTGCCAGGGACAGTCGTCTCTCTACCTCATAGGAGCAGCCGCACTGGGTCAGATGTCTGTATACATTTGATACATATAAACAATATTATCATTAACTTAGAGTTTTGAGGGGATTTTCTCCCCTGACGGGGATCATAAGAGGAACAGCGGGTCAGACAGAAAAAAAAATTTCTCAGCTTTGCTCCCGACACTGCTATGAAAGGACTTAAATTCTTCAGAAGTCACTCAGTCTTTAACTCTAGATTCTCTTTGTAAAGGCTAAAGGCAGCGGTCACAAAAAAGTTGAACGGGGGCTGCCTTCTCGGCGAGGCCCCTTTACCTGCGCTGCGCTACAAAACTCCTAAAATACTTTTTTTCCCTCCCCTCCCAGCCGTGGCAACTTCTCTTGGTGTCATCTCAGAGCTGTCTCAGATTACATTGTTTGGGATCTGCACTTTCAACACCGTCTTAAGGCCCTGCACTGCCTTTTGAAGCGAGATGCAGGCAATGTACTTTTAGATCAGCTCGTCATCCCTTGCCTCTCCGTAGGTACGGTGACACCGCACCGCGCCCGTCCGCTGCTACCGGGGCCACGGCAGAGCCCGGGGCAAGCCCTCCCGCTCCCCTGAGCCCTTCCTCTCGAGCATCCCTTTCGCTAAGAGACTGCTGTGAAACAAGGAAAAAAGCCAATAATCCACAGCTCGTTTTGATATGAAGCAGCCCATATGAAAAAGACTTTTGCTATTTTTGCTATTGTGGCCGTAGTAGTGATGTGAGTGATGTGATTTTGTTAGGGTTTGGGATTTTTTTGTTTTGTTTTGGGTTTGTGTTTAGTTTGGGGGGTATTTTTGTAGTTGTTGTTTTTGGGTTGTTTTTTTTTTTTCGCAGCCTGCTGTGCCACTTCACGCACACTTCATGGAACTTAAGAATGAATTCCTATTTACAGCAGGAAAAAATGCCCTCCGCGATTCTCCTACACTTACAAGCAGTGCCAGGCAGTGGGGGAGTAGGAGGGAATAGCCATTCTTCACTAGATCCTTTTATCTCTCAAAATACGGGGTGCCCACGGTCTAGCGTGGATAAAGCAGTTATATTGGGAAACGTGCATGTCTTCCATCATTTCAGATTTGAATCATTCTGCCCCTCCCCTTTGCCATCCCATTATCCAAGTTCTGCATTGATTACTGGGAGACTGGAAATCAGCATATTGGAAGAAGCAGGAGTTTAGACGGAGGAACATATTTTAATTTCAATTTTAAAAAGCTATATAGCAACTAAGTTCTCATGAGCGTTCTCAAGGGAGACTGGAGACTAAACTGTCTTTACACCCCTCCCTCCAAATATCTTCATCCTAATCAAGGCAAAACTAGTTTACTAAAACATGTATGATGAAAGGCAGTATCACAATGTCATAAAAAAACTCTATAAATATTGTTAAAGAGCAGTTTGTTTGCATTTCTCCTGATTGATATGTAAATACAGTTTGAACTGTGTTTGCTCGGTCTCTAGTGCTTAATAAAGAGATGAATTCACCTTTCTGTGGAACAAGTAAACAGACTTTAAACTAAGCCGACATCAGACAAAGTGGAAACGAGTTTATTTAATCGAAACTAAATCTAGTTTAAGAAAGATAAGTCAGTGTACATAATAATCCATTACATTAATTACACCCACCACCAAATATGTGTTTATGAGGTTGTCGAGACACAATAAAATTACTTTATTTCCCCCGAAGTCTATAATGAAAAGTCACTGGCTGGATCTCTAGGCTGACTCAAATATTCGGGGGTGGGGGCTGCAATATTTCTCGTCTCTATTAATGCCTTTCGCTGCTACTCACTTTTGAATGTTCCTGGCTTTGAAAGAACGCACATTAATTAAGTATGAAGGGTAAATGTCGACTTAACCGGAGCACTTTCCCCTCGGTTTTGGATAAAAACTCCTGGAGAAACTACCCCTAATTAAAAAAAAATCTTCCTTAAAGTTAGCAGTGCTCTCGCTTCCTCCGCGGAAGCTGGCTGCTCTGCGCCACGGACCAGGCATCCCCAACACTTTTTTCTTTTAGCAGAAATAACAGCACTAAGCTCCAGACACTCTGCCGCCCCCGCCCCTCCATCCCCCCGCCATGATTAACACGATGCTATAGATCTGAAATGAATATTCTGCGTAGAAGAACAAAAAAAAAAACACAAAACAAAAAAACCAAAAAAACCAAAACAACAATTTGAATAATCTTTGGGTTAGTTAACAATGTCGCTGTATAAATCAGAACATAACCTAAAGAATGAAAGGTCTCGAAATTCCTGTTGACACACGTGATGTCCTCCAGTTAGAAATAAGGGGGAGGGGGTCAGAAAGAATCCGATACTTTTTTTTTTCTTCCGTGTACTTCCCTTTTTCTCCATCCAGACTAGCACTTGGTGTCCGACTAACACCGGCTATCTTGTATAAATAAAGAACTGGAGCTTTCGAAAGCTGCTACTTTAATTGGAGGTTGGGTTGTTTCCATCCCAGGCAACCTGTTTTCTTTCACTTCAAAAATATGATTATTTCGTAACACCTCTGCAATTCAGAGGTGTTTCAATGACTGCGAACACTTTCTATGGATTTGGGAAAAAATCGAAACCTAGCAGCAGATGCAAAGGAAAACATGCTACGAGGCCTTTTAGAATGGGGATACTTCTTTTTTTGTTACACTCACAAAAGAGATATTTGGGACCTGAAAAATAGAGAATTACAGGGATTTCAGACCCGTCAGATACGAGCTGTTTAGCTTCATATGCTGTATATATTTACAGAAAAGTTAACACCGCCTTGCATTACTGATAATATTTACCTTCCCACCAAACGCCCCTCTGTGTCTCAGCACGGCGCGCACCTCTGCGCACCCACCCACGTGCGCGCACGCACTTTCTCCTCATCTCCTTCTTTACAAACTTCCCAAATGGCTACACAAAATAACCCCCAACAAATAAACCAACCAACTCCCCTTAGAAAAAACAATGCGACGTGGAAAACAGCTCCCAAACCAACCAAGCGAAGCCCGTCTGTGTTCCACCGAGCCGCAGCCGCGGCTGACCTCCGCCTGAGGAGTGGGGTGGGCTGTGCAGGGGAACCTGCGTGTCAGTGTGCGGGTGTGTGGGACTGGATATGTAGAAAATTAAATATATGGATATGTAGAAAATTAAACACAGGCTGGTAAAGAAAGTTAATTCAAAATACATGTTGTACACAATAAACTATCTTTTTATTTTGATTATAAATAAGGTGACTGTACTTCCCTTAAAATACAAGTACATAGGAAAACCTGGTAGAAATTATCTTTTTTTTTTTTCTTACAAGGTATTAAAACTGGACACTTTAAATCGGACTCACGTTCTATACTGACAGCAGGTTCTTCGTAATTTTATTTTTTTCTAGTGGCGTTAGACTTTTACCTTCTTTTTCCTCCGTGCCTTTGGCATTTGAATTTCTACTCCAGGAATACTTTGCTTTTTCTAGCAAGAAGTCGCTGAGGTGCCCCCGCCCCCACTCTTATCCCCCCAAAAATAATCGGGCTAATGAATTTGGGCTCAGTTCCTTCGCTCTCAAGTTCGTGAATCCCACGCGTTTGCTTGTCCTGTTTGCACGCTGAGGACTGATCCTGTATCCCGTTAACCCTCTGGAGGAGGTCTCCTTTGGGAACAGGGTCTGGGCTCTAGGAGGGGCAGGGGCCTTCCGGGATCTGACAACATCCCGGGTTGTTTTTCCATCGAGAAGAAAAAAAAAGGTGGAGGGGAAGGGAAAAAAATAAGGAGAGAGATGCAAGGAAAGGAGCGTCGGGAGGGGAAACCAAAGGGGGAAATAAAAAAGAATATTCGTAATGTGTATAATTTATTAGAAGCTTCTTAGGAACTATATTTAAGCCGAATATCTACATAAGTTACAACAGGAAAAGGCGGCGTGCGCAAATAACAAACTGCCAGAGGATTTACGACGGGGTGATCAGTGTCCATAAAAAAGGTGGGGGTTGGTTTGGTTGATTGTAATTTTTTTCCTTTTCTTTTTACAACAAAATATACAGGCTACTAAAAACTATGGGTTTAGTCCAACTTTTGACAGCATTATACAGCTACAGGTTCACATCAAACGTAAGGAGGAAAATAAAAGCCAAGCCTTTGATGACTCCACGTCTCCATCCGCTGGCCCTGGCGGCGGGCTGGGAGAGACCGGGGAGGGGGAAGCTGCTTCTTGTGTCTGGGTGACGCGAATGCGTTTTTTTGGGGGGGAAAACCACCCCATCCCCCAAAATCTCTGTATTTACATGCAAGTCCTGGACGCTGGCAAAGTGTACATCTGATATCCAAGTCTTCAGACCATGCCTAAAGATGGTCCCCTTTCTGCTCCATGGTTATTAGTCTGAATATTTTTATACACCCCATAGGACAACTTTGGGGGAGAAAAAACACAAAGACCCAAAACCATCAACAGTAACAATAAAACGGAACAAAAAAGTGTCTCTCTCTCTCTCTTAGAGGTCCGCAGAGACCACTCAGTAAAACGGAGGAAAGGGAGAAGAGCTTTAAAAAAAAAAAAAAAAAAAAAAAGCACACAGTAGTTTGGAGAGGACAGAGATTTGTGTAACTGGGAAAGTCTGTTGGGATTTTTTTTTTCTTCTTTTTTCTGTTTGCCTTTTTTTTTTTCTTTTTCTTTGTTTAATCCTTTTACCAGGTCCTACCGTATAGCAAGGTGGAGCAAGACATGGCAGTGCCATAGTCAGAAGTAGAAGAGTTTAGGTGAGACAAACTGGAGACTTGGCTCTGCAGAGAGGAAGGGCTGGCCGAGTGCTGTCCCATGTCTGGAGACTGCCCCGCACTGTTTGTCTGGTGGCTCTGATGCTGTCCGAGGCTGTTGCCATTGGTAGCCACTGTGATCGTTGTAGCTGCCTGCTGCTGATGGCTCTGGATAGCTGCTGTGGGTGTGTTGGAGCCTGCTTGGCAGGGCTTGCCATCCTTCACAAGCACTGGCACTGCCACCCTTCTGGGAGACTGCTGCTGCTGGCAGGAGCCGTTCTCCTGTTGCATCTGCTGCTGCGCAGCCTTGTCTTTGGCCTGGCGTTTCATCTTGTAGCGGTGATTCTGGAACCAGATTTTGACCTGAGTCGGGGTGAGATGTATCATGCTGGCTAAATGTTCCCTCTCCGGGGCGGAGAGGTATTTTTGCTGCTTGAAACGTCTCTCCAGCTCGTAAACCTGGGCCTGCGAAAAAAGGACCCTCCGTTTCCTCCGCGGCGTGCTCTGGAGCGGGGCCATGCTCTTGCTCACGTCTCCCAGGGAGCCGAGGCTGCCCATGCCTCCCATGTTCATGCCCGAGGACGGCGCCATGAAGCGGGAGACTGCAAGGGAGAAGGCGGCACGTTTTAGGCGGCTNCGCCCGGCCCAGCTCCGGTGAATAAAGGCGACCACTCGCCCCTCGTCCTGCCCGGGGGACAGGCAAGAAAGTACCTAATGTGACAGCCGCGGCGGCAGCGGCCGCGGACAGCGGCTCCGCCGGCGCAGGCAGAAGAGGACTCTCCCGCTCCCCCGCCGCTTCCCGGGACGCGGCCACGGCGCCTCCGGCTTCCCCCCTCGCCCGCCCTGTGCCGGGCGGCGCGCCGGCGGACGGACCCCGCCGGCTCCCTCTGGGTCCCCGGGCCGCGACTCTCCCGCCCCGCTGGACGGCGAGAGCCAGGCTCCCGCTGCCCGCCACAGCGGGGCTTCCAACCCCCTTGCCCCGCAAAAGCAGCCGCGAGAGGCTGACATGCAACCAGCCGGGATGGAAGGACCGGACACCGTCCTCGGGCAGGAGGAGGAATTTGGGGTTTGGGGGGCGCGTCTGGGTTTGAGACCGACTTTTGCCCTGTCGCGGACCCCCCCGTGCCTTCTGCCCGCGGAGTGTCGGGGCAGTCGCGCGGCAAGCCCCCTTCAGCCACCCAGCCCCGGTCTGACTTACTTGAGGAAAAGCGGGGATCCGGGTTGGTGCCGTACCATCCTGTCGCCGAAGCGCTGTTCCTCATGGTGTCCTGGTAAGGCGGCAGCTCGCTCATGTTGCCCAGGTTCCCATTGCAATAGCCCCCCATCGTAGCATGGGAGAGCTGGGGGACCCCTGCCGCTGTCATATGGTAGGCGGCAGTCACTGTTCCGTTGTGGCCCATGGGGTGCTGCTGCATGGCCGGCTGAGAAACCTGAGACTGTCTGTAGGCTGACAGGGGAGCCCCCAAGTTACTGGCCTCCATGCCCACTTTCTTGTAGCTTTCCTCCAAAGGACTCAAGATGTCAGACACTGAGAAAGGAGTCGTATGCTTTGGGCTCATCGACATGATTCGGCGGCTGGGGAAAAAA